>VZTR01007902.1:119602-135251 GCA_013400775.1 Chaetops frenatus | reverse complement strand
TTTTTTTTTTTTTTGTTCTTGCTGCTCACTCCTGACAATATTTTTTCACACTTCAGCGAGCAGCCACTCCATCTCCCTCCCTCCCTTCCCTCTCTTTCTCTCCCTCTCTCTCTGTCGCTGTCTCTACCTCACACACGTCTCGGGTCATGTCGCCGCAGCTCCGGTGGAAATAATAAGATATAAACCACGAGGTTGTTATTTGCATAGAAATAGCATGGAGCCCCAGGCAGCATGGGAGAAGGACACAGAGATCATTTGTCTAAAATTTTAATGAAAACTTTTGCTGAGGCAGAGATTTTTTTTTTTTAATTTTTTTTTTTTTTAAACTTCTCTGCCTCCCCCTTTTTCCACCGCCCCAAACCTTCCTCCTCCTCCCTCACTCTCTTCCCTTCTTCCCTCGTCATAACCTGAGCATGGGGTGATTTCAGAAGTGCACCAAGGCCTTCATTTCCACGGGTTTTCTTTTTAATGGCAGTAAGACCAAAGAGCCTGGCATTCCCAATTCCTGCCTTGCTTATGTGCTTCAAGCTTCCAGGGCTACCTTCCATTTCAGTCTTCCCAAGGATGTTCCAGAGCCTGCTGCTGACCTCTTTCTAATCAGTTTCCTCCTCCTTGTCTTTTGTGTTTAAAAGAAAATCCCATCTTGGAGCCTGTTGTGTTAATGGAAACAAATAGTGGCTTTCAGTCACATTTTCCCTGCAGATACGTGTTCCAGGCTTTTCCTAAGGGAAGCCAGGTTTGGCTGAGACCTTCAGGAACTGCTCCAAGCAGGATTCCCATCAGTTTGTTATGTATTTGTTCAACCAGGCTCTCAAATAATTCATTTTGTGATGGTGAGGAAGAGCTGCCCCAAGATGGAATTCTGACCAGCACTGGTTTCTTTCCTCTTCCTCCTGATTTAACTTTATTTTGCCTCAAACTCTCTGGTCCTGACTTGCCTGAATCATCAGGCCCTGTGCTCCCCATGGTTTGCTCAGAGCATCCAAAGGTAGTAAGGATGAGCTGGACAAATCCCACCTGCCAGGAGTCTGGACAGGGAAAGAGGAAGGGAAGAAAAGGGGTCAGAAACTAAAACATGAAACATTCAAGGCATAATTCATCACTTTGGGCTTCATTTCCCAGCCTGCAGCCAACACCTGCCTGGTTGTGGGGTGACATTTTTGACCAGAATGGGTCAAAAAAAAAAAAAAGTGGTGTTTGGTCTTGTTGGATTCCTTTGCATGAGGCCAGAAGAGAATATCTTTGTATTTTTGATTCAGTCCTGAATTGTGCTACAGAACTTTTTGGGTGCTCTGGGATTCAGGTAACAGGATGAGACAACAGGTCAGGGCTGCTCTGGGGGCTGTGCCCGTGTGAGGGAGGCCTGGGCAGCTCTGAGGCTCCCTGGAGGAGCTCAGGGAGGAACAGGAGGCTCACACAGGCTGGGGGGGAGTGATTGCCAACAGTAATATTTACCCTTCAATTTCACAATCTGCAAAAATAAATAAAAAGCCCTGTGAGGCTGATGCTGTTTGGGGTTTGTGCTCTGGAAAGTTCTTTTTTTTTTTTCTTTTTTTTTCCTTGGTGTTTTTTTTTTTTTTTTTGAGATTCAAGGCAGGGGATAGCTCAGTATCTGCTGGAGATGACTCCAGTCTTGGGATTAGATCAAAGCAATCATGTGAGAGCAATCATGTGAGTTAGAACAGCAAGTGCCAGCCCTGTCATTCAAAGAGGCATTATAATTATTAATGCATGATATGAATCTTTCTGTAGTGGCACAGCAGGACTATTAGAAGATCTGTATGGGTGGAGGGTGCTGGAGAATGCTAAGCAAGGAGGGGTGGGAAGTGTCAACCAGAAATCAACACTCCCCAGCATCAAGTGTTGGTTCCTTGTGTGGAGGTTGGAGCTGCCCAAGGTTATCCCAGTCTTGGGAAGCAGGAGAGGCCCCTCTGCTCTGCTGTGGCTGGTTGTGGCAGTGGAGGTGGTGAGAACAAGGGTGGTCTCGTGGTGAAGGTTGGGTCCAGCAGCTCCCAGAGCTGCCCTAGGACCATGGTGCTGTTGGAGGTGTCCCTGGTGTGGCTCAGAGCCAGCAAAACCAGGCTCATTCCTCTCTTTCCCTGCCACTGAGGGGCTTTAGGTGCTGCAGGGGAGGTGGTTGGTGGCACTGCTGGTGGCACAGGGGCCCCTGCTCTGTGTGGAGCAGGATGGATGCCTGGCCTCAGTGCAGATAAACAACCACCACCCTCCATTGCTGCATTTTTGTTTTAATTGCCTTTCTTTAAGTGGTGATATTTGTGTATTGTTCCCATTAGAGACAATTTACGTTCCAGGCATGGCATTATCAGTCCCTTGATGTTTGCTTAGGGAAGAAAGTCTAATAGATTTCTGTTGACTTTTTTATTCTCCCTCCTTCCATCATTTTTAATATGGATCCTGCTCAGTTTATCTGGGTGGGTGGGGGCTCTGTTTGTGTTTAATTCTGCTAAACAGGAGTTTAACACCGTGGCCAATATTCTGCTTGTCCAAATCTCTTGGCCAGGACTGTATCCCAGTTCCTGGGAATTCTGCAGGGTATGTTCTCACTGGAGCACTAACTGTGCTCCCTAATATTACACACAGGAGCTGAACTTTTCCAATATAGCCCAGAATTATTGGTCCTGACCACCCCTCTTGGGCTGTCCCCAGGAGGACATCGGGGTGACCTGCCTGGAGTCTTTCCTGGAGAAATTCCCTGTGATTCTAAACCTATGATGGGGAACTGTAGGAACAGCACTGGAGAACTGCAACATTTCTCATGACTGAACCCAAACTCACACTGGGAAGTGAACAGAGTTTCACTGTCCTGGTGAAAGAGGTCCCTGCACTGCCCTGGGGGTCTCTGAGTCACAGGGTTCTCTGGGGTCCAGAAGGTGACAAAGGAAATGACCAAGATCTCGAAGTTGGAGACAACCATTAATATTGTTTATGGGGTTCATATCTAGATTAGGGAACCCCAGGCTGAGACAGGTGGGATTTATGGGTGTTGGCACCATGTAGAATAGGGGCTGTAATTTTAGTTTGCAAAGTGTATTGAGTCCTTTTGATTTACCACTGACTGAGGGAGTGACCTTGAGCAAAACACACGCAGGGAGAGGAGAGAGGGGCACGAGGGTTTTGACAAGACATTTTTCATTTGGAAATGCCACTTCACTGAAACTGGAACTCTTCAGGAAAAGGTATCAGTTTGGATGAGCTTCTCCTTTGGAATTTTTTGGGTCGGATGAAAAGTTGTTGGTTTTTATTTCCCAGCTGACTTTCCTTCCCAGATTAATTTTTATTTTTTAATATGTGCAACAAATATTTTAGGGGTCCATTTGGAGCCTGTCTGATCTCAGCTTTGTAGTTCAGATCTCAAGATAACAAAACTTCATTTTTCTGCTGCAACGCAGAAATTTTCCAAAATCCTCCTCAAAAAGGTGGAAAAAACCTTCCCACCAGAAATGTGTGAACAGAGAGAATCTCTTGTGTGTGTGACCAGCTGTGGAGCCCTGCTCCCTCTGTATCTGTGAGGGTGCTGGGATCTCCAGGCAGGAGCTGCAATTCTGTGTGCACCTGGATGCACCTTGCCCTGCTCTCTGCCAGGTGAGGTGCAGTTGCTTTTTTCTTCCCCCCTTCCCTTGCTGATCTCACCAAATGAAAGCAGGGAAAGGCTCCACCAGCAGGACCTGCCTGTGGATTTGCAGTCAGGAGCCATCCCCAATAACCATCAGGCTGTCAGCTCCCCACCTCCCCCCAGCTCCCACCTCCCCCATCACTCACCAAAGGGAAAAAAGAGCCGGAGCTGCAGCTTGAAATATATCATGCAATAGTGTATCATGAATTTCTTGTGAATCACATTGGAGAAGCAGGTTTATTTATTTCCGAGACTCTAAATCAATACAAAGTAGGTCTCTTAGTTCTGAAGCTGGGATGGAGTGGGAAAAAATGAGCCCATTGTACTCTTAAAACTTTGGGGAAAGGAGATGACAGCTATATAATTCCATTTACCAGGCACTAGGGGCTTTAATGTGAAGGTGACAGGGAGCTCTTTGTGCATTTAGAGCACCATATCTTCTAAATAAAAGATCTGTAGACTTGATAGTGGAGTATAGCTCTGCCTTTAATAATCTCCAAGCATTAGACCGAGCCAATCTGTTCCCAAGTCAGGAGGGTCCCCCACCGAACACTCGTAAATTACAAGTGCAGGAACTGCATGGATTCAGGGATTAGGAATGCAGGAAGGGCAGAGAGGAGCTGTCTGTGCTCCCACTGCCAGCACAGGGGCTGTGCACTCAGGAAGGGCTCTGTGCTCAGCTGGCCTCTCTCTCCTCTTGCTGCTTTTCCCCCTCTAATATGTGATGCATGTGGGGGAAGAGCTGGAAATGAGCACTGAGCTCTGTGGAGGCTTGGCTGCACGTAATAGCAGCCAGGTTTGAAGTTCCTGCATTGTGTTCCTACATTTTTTTCTGATGAGACATTCATTCCCATCATTTCTGCCTGTTTATGAAAAATAGGCTATTTGTAGGATGTGCATATGCCTCTTCTGCTTTGTGTTTCTGGCAGACAATATAAATTGTGGGATGGGAATTGCAATTATTGAAATTATTTGGATAAAAATCTGGCACTTATATTTGATATAAACACACGATATGCTCGGAATAATAACAGCACTTATGTTACATAATGATTCCCATTCAAGCCCTCCAAGCTGTCATGTTTTCAGATCTTTCATCCAGGGTGAAACAGATGAGTCAACCCAGCTTTGCAGGGAATGTCCCAACTCTCCAGCAGCTCAGGTTCTGAGAGGAGAAAGCAGCTGCTCAGCACAGGTTGGAGTGCTAGAAAATTATTAATATGCACATGGTGAGCCTGTAAACCTGTTGAGGACCATCCTTTGGAGGGTGTTAGAATCCTGGCTCTGCTTGTGTTTGCCAGAAGATCCCCTGAAATAACAAGGAATGAGGTTTCCTAATGAGTTTTTGGAAGATCAGATGAACTCTGTGTTGGCAACACTGCCCAAGTATTTTGGAATGTGTTGGAAGTCACCTCCAAGGTAACAGATGACAGGACAAGAGGAAACAGCCTCAAGCTCTGCCAGGGGAGGTTCAGGTTGGACATGAGGAAGAATTCCTTCCTGGAAAGAGTTTAAGGTCCCTTCCCACCCATTCTAGGATTCCATGATCCTCCTGAACCCCCTGAGTGCCAGTCTGGGGCTGGAGCAACTTGGGCTCACCTGTCCCCCCCCTCACCTGCTCCCTCTGCTCACCTGTGCACGTCCAGCCCGTCCCAATCCTGGCTCAAACTCTCCTCAGAGCAGCTTTTCCCTGCATCTGGGGCCCCTCTGCCCCTGGCTCCATCTCCCACTGGGATCCCCCACCTGCTCCAGGCTCTGCTGGAAGAGCTGGAGCACTCGGGAGAAGGAGCTGTGTGTTTATCTTGATCTCCAAAAAGGGATTTAGGGGTGAGAGCAGTGGTATATTAGGCTGTTTCATTGCCTGTCAGCAGTGCTAAACCTGAGCTGTCTGCAGTGTCTCCAGATAAGCAGGAGCAGAGGCCCATTTTGCATGTACATACGTTTGCATTAGTTCAGAGAGGGGGAGTTTAAATCCTCTTTATTTTTATTTTCCTCTCTGGGTAAGTGTTTAGCTAGGCTTGTGCCTGGTACCTGGAGGCCTGGGCTTTTCTTATCCTTGAACCTAAATCTGTGCTGCTGTCTTCTCTACCATGGCTCTGCTTGGCACTGATTTTGTTAGAGGAGGAGAGGAAGGTGCTTGGGCTCGGAAGGGAGCCCCAAGAACATCCCTGTGCTAAAACACGGGCTGAATTCTGTGTTTTTAGGGTTCGTTTTGTAACATCTGGGCCTCGGTTTCTTCTGTACTGTCCCCAAAATGAGCAGTGCTGGGTGTCTGGGGGAGGCTGTGTGTGTTTGAGGGGGTTTTTAAGATCCAAATGAAGCAGGTGTGTAATGTCCTCTGTCTGTTAGAAAGACTCAAGCCATAAAAATAACAAACGGCGTGTATTTGCTGGAATGTCAAAGTTATGAGTTTATTTTGTAATGATGTGCTCCTGCCTTCATGAGGTAAACTGGCCGTGGCAGAGGTGTTATTAGTAATATGGAGTCAGTGGAGCAGAAAGCCGAGTGACCGAGAGATCAGTGTATCAGTCAGGGAGAGGGCAAATGGGAAGAGACAGCAGGGGAATGAGAAAAGAGCTGCACTGCCCAGGCTCAGATTGGAGATGGAGCTGTGCAAGAGAATGAGGAGCCCCAGCCTGTTTCTGTCCTGCCTCTCCAAGGAGATGCTGGGCCTTTGTCTGGGATTTTTTCCCCCCCAGTTATATGTTTAAAGGTGTCCACTCTACAGTTCTCGTGGAGCAGTTTGGGATTAGTGAGCTGAGCTGGGCTCAGCACTCAGGAGCTTTGGTCACACTGCTGCTTGGGGAAGGCAGGTGGGAGAGCTGCCTCGATTTCCCCACTTGTATCATTCCACTTGGGGATTGTAAAATCCAGAATTGTTTGGGTTGGGAGGAGCCTTAAAGATCCAGTTCCACCCCCTGCCATGGGCAGAGACCCCTTCCACTGTCCCAGGTTGCTCCAAACCCTGTCCAGCCTGGCCTTGGACACTTCCAGGGATCCAGGGGCAGCCACAGCTTCTCTGGGCACCCTGTGCCAGGGCCTCCCCACCCTCCCAGCAAACAATTCCTTCCCAATATCCCATCCAAGCCTTCCCTCTCTTCACTAGGGGCCACTGTTCAGAAGCTCTTAGCTGCACACAGGCCTTGGGAAGCTGTGTTGTGAGAGGTTTGCTCTCTCCTTTTCTTTTCCAAGCAATCCTGAGGTGCTACAGGGATGGGTTTGTGTGTAGCTTCTCAGCCAGCACCTCCTGGTCACATCCCAGCACTGATGGCTTCCCTGTTTTTCTTTCCCCAGGTGCTTGGACGGGAAGTTTACACCTCCAACAACCAGCTGGGAGGGATCCAGATCATGCACAACAACGGGGTGACACATGACACGGTCTGTGATGACTTTGAAGGAGTCTACACCATTCTGCAGTGGCTTTCCTACATGCCAAAGGTAACTCCTGGGCCCGCCAGAGCTCCAAGGTGCCACTGTTTGCTTTGTTTGCAGGGTTTGGGGAGAGAGGGCTCTCATTTCCTTCAACATTTCCCTTTTTCCCTTAGAATATACACAGCCCTGTGCCCATGCTGAAAGCCAAGGATCCCATAGACAGAACCATCGACTTTGTTCCCACCAAGACCCCCTACGACCCTCGCTGGATGCTGGCTGGACGCCCCAACCCAAGTATGGCCAGGAACTGCAGCAACTCATCTTCTTTCCAGGCTCTTTGCCAGATGCCTGCAACCCAAATCTGTTGCAGAATCTGTAAAAGAGTTAGTTCTAAGCAATATGGATCTAATAGATAAATATTTATATATAATTATATTAATATATAATATTATTTATACGTAATATCTAAAAGTAGCATGTAAATCCTGAGTGCTCGAGGAGACCTAAAATTAATACTTTTATAGGTGATGTATTTATTTAGAATGGTTACTTCTATGGAGGTTTTTTTATGATTTAGGGGAAATTCCATCCACAAAGGGTCTGTATGTTAAAGGAATCACAATATTCCTGCAGATCTCGGGGAGCTGGCACCACTGGGGTTGTGCAGCCTTGTGTAGGTACAAGCTGCAAACTGGGTGACCATTACTCCTGCTGTTATTAATGAGTTTGGGGGGCTAAAATGAGATTTGTGATAAACTAAGTTTTCTGGTTTTGGATAATATTTTTTCATCATCTCTCAAGCAATTCATCCAGCTGTCTGGGCGCCGCAAACGCCGGCTTCCAAATCGAGTGACTTCAGATTTTAATTTAGTGGAAGCGTTAAGGAAAGCAGATGATTCCCTGTGATAAGTTAAAGCAGATATCTCCTAGGTGAAAAGTTAAAGCCATTTATTAGAGGAGATATTGCTGTGATATTCTTCAAACTGACGCCCGACACGAGGCCAGAATCTAAACGATCAGCTTTGGGCTCGCGATAAAGAGATAATTCTGAAATGGATGGTCACATTTTACAGTGGGGCCACAGAGGCAAGGAATGTAGAACACAGTAATTACAAGTTTGGGATTGATAAAACACTCTCCATCCTGTTTAAGTCAGCAGAGGTTAGCGTGCTTGGATCTCCACTTTTTAATTGGTTTTGGACTTGGGTTTGCAGAAGCAGAGGTGCTTGTTCAGAGGAAAGAGTTCCTTGGGAGCTCTGTGCCAAAGCTGGGAGGGATTCGGGGTTTTGGGGAGATTTTTTTTTTTTTTGGTGGGTTATTCTTATGCAGAGCTTCCCAAAGCCCCAGTGCAAAGCACACCCCCAGAGAGTTGTGATTTCTATGACTGACTCTAAAATATCGTTGAATTTTCATATTTAGTTCCTGGGTTTCGTCAGCATTCCTTCTTTCAAGGAAAGATTAGGCAGGATCAAGAGAAGAATATGAGATAAGTTTTAAAATAGAAATAGGTGTTTTGAAAACCATCTTTAATGACTTTACTGCCTTTTGACAAATGTTTGCAGTCTTGAAAAAAGCAGAGTTATTTATTTAAAAGCATGGGAAGTCCCTCTGCTCTCTGAACCCCATCGTTTAACAATAAATGATGCTTTTGCTGATAAATTGCTGTCTTTATGCAGACTAGGAAATGAAATAAGACATGATGGCTGAAGGCAGACAAATGCTCAGCTGTCTAATGTTCCCTTGTATTGTCGTCTATTTAAAATTAAATAAATAAAAAGACAGTGCCATGTTCTCCAGTTGGCATTTTTAAGCAAGTTTGAGTTGCTGCTTTGATGTTTTCTTTTCTTTCTTCTCTCTCTCCTTCCCCCTGTGATATTTCCCTTTTTTGCCTTCCCTTTAGATCAGAAAGGGCAGTGGCTGAGTGGGTTCTTTGACCATGGCTCATTCATGGAGATCATGCAGCCCTGGGCACAGACAGTCGTGGTGGGGAGAGCAAGGTAAGTTCTGAGAGATGTTTTAGGCAATTGTAAAAATGAAGTTTGGGTTGTCCTTTGCGTTTCTCTAGAACACAACATTCCTGTGATTATTTCTCTATGTGTATGTATATCTATCTAATAGAAAGAGTTGGAAAGAAAGGGATGAGATGACATCTAAGGTCCCTTCCAACCCATTCTATGGCTCTATAATTCTATAATTTAAAGGCTTCCAGGCTAAGCAGTGTGCCAGGGGTGGAAATCAATGATTTGGCAAAGCCAGAAGCTCTCTGTCCATGCTCAGCTTCACTTGCAGTTCCTTTTCTTCTGACAAATTCCAAGTGGCTTTGGACTCTCACACAGCAGGGATATATAACACAAATGAAACAGATTCCTTTCAAAAGCAGTGGCACTCTGAAAAAAACAAATATGAATGTATTCTTCTGGGATTGTTACTGTAAGTGCTGCCAAAACTCATCTCTTGTATGTATGTTTGGAATATGTGTGCTGTTGGCTGTAAATTGTCTTTTATTATTCTATGGCAACTTGTCCAGGGACACACTATAAAACAAGATGTAGCATCTTCATGTGCTAGCCTGATAAAATTTATATGAAGTATTATGGAAAACAGAAGTTGTTTTGAGCTGTTTTCAAGTTCAATAAATAACTGTAATACTTGGATAAAGATGTTCTTTATTAGGTCACATGGGCCCTAATACAGAAGTTATAAGTTACCGATTTAAGACGGCTTCTGCAATTACGGGGTTCCAGCAGACTCTTCATCACAGGCAATGGGAATATTTCCAGCCCCTCAGTGCACATGGGCCCTGTCTCTTCCCTGCCTGTTCGTGTGTCATCAGCTGGGGGTGGCTGGGGAGGGAGAGGGGGCTCTGCTGGGACTGTCCTGGCAGTGTGCAGCCGATGGCTTTTGTGTGCAGGGGGGGCTTGGATCTCCTGGGAGGCAGAGCTGGGCATCCTCCCTGCTGCCTCCATTCCTGCCCATCCCTCTGGCCCTGCACCTTTCCCACTCACCCTGCAGCAGCAGATCTGGGGAAAACACAGGGAAATGGTTAAAGTCCCTCCCAACCCTGATTCTCTGGTTTTCCATGCATGAGACCATCAGAACCAAAATCTGGCAGGCGAAGGGTGGTGGATACATGGATTTATCGTTCAAAATCTGGGTTTGCTTTATTCTGTTTAATTTTTAGAGAGGAATGTGCTCATTTTTGGAATAGATTTTGCTTTGAGAGCTGTGACCTCTCTGGGACTCTCCTGCCTCACCCTCTGCAAAAGGCCACAATGCTGCTCCTGTGACTGGCCTCTCCTTGGGTGTTTGGATGTGAATTGGAAGATGTGTTCCCTGTGTGGCAGCAGGAGTGGGAGTTCAATGTGTCTCACCTGTTTGCAGGCTGGGAGGAATACCTGTAGGAGTGGTTGCCGTAGAAACGAGGACGGTGGAGCTCAGCATTCCTGCTGATCCTGCAAACCTGGACTCGGAGGCCAAGGTGGGTGGGGACAATTCCTGCTCCTGTCCCTGTTTGTCCCTGTGGAAGGAGCCCTTGTCCAAGTGGGATTCCTTCCTTCCCCTTGATGTGGTGCTGATGTGCAGCTGTTCCTGGAGAGCTGGGAGCAGTCCCTGGGCTGATGTGTGGCCATTCCTACAGGAGACACGTCCCCAGCAGTCCTGCATCCCCCAGGACTCAGGGGAGGGGCAGGGATTGGAGCCCAGGAGATGTGATGAGCAGAAAAAAAACATTCCCCTGATCTCCTGCTGTGACTGGAGTTGTTCCATGGCCTTCCTGCTCTGACATTTTGCTGTTTCCCCTGCCTGATTTCACAGCACCGGCCCTGCTTCATCTCTCTGGGTTTTGATCCTCTTCATGTCCTTTTCTCTCTCTTCTCCTTCCCCTCCTTACAGCATCAGTATCAGGCTGTCCATACTCTCTTTTCTTAGCTGAGTTAGTGCCAATGCTGCTGTTGAAGTTGATGACAAAAGGATTGTCCCAGTTTTCCCATGGCCAAGCAGATCCTACACATTTCACGTGCCACATTCCTCATTGTTTATCCCACATCACAGCTCCTGATGATTTTTCTGTGTTTTAACTCTTACATTCGTGTGCTGCAAGGCCTGACAGTGGATTTTTCTTCCCTCCAGATAATCCAGCAGGCTGGGCAGGTGTGGTTCCCTGACTCTGCCTTCAAAACAGCCGAGGCAATCAAGGACTTCAACAGGGAAGGGCTGCCCCTGATGGTCTTTGCAAACTGGAGAGGCTTCTCTGGGGGAATGAAAGGTGAGCAGCTTTTTGGGGTTGTCCTGGGGTGGTTTGTCTGGGCTGCTCAGGGCACCACAGAGTGCTGCTTGAAATGCTGTGAAGTGCTGAGGGTGTGAGAGTGACACCATAAAATTCAAAAATGAAGATTAGATCAGGGGCTCTTGCCTGTGTGAGAGAAGCTGCAGGAGCACTGAGCTGGTGGGAGTTCTCAGGGTGGCAGAGGCTGCTGGGCTCTGCTGGCTCCTCAGCTGGGCACAAGGCAAAGCCTTTGAGTTTGCAAATGCAAAGGTGGGAGGTGACAAAAGAGGGCAAAATTCTTCCCATTACCTCTGAGGGCGGGTTCTGCTCCATGTGCTGCTTCTGCACTCCCTACGTGAGTTGCTTTCCCAGCCACACAACCCACTGGGAAGTTGCTGATGTAATTTTACCTTATTTAGACCTTAAATATTGTTTTACCTTAAAATATCACCTCTAGCTTTGCTGGGTCCCTCAGAAAATGAGTTTTAGCTTTGGAGTTGGGACCAGAAGCCCAGGGTGGAACAGGCAGCACGAAGATGTTAATATTTATATTGGATATCCCAAGTTATTGCAGCCAGCTGGCAGGAGGAGGAGGAGGGAAGGACAGAGCCATTGCAGTTTGCACCTCGCTTTGTGCATTTTCCAGCCTCCTGCTTTTGCTGCTGGTGTCTCCTGACACTCTCGGTGTCCCTTGGGGAGTTGTTTGCAGTTTTGGTTTCAGTGCTGGCTGGGGGATTATGCAGGGAGGGAAAATAAACAATTATGCCACCCCTCAGTGCACACAAACACACTGCCAGGAGCCGACTGCACTGTGGGTAAAATGACTCCAAAATTGTGTGTAATGAGTAGGAAAAGATTAGAGACAGCTCTTGCTATGCTGAAAATTGACATTAGTGAAGGGGGAGGAAAAAAAAAAAAGAGGGAAAAAATTAAACCCCCTCTTTCCCAGCCAGCCTGGGAGGTCTAATTCCTGCTGCAAGAGAAATAAATAACACCCCAAATAAAGGCAGGTGATGGTGGTGGTGGCTTCCCCAATGAGCTCCCTCCGTGGCCAGAAGGCTCCTGAGCATAATGCAAAATTAAATTATGAAAAACTGGCTGGAATATTGGGATGGAGGAGCCATTTGGCAGGGGTTTATTTGGGCGAACGGGCGGTGACCCACGACGGGGAGACATCAAGCGTGAAATTCCCTGGAAATTAGCACCAGGGTCCTGGGCTCGGCAGGGAGGGTTTGATCACATGCAAATCCCACCCCCATCCCCCTCCTGAAATTAAACCCCTGCTCCCCATCGGGGGCTCCTGTTTTACTGCTTGTTTGTACCTGGGACAGGTTATAAATAACAATAAAAAAAATATAAAATGATTCAGCGGAGTGAAGGAGGCCGGTTTGTAGCTCTGGATGATGCTGAGCTGTGGGGGGTTGGTGTGGGATGGGTTTGTGGGGTTTTTTGGCCAGAATTTGCCTTCAGGTCCCATCTGATGCTCCAGCCAGGCTGGTGGGATCTGCTCCAACCCCAGAGGATCAGGGAGGGCTCGGGGTGCCAGGATTTACACACACACAGACAGGGAGGTGGGGGACACCTCCAGCACCTTGGGGTGTCCCTGTGGGGTGGGCACTGGGCTCAGGGCAGCCCAGGAGGGCACAGAGCTCTCTGGGCACTGCCCACCCTCCTCAAAAACCTCTCTGGGGACATCCTGCAGTGTCTCTGCCTTGCAAGGGGCTGCTGGTGGAGCCCCAGGCTGGTTTGGGTTGGGGGGGGAACCTCAAGGATCACCTCATTCCACCCCCCTGCCATGGCCAGGGACACCTCTCTCTAGCTCAGATTAGGCTGAGGTTTAAATTAATGCAGGAATTTTGGCCTGGAGCACCGTGGGGACCCTTTGGTGGTGGCAGTCAGGGAGGAGAAATGCTCCTCAGCAGATTTTACCAGGGATGTCTCCAGCCCTGGGAGCAGCAGCAGCTCCACTGGCCTCGGTGAAGTGTTGAGTGTGCAAGGGAAGGCCAGCACTTGGTTTTATTTAATAACAAATATTAGGCTTTAATCAGTTATTTAATCAAGATCCTGGGCCATTCCAGGACAATAAGTGCTGCATTTCAGGGTTCCAGAGGGACCAGCTGTGTGCAGAACTGTGGAGAGGGTGAGGTTCATCCTCCTGGAAGGCTCATCCCAAAGATCCATAGGCACAGAAATGCTTCCCTGCCCACCTGCTGGCACCTGGGAAATAAAATCCTTTCCTGATGCCACCTGGTAAACCTGAGAGGGGGTTTGGAGGTGGGAGAAAGCATCAAGTCCCCCCCAGTTTCTCTGCTCTTCCTCCCTCTGCCCTGTTCAAACAATTAGTGCTGCTCTTCCCTGCACTTCACCTGAGTAAAATATACACCCATGGCAGGAGTGAAAAATGTATTGCTAATTACACAATTATTTTATTATGTAGCACTAGTAAAAAATGTCTAGTAAAGAATTAATTCAGTTAAAATAATTTGAATCAAGCAATTATTTTCTTAACACTAGAATTAGCTGAAAGTACTTCAAGTGGTTTATTGCTAGCACTACATAATAAAATAATTGTGTAATTAGTAATAAATTTGTCACCCCTTTTGAGTCTTTTTCTTTGCTCAGGACAAAGGGAAAGGTTGGAGTTTTGTTTGGTTCTCAGTCCTCACTGTCTGTGCTGGGATTAATGTTTATTCCCAATTAGAGGGAATAAATTATTCTTCCTTTTGTCAGCATTTGATACCTCTTAAATAACATTGAAATTCCTTTTCTTGGGTGTTTGGGCAATGACCTTGGAAATGAAATGGAGAGATCCTATCAATGCCTGTGGTACAAATATATATTTATATATATTTGTTTGTATATATATATAATATAAAAGAGTATGTGTTTCCCAAACAGTTAATTACTTAATTATGTTCATATTAATGCTTAACACTAAAATGAGGGTTAAATGACAAAGGGACCTTGGCTGGAGTCTCCTTCTTCCCCAGAAATGCTTTTCTCGAGGGGTAGAAGGATTTTAGAGGAAGGAAGGTGTCTCAGTGTTTTCAGACTGTTCCTCTTGCAGCAGGTGTGAGGCACATCAATGCAGCTCCTTAAATTTCTCTGAACTGGTCTTTTAATGGCCAGAAAAATTGGGGCAAACTGGGAAGGGTCCAAGCAAAGAACCCACATGTTGGAGGAGAGATGAGGACAAACCCCCCTGAAAATCCTGCTGCTGTTTGTAGTGAGCCTGAAGGAGTGCAGACATCACATAGGGTGGTACAAGGGGTAGTGACATGAAATTAATGGGGAAGGAGGGGAAGTTTGGCTGAGTTCTGAGGGAAATCTCATCCATTTGGATGTGGAAATGCCCCTAAAGAAGCAGTAGATTTACTGTTTGGGGTTTTTAAATGGGAGCTTTCAAAAGCACTGTGGAAGAAATGGTCCTATGTGAACAAAGAGGTGGGCTAGATGAGCCTAATAACTATTTTTCATTTCTTGTATTTTGATTTAATACTTCTAGATATAATTATATGTAACAAAATAGATATATATTCAAGAGTGCCTGTTTCCATTACAAACTGTATCCATTAGAAACTATATCATCTCATAGAAATTCTTCTGCTTTCCCTTTTTCTCTTCTATTTAAATCACCTTTGGGGCTGATATTTTCAATGTACTGTCTTTACACAGTGGAGTTGTTCTTATTAATTTTGAGCAAAATGCCTTAAACAAATTTTAATGGAAGAAGAGCAGAGTGCTGATCCCCATCCCTCCCCACACACATTTTTATGAAGATCTGGAAAAGCTCTGCTGCCCTTAGGTGCATTTTATTCACATTTCATGAGTTGTGGGAGAGGTCCAGGGTAGTGAGTCTGAAATTGGGCAGTACAGATGTACCCAGCCCAATTTCCCAAACTCTGGGAATGGTTGTGGGCTGGGAAGTCAGGGATGGCTCATCCCCAGGGCACCTGCAGCCCTGGCATGGATGTGGTTTCATGGAAAGTCTCCAGAGTGGAGGTCCCATGTCTGGATGATGTGGGAGCATCCTGCAGGCTGGAGAGGGACTTTTCCCAAGGGCAGGGAGGGATGGGACAGGGGGAATGGCCTTAACCTGAGGGGAGGGTAGATTTAGATGGGATATCAGGAAAAAATTCATCCCTATGAGAGTGGGGAGGCCCTGACACAGATTCCTAGAGAAGCTGGAAGAAGCCCCTGGTAGTGTCTAAGGTTGGGGCAGTGATGAGCTGTGACTCCAGGACGTGTGTTCTTGTCCCAACCATGTCTGACCAGTTCTGTGTCCTTCCCCAGCCATGAATGTCCTTCTCCATGCATGTATGACCAGTTGTGTGTCCTCCCCCAGCCATGTCTGGTCGGTTCTGTGTCCTTCCCCAGCC
>VZTR01007902.1:67274-119356 GCA_013400775.1 Chaetops frenatus | reverse complement strand
GCCAGGTCTCACCGGTCCTGTGTCCGCCCCCAGCCGTGTCTGACCAGCTCTGTGTCCTCCCCCAGACATGTATGACCAGCTGTGTGTCCTCCCCCAGACATGTATGACCAGGTGCTGAAGTTTGGGGCCTACATCGTGGACGGCCTGCGCGAGTACCGGCAGCCCGTGCTGATTTACATCCCGCCCCAGGGCGAGCTGCGCGGCGGCTCCTGGGCCGTCATCGACCCCACCATCAACCCCCGCCACATGGAGATGTATGCAGACAGAGACAGCAGGTACAGACCCCTCTCCCTGCTCTCACAGCTGGGACCACCTGGATGCTTTGTTTCCGTGGGGTCGGACGCTCCCCAGCTGGAACCTCAAGCGCGTTTTCGGCCTGGGTAAAAACTGGAGCTGAAAGTTCTCCCTTTGTTTTGTCTCCTTCCCCGTTCTCTTCACGCGCTCTCCAGCCAAGGTTGAACCGTTCCATTTTGTGTCTGATGACCTGGAAGTCAGGTGCAGAAAGTGCCTTTCTTTTTCTGCTTTCCAGAGGAGGGATCCTGGAGCCGGAGGGGACGGTGGAGATCCGGTTCCGCAGGAAGGACCTGGTGAAGACAATGCGCAGGGTGGACCCGGTGTACATGGGCCTGGCCGAGCGCCTCGGTACGTGGGACACCCCCTCAGGGGGCACTGGGGCCTGGGGCACCCCTCAGAGGAGCTCTTGGAGCAGAGCCATCTTCATTTTTATTCACTGTAGCCTGACTCGGGAAGAAAACCAGACGACGCCACTGCGTGTGTGCACACATGAGATGGTACTCAGGCATGCCCAGCATAGCCAGGGTGTGTCATATAGTGGGTTTTTGAGCTGATTTCTCTTTTTTATTATATTTTATTGACTGGATCTCACAACAGATCCTTATTACAAAGGCCTGAGTCTAATTTCCAGCTCAGCAATTGCTCAGCTCACTAAAACCTCGTTGGCCAAACCTTCAGCAGGTGTTGTTTCACATAACGAAGGGTTTGATCAAAGACATATTGGGCTGCTGGACTGTCACTGGATGTCTGGGGTAGTTTGCAGTAATGATATCTGTGTACTCTTCAGTTTCAAGGGAATGAGGAATGTTGTCCATGTCTCTAAACAGGGGGGCTGTGCAGAGCTCAGTGCTGGCACGGTCAGGGTTGTGTTATTACCACTCCGAGTGATCCCAGTGCCTGCCGTACACTTAACGTCCCAAAATACAGAGTGTTCAGCAAAATGCACTTAATATCAGATATGTTCTCTCTCAGGGGAACAGACTTTTTAAATAGTCCTTTACTGGCTCTTACTATAAGAGTATAATCTTACAGAGCCTCTTTTTACCTCCAAAATTGACTACATTTCAGTGGAGGGAGAAGCGTGCGATGTGGGTATGGCTTGAATTTATAAAGCCTTTTGGGATCCTTCAGGAGGAAAAGTGTTCTGCAAATGACTGATAAATCCTGGCTATTGCTGCAGTTACATTTCATTATTTGGCTTTTTTTTTTTTTAAATTCATGGCAGGGCAACAATTTATATACAAAACAACCCTCCCGATACACCTTGGGAAGAGAATAATAACGGGTGAGGGGGTGCTGAGATCAGAGCACTGGCTGCAGAGCAGGTTCTACCCATGCCTTTGATTGATCCAAGACAGTTCCTCTTTTTTTAATGATCTTATGTTGACTCTTTGTTTTCTCTGCCTGTGCTGATTATTTTCTGGGTAAGAAGCGGGTTGGGTTTTGCGGAGCAGCAGGAGGCAGCAACTTTTTATCCAAGTTTTATCCAAATTCTGGTCTTGCTCTTGTTACTGTGTGCAATCAGATATGGATGTACCCTGAGGGATGGGTGGATTTGTTGTCTGTATGACAACAAATGGGTGGGCAGCTGACTGAGGGTGACCTCATTGTGGCCTTCCAGTACCTGCAGGGGATGACAAGAAAGATGGAGAGAGACTCTTTCACATGGTCTGCAGTGACAGGACAAGGGGGAATGGCCTCCCACTGCCAGAGGGCAGGGTGAGATTGAATGTTTGCAAGGAATTGTTCCCTGTGAGGATGCTGAGGGCCTGGCACAGGGTGCCCAGAGAAGCTGTGGCTGCCCCTGGATCCCTGGAAGTGTCCTTGGCCAGGTTGGACACGGCTTGGAGCAACCTGGGACAGTGGAAGGTGTCCTTGCTCATGGCAGTTTCTGTTCTCTCAACCAGACATCCCATCACAGCCAAGCTCCAGCAGCAAATAATCTCCAGGAAAATGCCACTGTTGCTACTGCAGAGCATCACCTCCACTCACCTGTGTGGGTGCAGGCCACCCTTGAATCCCGTGGGACACTGGAAAAAAAACCCAAAGGGGAAAGGTGGGATAGAGTTTTCTGCCAGCAGCCTCAAAAACCCAGCACCATGTGAGGATGCAGGAGCTGGTTGGGGTTTTTTGTTTTTTCCCCCTCTTCCTCCACAGGGTAATTACTCCCAGCAAACTCCATACACTTTAATTAAAATGACTGCAACACAAGAGCAAGTCACTTACAACTGTACATAGGGAGAGCTCTAAAAGCTTCAGTCACTGATAAGCATCTCCCCGAGATGGATCGTAATTGCTCCCAGCATCGGGTGATCATTGCTGTTGTTTTGCCACTAATTCCATACCAGAGCAGGGAAGCCAAGATTGCAGGACACACACTGAATTGCATAATTTTTTTTTTTCTCTCCTTTTTTTTTTNTTTTTTTTTTTTTTTTTTTGCTGGTTTTCTTTCTGGCCAATTTAAAATTTGTCAAAGTCGGTCTTCTTCTGGATCACTGCCCTTTGATATTTCGCGCACTCCATTTGCCACAAACAAGCCGCAGGGCCGCGGTTCATGCTGACTCCAGCAGAAGCAGAGAAAGCTCCATTTATCTTACACTGCCTGCTGAATTCTTACTCATTAGCTGGGGGTTCACTGCCTCTCTTTAACCCCTGAGTGGCTGTCATCCCTCCCCGGAGCTCCCCGGGAGTGGCACCAGGGAGATGCTCTCCCACGAGCCCACGCCGGGGTTGGGCTTGGCAGTTGGGGAGGTGGGGGGGGAAGAGCAGGGGGAGGCTGGCAGATATTGAATAATTTGACATAAATCTGTTCATTATCAATTCTCCAGCCCGATTGCTGAAATGTTGATTAGCCCCGTGGTTTATTAAAGTGTCACTCAGAGTTGGGCGGTTGCAGCAAAGGGCGGGGAGGGGGGAGAGAGGGTGGCCCTTGTGCTGCCCCAGAGCTCATTCCCACGTGGAATAGGTGTGCAGGGACACCCAGAAATGTGGGAACATGTGCAGCCTGCCAGCCTCGGGCCAGAGTTAAAAATACAGAGATTCAGTTTTGTTTGTTATTATAATTGGACTAAAACATGTAGGAGTGGAGTGAAAATAAGGCTCATCCTGCCAGATTCTGTGCCTTGTGTCAGAGGTGCAGAAATGGGGTGGAATGTGAGTGAAAGGGATGGCTCCAGTTAGAGCAAGACTGGATATTACATTTCCATGTTCCTTGTAGGAAATGGGCAGCATCCCATGGTCACCTGATGCAGGCTGTGATAGTGGGAATGTCCTCCCTGCTGGTCCTGTGTGCTGGAATGCACCTCTAATTTTATTTATTTAATTTATTTGATTTCCTGTGGCTGTCAGTCTGTGCTGCTTGGGGCTTGGTTCACACCTTACTTGGTTGAAGAGCATCCAAAATTGTTTTTAAATTTCCAAATAATGAGTGAACACTCAGGTATTCAGCACTTATCTCCATTTCAGCACAGCAGTTTCTCTCTGAAAATAAAAAGGACCAGAACTGGCCCCCACTGCCAGTTTTACAGGAAAAACTGGGAGAAACTGCTCTTCTGATTCCATCTCTCATGGAGTGTTGGATAAACACAGGTTGTAATTCTGTTTTTTGGGTGATGCTGGTTTCAGTAGCTGCTTCCATGTGCAGGTGCTGCTGCATTTAAATTGGTGTTAATTCACAATCACAAGGCTCCAAGAGCAAGTCCTGCTTTCTCTCAGCTCCTCCATGGCCCTTGACACCAGGAATATCCTCCCAGGAGGGCTGGGGGTAGGAATTTTTTGGAATTATGTCCCTGCCACACTTCACCTGTTCAGAAATGAGACCTCAGGAGCGAGGAGTGGGAAGGGGCAGGGTGGGAATCACAGGGAGCTGCTGTACAAGGATTTTTCCAGCCCTTGCCAGGAGCATGTGTGACCTTCACTGGCTGTTCATGCTGCACCTTTCTGACATAAATCCTGCTGAATATTTAGTGAAGCAATTACAGCCCGTCTCATTTAAAGAAACAAGAGACAATCCAAAAATGCCTGTCTCTCCAGGGACGTGAGGGGCTCCCTGTGACCTTCCCTCTCCCCTCTGGAGCAGCTCCTTCCAGCTGGGCTGGGGGGAATTGCCTGGGCAGCCTGGACACCTTTGGTATTTTTGCTGCCTTTGCTGAATTTCATGGAATTCCAGGATGGTTTGGATTAGGAGGGACCTTAAGGATCATCAGGGACACCTTTCACTACCCCAGGTTGCTCCAAGCCCCCTCCAGCCTGGCCTTGGACACTTCCAGGGATCCAGGGGCAGCCACAGCTTCTCTGGGCACCCTGTGCCAGGGTGTCCCCACCCTCCCAGGGGAGAAAAAGTTAGTGTCTGGCAAGAGTTTTGGTAAAAATAGAAGAAAGAAGGTGAAATTCAGGTGTGAGGCTGTTGTTGCAGGTGTGGAAATGAGGTGGGACCCCAAAGCTGCTGCTTCCCCAGAGTGTCTTTTCAACTTGGTTAAGGCACTTTTGCTACTGACTAAAAAAAGAGACAAGAGTGTAGAACCAAGAGGTGTTGGGGCGTTCCCCACCGTGGGTGGGCTCTGAAGGTGCTGGGAGCAGAATTAAGATTTTTTTTTTTAAGATGTTTTCCAGCCCCTTCCCATCTCTGGAGCCACAGGGGCGTGGAGTTTGCAGAGCAAACTGCAGTCCAAGAGAAGTGTGACATTTTGTGGCTGTCCAGGAGCTGCCTTGGAGGGTGTCCTGTGCTCCCTGCTGGGGTGGGAAGGTCACTCGTGTTGCTGGTGCTGTCCCAGTGTGTGCCAGGCTCTCTCCTCACAGAACGGGGCTGTCTCACAGCACTGCTCCTTTTGTTTCCCTATTGATGAGCAGCCAATCCATACCTGGAGGTCTATAATGTTCCTATGATTTAAACTTTAACAGTTTCATTAACTGTCAAGTACCTCTGGAGCAAAGGAATCCCATATTTTAACTCCCCTCTCCTTGCCAGGATAAGATTTGTGGAAGGAGACCTCTTTTTTATTTTTTTTTTTTAAATTTTTTTTTCCCTGAGAAATAAATAAATAAATCCCAGGCTTTCTGAAAAAAGCCTGAGGCCTCAAGATCTGACTAGGAAAGAAAGAAAACCATTCCAAGATATTTAATTGTACAGGGGGCTTACGGGATTGATCGAGGGCTTAGCTTTTTACAATAGTCCAGTGAATAAGAAATGCTCCTGACAAACGATCGATGATGGGATAATCACTCTTTATCCCCCCTCCTCATTGTTACCTTCTTTCTTCCAGGAGAACAGGGTTCAGAAGTCAAAAATCTTTATAGACGCTGCTTTTAAATTAAGCAGAAAATAGACATTGACATATTTGTTAATCTCACCTAAATCATTACTGGGCCCTTGGCTGGGTGGACTCGGTGGCAGGGCCTGGAATTCACCAGTGGGGGCTGCCTTAAGTGCTCGTGTTGCCATTAAAAACCAGGGAGCCTGGGAGTTCTACGTGGATAAATATAGATAATTTTTTATTCTGAAGGTTATAAGGGGAGCTCCTCTTAATTAAAACCTTCTCACTCGCATCTGAAGGGTTAGGTAACATTTATATTGGTAGGCACAGGAAAACATTCCATCCCTGGGAAGGGATCTTTGTCAGGAGGGCCTGTGGCTTGGAAAAATACAAATAATGGGGTGTTTGAGCAGGCACTGGAGTGCTCAGGCCACTGGGGAGCTCTTCCCTTTGCAGCAGCAGCCTTGGATTATGGTGTCTGTGGGAACGAGCCATGGAAAGAGCAGCAGCATCTGCAGGTGCAGTGGGATGCTGCCCCCCAGGATGCTGTTTCAGCTTCCAGCTGTGGTTTAGAGGCTTCCTGAGAACAGATTAATAGCTGATCTCCATGCTCAGGAGCCTGTGCTGGAATTTCCTTGCATGAATTTGTCTGATCCACCCCTCTGTGAGCCCGTTTGGGGGGCCAGTGACGGCGAATTCCAGCCTTGGGTTCTGCGCTGGGTGAAGTTGGTCCCTCTTGGGGGTTCTGTAAAGCTTCTGCCCAGTGGTTTAAGCTGGGTTTGTTGGGTTGGGGTTGCTCTGGCTTCCTGCTGTGATGGCAGAGCCCCTGGAGTGGCCTCTGGCAGGCAGCAGCCTACAGGAGAACTTTTAGTGGTGAAGGTGCTGTGGGATGGTCTGTGTTCCCTGCTAAATGAGCAGCTTGTTGGGACATTTATTCTCTTTTAGGATCAAGTCCCCTAAATGTCACTTAACTGATGGTTTAGATTGTCAGCATTTAAATGAAACAGATTTTCCATGATGAGAACACCCTCAGAGCTCCTACCTGAGCATCTGTGGCACAAAACCAGGGCCGGAGCACGGAGATCTGCTGGGCACTGCTGCCAGCTGATGCTCCGGGGTTTGTCCTTTGGCTTTTCCAGCCTCTGGGCTGCCTGGAGCTGCAGCCCTGAGCTGTGTGTGTGTGGTTTCAGGCACCCCCGAGCTAAGCCCGGCTGACAGGAAGGAGCTGGAGGCCAAGCTGAAGGAGCGGGAGGAGTTCCTGATCCCCATGTACCAGCAGGTGGCCATGCAGTTCGCTGACCTGCACGACACCCCCGGCAGGATGCAGGAGAAAGGAGCCATAACCGTGAGTGTCCCAGGGCTTCCTGCAGGGGGGAGGAGGGGGGAGCTTGGAGCCAGACCCTTCCAGGATTTCCTGTAGCTCCTGGTGACCCAGAGGTGGGAATCCCTCGTGGAAATCTCCATACTCCAGGGGACAGAATGAGTCCCCGCCTGGATTTCCCTTAGGGAATTGATGCCTCAAGTGGCACCCTAGAAACAGAGACCAGACAGGAGGGAGGGAATAAAGGTGGAGATTTATCTGAAAGGCCTTCAAAGGCCACACCCTGGGGAGCCAGAGGCTGGAGCCCAAGATGGACCCCGAGTCATGAATTCTTCACACTTTTATAGGTTTACTCCATTTGCAGATCAGCATCAATTCCCCAATTAAAACTTTAGCTAATGATGTCATTTCCCCATCTTACCCTCCCTTTTCAAGCTGTTGGGTTCCACATTTTGGGCCCAGGACAGTCTGGGTGTCCTTGGAGAGCAGCTGGGAGAGGCTTTGTTATGTCCATCCTAACATGAGAGAGCAGCAGCTCCCAGGCTGCAAAACCCTGCAGAGTCCCACACCGAGCACTGCAGGGTTCGGGAAAACATGAAAGTTAAAAATCCAAGGCATCAGAATGAGGTGTCTCTGTTTCTCCACGTCGATGTTGTCCCTCACTCCTTCTCCCCTCCCCACCCGTGGCCTGGGCAGGACATCCTGGACTGGAAAACCTCCCGGACCTTCTTCTACTGGCGGCTGCGGCGGCTGCTGCTGGAGGAGGCGGTGAAGGGGAAGATCCACGAGGCCAACCCCGAGCTGACGGACGGGCAGATCCAGGCCATGCTGCGCCGCTGGTTCGTCGAGGTGGAGGGGACAGTCAAGGTCAGTCCTGGCTGCTGGCACCCGGCTTTGTCCCTCCCCTGTCCTGCTGTCCCCAGAGCAGCCACCCCCGTGCCAGGGCTGCCGTCCCTCCCTTCCCTGGTGATGTGGGGATGGAGCACAGAGAGACCATGGGGGATTCCTTTTGGAATTGTGCTCAGCCTGCAGGCTCTGAAGGGCAAGCTCTGGAGCTGCTCTTGGGTTGATTGTGTCACAGGCCTCTGACCTTAGTATTTTATTTTTATTTATTTATTATTAAAGGGGTTTTTTATTTTATTTATTTATTTTATNTTGATTTATTCTATTTTATTTTCTATTTTATTATATTTTCATTGCATCTAATTTATTTATTTTACTTAAGTTTGTGTTTATTTCATTTTATTTTACTTTGTTACTTTATGTTACTTTATTTATTTATTTATTTGTTTAATTGTATTTTATTTATTGTACTTTATTTATTTTACTTTATTCTACTTTATTTATTTCACTTTATTTGATTTATTTTATTTATTGTACTTTATTTTATTTTCTTTTCTCTACCTTATTCTTTTTTTTAATTCCATTTTATTTTTATTCTGTTATTTTTTTATTCTGTTTTATTTTTTCATTCTGTTTTTTAAGTCCCCAACACCCAGGGGTTCCAGGGAAGGGGGGAATGTTCTCTGGAGGGCAGCAGCCTTTCCAAGGTAGAGCCTGAGCTCTCCAAAAGCAGGCAGCTCGTTAGCTAATACATTACACCAATCAAGGAGAGTTATCTTAAGCCACAATTAATCTGCTCCCTGGCATATGTTGATAGGGAAGCATCATGCTGTTTCTTAATTAAAAGCAAACGGATTAAAAATGATTAATAAGAGTATTAAATATTCTCCTAAACTAAAAGCTTTGGGATTCTTGGGTAAATGGAGCTTTACACAGGTCTGGGGCTGAATTGCAGCTTCCCGGGCTGGGCTTTTCCCCCCTTTCCCTGGAAGCTTCCTTTGTGTGCAGGGAATGTTGCTGCATGGCAGGGGCACAGGCAGGGAGCAAAACCCGGCGAGTTTCAGATCACAATAAGGAGGAAGAACAATGAAATAAGCAAAATCTTGAAGTGACATCACCGGGCTGAGATAATCAGGGATATCGTGTGAAAAGAAAATAAAACAATCCTGGGGTTTCTGAAGTGTGTCAGGGGCTGGGATGGGCTCTGAACCCCAGATTCCTCCCTGGGAGGGTGGGGAGTGCCCAAGGCCAGGCTGGACAGGGCTGGGAGCAGCCTGGGACAGTGGAGATGTCCCTGCACAAGTCCCTGCCAGGAGGGGACAGCTGGGGGGGTCGGGCTCTGCTCCCAGGGAACAGCTCCAGGTGCCAGGGAAGGTCCAGGTTGGATATTGGGAGAATTCCTCCATGGAAAGGGCTGTCCAGCCCTGGCAGTGCTGAGTCCCCATCCCTGGGGGGATTTAACAGCCCTGGGGATGTGGCACTTGGGGACACGGGCAGTGGTCACCTTGGCAGTGCTGGGGGAATGGTTGGACTCGGTGCTCTCAGAGGTTTTTCCAACCTTAAGGACTCTGTGGTTCCCTGGTTCTGTGGCCCGAAGGTGTGGCAAGTTCTGGGTGCTCAGGGGGTGCCAGGGAGGTGCCACCACGGTGTCACCGCCCCCAGCTCATTGTCATTCTGCCTTTGACTCGGTTAGTGATAACAGAGAAGGATAGTGCACCTTTAAATGAGGAGCTTTGTGTTTAATTACCCAAATAAAATGACATAAATATGAATGAGTGCTAATGGCAGTACTTGCTTTTCCGGAAACCATTAACAAAACGATTCTTAAATGATTTGTAAAGAAAATGAGAGGAGAGGAGAGAAGGCTGTTAGGGGCTCACACACTCCTGAGTTATTACACAGCCAACTATCTAGCAAATATCAGGTGAAATGATCTTGAGAAAGGCAGAAAGGGGGTTGTGGCCGAGGGTTCCAGACACCCTGACTGTGCCCAAGGAGCTGTTTGGCTCCGGGGTCCTGGGATTGCTGGGGGCACCAGCACAGGGGCAGGCTGGAGGTGATGGGGTCCTCTGACGATTCTGGGAGAAGCCCCGGAGCAGCTGCATCTCAGGTCAGCCAAGTTCCACCAGAATTTGGGGAGCTGATAACCAGGGAAACTGGGATTTTTCTGGAACAGCTCCTGGGGTTGATGCAGCACTGACCAAGCACCTCCTTGGTCCCCTTCCATCACATTTATGGCAGGAGATGCAAAAGAAATCCATAATCTTTGAACTTGTGCTGATTTTTGGGTGTGTTTGGGGGGATCTCCAGCCAGATGTGTCACCCACAGCTGCCGGTCCAGGAGCTGTGGGGTGAATCTGGGGAGTGGGCAGGGGTGCAGGCTGAGCTGTGGGATTTTGGCAGGCCTACCTGTGGGACAGCAACAAGGACCTGGTGGAGTGGCTGGAGAAGCAGCTGACGGAGGAGGAGGGCGTGCGCTCGGTGGTGGAGGAGAACATCAAATACATCTCCAGGGATTATGTGCTCAAGCAGATCCGGAGGTGAGTGCAGGGAGGGGATGTGGGTGGCATCAGGGGTGGCTCCAGAGCCTCTCCGTGGCCACACTCAGGATTCCAAGTCCCCGTGTGGCCAAACCCAGCTGCCACCAGCAAGCCAAGCTTCCCGAGGGAGCTCTCAGCTGCTCCCAGCCCACCCAGTGCCCTGTCCGCTCACAGCCCCGCATTCCAGCCCCCCCGGAATTCCTGCTGGGAAGCTCCGGCTCTGCCTCACCCACCTCTGTCCTCTCTGCAGCCTGGTCCAGGCCAACCCCGAGGTTGCCATGGATTCCATCGTGCACATGACCCAGCACATCTCCCCCACCCAGCGGGCCGAGGTCGTGCGGATCCTCTCCACAATGGACTCGCCCTCTTCCACGTAAGAGCATCGATCCCCGCACTGCCCCTGCCCGGTGCCGCGGAGGAGGGACCCGGAGCTGGGATCTGCCCTTTGTCTGCTCGGGCCGCCAGCGCTGCTCCGCCACGGGGAGGCTCAGGGAACGCTGCTGCAGTGACAGTTTCATTTTTTCAAATCGGGCTGGCCAGAGGGAAGCGCTGTCCTTTGGCCAGGGACCGCGAGGGAAACGGATAAACACAAAGCGCCTGCGGAGCCGAGTCCCCGCTGTGCTCCTGTCCCTTATTTATTGACCAGAGCGGGGCTGGCTGCTCCCCTACCGCGAGGCCTTGGCACGGCAGGGCCCTGCAGGGACACCCCCCGGCCTTCCAGGGACACCCTGCCCCTGCAGGGACACCCTGCCCTCCTCTCCTCCCTCCCGGCAGCGGCAGCTCCGCGCTGACAAGTGCCAATGTCCCCCTGTCCCCTCTCTGGGGACCCCCCCGCAGCCCCTGGCTCTGTCAGTGGTGATTTGTGTGTCACCCTCTGTCAGTGGTGATTTGATTTGTGTGTCCCACGTCTGTCGTGTCTCGTAGGTAGAGGAAAACCAGCCTTCAGTTGCTGGGGCCAGGGCTGTCCTCGTGCCCCCAGGAGGCTCCCGGGCTCCCCAGGGCTGTGAAGGTTTTCGGGGGGGGGCAGGAATTTGGGAGCTGATCCCCTCTTTGCCTTTGTGCCCAATTCCTTTAGAACAGGCTGTGAATTGTGTGAAAGGCCCTTCTGGGAGGAGGTACAAGAGACCAAAGTGCAGCTGCTCAGCATTTCTGCTCTGCCTTCCCTGATGTTTTCAGGGATAATGGATGGGGCAGCCCCACTGTGTATCCTTGGTGGAAGTGCTCATCCCTTCCCTGTGGGCAGCAGGAGGCAGATCCAGGCACCTGAGGTGAGCGAGGAGAAAGGACAGAGCCAAATCCCCCCTGTGGGGTTGGAACTGTAGAAGGAAATCTCTCTGAGGAGAGCTTTTCTCCATCACCCTGCCCTGCCCCAGAGCTGCCTGTGCTTGGCTGGGGAGGGGCCACTCTTACCCACCTGGGAATGTGAGAAAGTGTTGGGTTTGGTATCTCATTCCAATGGTCAGGAATAATTGGGTGGCAGCTGCCCAGGTTCCCCCCAGGCTGACCCAGCCCAGGTCCCCAACTTCTTTCTACACGTTTTTTTTATGTAACAAAAGCTCTGAGAAGCTGCAGTGCTGGAGGGAAGCACAGCCCACCCCTCACACACAGCTCCTGCTCTGGAGCTGGGTCAGGGCAGTCCTGGGCTCTCACCTATGATGGTCTTGGAAGAATTCCAGATTTTACAGCCCCTCTTTGGTACAGCAGGAAGGGCTGTGGGTCACAAGTACGGTACATCAGAAGGGCTGTTTTTATGAGAGAATGAATCAATGATGCTGCCAGTGCCTCTCACCTCTCCTTGTTTCCTCCTGAAGTGCAATGCAGCCCTTCTGCCCGTGGTGCCAGTGACTGGAGGTGCCAGCCCGGGGTCGCTGCTCCCCTGCCCGTGGCCAGCAGAGCTCGGCCACCTGCAGGACTTGCTTTTTCTTAATAGTTAAGAACCCTAATTTGATTTATGAGATTTTTTTTTTCCACTAGAGCCCCCTGAACAAGCCCCAAAGATGCTTTTGCTTAAGCCAGGGTGGGCTGCAGCAGGACACGTGGACAGAGAATGTGTCAGCCAGGCAGGACTGGGACTTGTGGGGCTCCTCCCCTGTCACCAGGGTTCCCCCCGTGCTGGTGTCACCAGAGTCCCTTTTCCAGGACATCTGCAGGTGCAATGGGAAGTGTCCCCATGCCCACTCTGCCACAGCCTCGTGCAGAGCAGCCTTCCCATTTCAGTGTTACAGCTCGGGCCCCACTTCATTTTGGGGGTAAAGCAGCTCCAAAAAAATCTGTTGGGTGACATCAGGGTCTGGCACCAGCTCTGGGGGAGTCTGGGCCTGCTGGGGCCCTGTGGCAGCAGCACCTGTGATGTCCCCAGGTGTGTTTGGGGGTCACTGGGTGGGGGAAAGCCCCTGGGTACGAACGGTTCTTGCTGGTGCTGAAGTATTTCACTTACCTCAATTTCTTTTAATAAAAAGAATGAATTACAGCTCTGCTGCTTTGAGTGGAATCTGTCACCCCTGTCCTGGGGAGCTGAGCTTTGCTTGAGGCCAGCACTGTGGAACCTCTCCAGGTCAGCTGCGTCCTCACCTGAGCTCCCAGCTCATCCCCACCTCCCCAGGTCCCTGTTCCTGCTCTCCATCCTGCCCCTGGCTGTGCTCCCCAGCTGTCCCCAAGGCTGATGGTGGCCACTGCACATTCCCATCCTCCGTGATTTATTGTCATCTCTCACATCACAGTGCATGGGACAGACAGGGGGAAAAGAACCTCAGCCTCAGTGAGGTGGGAGAACTTTGGGATCCTCTTCCCAGGGCTGTTATGTGAGCAGGGATGGTTGGACTGGATGATCTTGGAGCCCTTTTCCAGCCTCATTCCGTGCCCTGGTCAGTAGGAGGCTGCAGGGAAGGGCCCACCAGGACTTTGGCTAAAGGATGTCCCCAGGAGCTGATCCACAACCACCCTTTGGAGGTCTCCACATTTACATTTGCCCACCTGAGCCACCACAACTGCAGCAGTTTATTTTTCCCGTTTCCCAAACCAGAATTGTGACAGTTAAAAATCTGGGGGCTGGTGAGGGGACAGACCCTACTGAACTCCAGCATCACGTTTAAAACTCTTTAGCCTAAAGTATCTCCATATTAAAATGCCAAGAAAAGACATACCAAAGCTGTAAGCTCTCCAAAGCCCAAGATCAAAGTGCCATCATCTTTTAATGTAAACCTTTTGTTGCATCAACAGTCTTAAGAGGGATGAGAGACATCAAAATAAAAACTGAGACAAACTGGGGCTTTGTAGCTGTTTTTTGTTTTAGTCTCTTCTCTCAATTTGGGCCATGAAATAGGTCAGCTCCATTACTGATCAGCCTTCCCACAAATATTTAAAACAAATTGAATTGCACACCCAATACCCATCACAATTACGCCAGGCACAATAACTAAATTAGCAATTCAACAAAATAATTGGAAATGCGATTCTCTCCATTCCAGAGCCTCCCCCGGGGCTTTGGCCGATCTATGGGGGGAAAACTCTGCTTTACTAATTCTGCAGCTAATTAGAGACACACTTGTAAATGAAGTTGTTTGTCTGAAAGTTGAAATTCTTCGCTGTGGCGGGGTTGGGGGGAGAGGATTAACACAACCCTCTGTCCCTCCCTCTGCACAGCCCAGTCCCCAAAACACCTCCGAGTGTTTTGCTAAGGTGTAATGCCCATTTGTGGAGGTACTAATTAGCAGCTGTATCATGAATTAATAAAGAATTAATATTCTATAAAGCTGGGGTGTGGGGTGGGGGGGGAGGGAAGATCTCTCTTGCTGTTAATTGGCAGCATCAGGAAAACTTGGTGGAGATCACCCCGGTTCCTTCTGTGTCCCTGACCACTCAGGGAGCTGGGGAGCACAACTGGGACAGCTGAGCCTCACTGGGGACACTGGTGAGGCACAGCCCCCCTGCTCGGAGGTGCCACCGCCACCACTCAGGGCTGTTCCTCGGGGACTGCCCCTGCTCCTGCAGCGCCTCCCCAGCCCGGGACGAGCCCCTTTTCCTGCCGGGAACCAGCGCTGCCCTTCCCGGCCCGGTCAGAGCTGCAGCGGGGCCGCATCGCCCGGGCCAGGCTGTCCCCGTGTCCAGGTGGTGGCAGCGATGGGGACCGGGGGAGGGGGGGAGCGGCTGCTTCCACACTGATAAGTGAATTCAAAAGCGGCGCTCTTATCTCCTCAAACAATTGCGGCGAGAAGTTATCGCAGTTCAAGTGGTTCGTGTTACCCTTTGAACAGGAAAAAGCACGGAGAGAGAGCCCCGGAGCTGCGGCTGCAGAGGACACAGGGGTCACACGGGAGGGGCAGGACAGGGCTGGGACAGCCCCGCAGCACCCCAAAAACACGGCAGGAGCCGACTGAGTGCCCGCGATGGTGTGGGGATCAAACCGTGGGGGTTTGATGCTGCTGCTGACAGAATCTCAGCTCCCTGCGGGCCAAGGGTCCCACGGGATCCTGCCTGGTGGTGGGGACCTGGAACTGGTGGGGGGACAGGACGTGACACTGCCAGGATTTTCCATGGGAAATGTCACCCCAAGAACAAGAGCTGGGGAAGCCCCTCTGAGCTGGACAAAATCAGGGCTGCTCACCTGGCACAGGTGCCAAAAATCAGCCCCTCCCTGTGCCCACGGAGCCTGGGACCCCACAGCTCCTGCGTGGGGCTTTGCCTGTGACAGGCTCTGCTGGACATGGGGTCACTGAAATCCCATCGGGTCAGCAGTGGGATCCTGAAATCCGGGTGCTTTTCTGCCTGGACAGAGAGCTGGGGAGGGAGGGAGGGCAGGGAAGGGACATCGATGCACTTCCCTGGGAGCTGCAGCAGATTTATTCATCCCTGAGCCCCCTGACCCAAAGTCAGTCCTCACCCTAAGGACCTGCTTTGCTTTCTGAAGGAGACCTGACATCTTCCCACAGGGCAGGGAGGAACTGCACAGATCACACCGGGACAAACAGCTCACAAACCTTTCTAATTGGAGTGCCCAAACCCCAGCCAGGGACAGGGTCACTCTGTGGGACAAGCCATGGCCATCACTCGGATCAGGGACACCAGAGAAGCCCCATTTCTGATGGATCAGGGCAACTCCCAAATTCCCTTTATGGGGATTTCCTACAAACCCCACAAACCCCTCCCAGGAGTCACCTCTGTCCTGTGCTGGGATCCTGCCTGGGATGTCACAGCCACGCTGAACAAGTCCCCAGGATGTTCCTACAGCAGCAAAATCCCATCACATCCCCGTGCCAGGCTCTGCAAATGTCCCTCTGTGTGTTCAACAACCAGAATGTGAACTGGGAGCTCTGGCACCTGCACAGCAGCACCTTTCCTCTGTTTTAAGGCCACGTTAATTATGGAAATGACATTTAAATCCTCCTGACTGGTGAAAGATGAAGTCACACGTTCCCAGTACACAGCCAAAGACCAGAACAAGGCACTGAACCCCCCCTCAGCCTCCCCAAATCTCCAAGGTTTTAACCCAACCGTGGGGGACCCAGCTGCAGGAGGGGCTGGGTTGTGTCCCTCCCCCTCCCCACACTGTGCCCAGGCTGCACAATCAAGGTCAGGAATTTAATGGGAATAGTTTAAAATGGATTGTCTTTGGGAAAAAGCATTCCAGGCTGGACAGAGGGTTTTTAGCCAGTCTCAGTGTGCCCCAGTCTTCCCTCTGGTTTAGCAGGATTTGATGCTCCTTTAGGGAGGATTTTAAGGACAAACCAGAGGCTGGAGAGAGCTGGTTCTGCTCCTGGGCAGCAGCTGAGGGCAGGAGCAGCTGGGAGAACACCAGGAACTCTGTCCCAGATCCTAATTCTGCTCTGGTCCTTCTCCATTTGTGACTTTTCCAAACAGCGACCGATAAAGCTCCGTCCTGGGGGGTAAAAAGGTGGAGAGGGAAAAGTTACTTTTCAAGGTCAAAATGGAAGCAAGAGGCTGCCACAAACCCTCCTCTCCTTCAAATGGAAAGGCCTCCTGTAATTAAAAATGAATTTGAGAATCTTTATTAATAAATACAGGCAGAGGGGGGAACTTGTGTGAGCCCAACCCCAGGCAGGACAGATATGGAAATATTCCAGTGTGGCTGGATATTGGATCTCCAGAGAATGAGGGTTTCTGTAAGTTTGCCCTTTACAGACAGGCTCTTCAAGTAAGAAAACAAGATTGAATATTTTAATAGGATGTCCAGGGCTGTGAGGAGGATTCAATCACACAGCCAACGTGGGGCTGTAATTTAGTTTTCATACATTTTCTTGGACAGTACTTGAAAAACAATGAAAATGACCCAGCAACAAGATTCCAATTAATATCCCCATGTGCAGCAATTCTGATAACAGGAGCAAATTTCCCTTGAAAAAGAAAAAAAACAAAAAAGAAAAAAAAAAAAGAAGAAAAAGAAAAGAAAAGTGGGATGGTGTTATTTATCTTTAATTTTAGAACCAGAGAACATGAGCTGGGGGAAAGGAGGGATTCTTATAAACCAGGAATTTCTGGGCATGGAGGAAAAAGCAGTGGAAGAGCTGGATTTTTTCTAACTGCAGTTCCTAAATCCTCTTGGCTGCACACACGGAGGGGAGTGTTGGGTGCATGGATGGGATTTTCCCTTCCAAGCACAGCAATATTTGGGTTTGGGCCACGGGAGGGTTCTCTGTCAGCTTCCAAAGGAGGAATTCCATGTGTTCAACAGTGATGGCAGAAAAACTCCCCAAGGAAGTCAAGGAATGAAGCCTCAGTGCAGGATGGACAGATGAGGCTTTGTCCTGCTCACAGGGAACAGCCTCAAACCTCCCTCAAAAACCATCTGGGAAAATCCAGAGGGGCCTTGCTCCCCTCCCCAGGCTCTCTAGGTCCTTCTCCCTTTCACATTCATTCAGTTTTTCCATCCCTAGAAATATGAGGGAGTTCAAACCCAACATGCACATTTTGGGGAACCCCACAGGAATTACCCAAAAGACAGCAAAAGCTTCTGTGTCTGCCCCATGAGCAGCTAAACCCCACAACTGCTGCTTCTTTGCAGCCTTTCCCACTGGGGGAGAACCACAGGAGGAGAAATTCCTCAGGTTTTTGTCTTCATTTTCGTGGGTTTGATGCTCTCCTGTGGGTGCAGGAGTTCAGGGATTGAGGCTGAATTTGCTGCAATCCCACAGATTTTAAATAAACAGCCATTTTCCAAGCAAGCACGGCCCGGGGAGGTTTCAGGGAAGGATTTTCAGGTCTTTGCTGGCAGGGCAATGTTTGCAGGCACTGACAGGCTGGGACATGGAAACTCCAGGTTTTTGGGGTCAGGGGGGTTCCCTCATCCTCCCAGGAATGGCCCTGGCAAAAGGAATGGGACGAAATAAAATCCCAGTGGATTTTTCTGGATAATGACACAGCAGGGACAGACACCCTGCAGAGGGACAGCAGCAGCAGGAGGAAAATCAGCAAGCCCCAAAACAGGGCAAATATTTCACCCTGAAAATTAAATAGAAAATAACCCAACCCTTTCCCCCCCCCACCTTCTCCTCATCAGCCCTTTCTTTTCCAGCCTCTCCCCTCAGCAGGATTTAACCATGCAGAGAGTAAAACTCATCAATCCTCCAGGTTTAACCTTGTCTGTGTTTCAATTCACCAGGGTAAGTGCAGATTTTAATACTTTCAGCCCCCTTAAGGCTATGCATAATGAACTCGGATTTTGGTTAAAAAAATAAAATCCACCCACAGATATTAAACATCAGACTTGAGCCAGTGGGTTGAAACACCCAGTGCTACCTGGAGCTGGGGGAAAGGTGATTTTAGCACAAAGGGGTTTGGAGGCAGCCTGAGCTGAGGAATTACCTGTGCAGGTAATTAAAACAACTTCCACCTCAGGTACAGCCAGAGCAGGTCGATACAGGGGTCTTCCCTGAATTAAAATTTAACTTCCCCTTTATTGCAACCCACAAAAGCAAGTAATGAGCACTAACATTTTTATTTCTTTTAAACTGTCATTTAGGCTGTAGAGGGGATAATTACCTATTTCCACTGTAGTAAGGTTTTATCACCCTTAGTGAGGCATTTTCTAATTTAATATTTTTACTGTATTATCATAAAACCTGTTTCTGGAAAAAATGGTCAGGAACCACACAGCCATTTGCCATAAACCACGTGTGTGTAAGTGCCTTGGCTTAATTATTTATGCATCTCTTCCAGAGGCAGGGGATGGCACATGCCACCTCCCCACCTGGACACTGCTGCTGCTTCCAGGTCAATAATGTTATTTTTAAAAATTAAATAAAAGCAACTACAGCCAGTCCAGGTGATGATCTGGGGTGCTGAGAGTGGTTTCTCCCCTTCCAGATCCCAGATATTGCTACTACAGACATTTTATAGGCACAACAGAAAGAAAGGAGTGGCCTGGATGAATATTAACAGCTGTAACACATTTCATAAATCTCTATGAAGCATCAAAATGTAAATCACAAAAAATCTCAGCAGAACCCCAGGAATCTCCTCTGCCCCCCTTCAGCAGCACCAAATATTCAAAGGGGAAACCAAAAGTGTGGGAGGGGGAGCAGCCAGTGCTGGGCTGTTCTGTGTAATTACAGTCATGTTATTTCCTTTTTTTAAAATATGGTTCTGTAAACCAGTAGAAGAGTAATATTAAAGGGGGAAAATTCAGCTTCTGAGTGGTGCTTTTTTTATTAAAATAGCAATAGTGCTCCAGTCACTGCTGTGCTTTTTAGTAAAAATACCCTCCAAGCAATTTCTCTGCCTTTTCCCAAGTACCTTTTACTTCTTCTCTCCGTCTACCCAAAAAAAAAAAAAAGATAATTTAGAATATGCCACAAGCAGTACTGAAATGAGTATATCCCCTATTCCTCCTGCCATCCTCCACTGGGAACTATGAATTTTTAATTCACAAAAACTGGAACAGAAGATGGAACATGAACACCTGTGGAAAACACATGGCTCCTGATGGAAACTGAAGTTGGCTGATGGTTTCCTTGGAAAACACCCATTTTGTGGGTTAAATCCATGGATGGATCATCCCCTGAAGAATTGGACTCCATGATTGATGTGGGTCCCTTCCAGCTTGGAATAATCTGTGAAATGCTTTGTCCAGTGGTGTGAAATTCAGATTAAAGTGCCCAGCAAGCAGAGCAGGCACCAGGAAGACCAAACAAAGCTGAAGCCTTTAGTTTCTCAATAAAAATGAATTTTTCTCTTAAAAAATGAAGTGAAAGGAACAGCTACTCCAGGTGAGCCTGGTGTGCTCAGTGCCCAGGGGATTTTACCCCACTCCAAATCCCAGGTACTGCTGCTCCACACCAGCAAGGCAGAACAAGCTGAAACCATTTAATCCCAGTTTCTACCCAAGGGCTCAAACAGCCCCAATTCCCAGCCAAGCCAAGTGGGATCTGCTGAGCATTCCCAGCCCTCCCAGCACACATCCCCTGCTCTGGCATTCCCAGCTGGGATCACTGGGATGGGCTTAAAGGGGCTGCTGCAGCACTCAGCCTCCTCCCAAAATTGCAGCCAGGCAGCCCCCAAGGCCACCCAGCTCCTGGAGGAGGCTCACAAGGGCTCCTGCAATTCCCTCCCTCCCAGGCAGGTCAGGATCAGGTCCTTTGTGCCTCTGCAAATGCTTTTAAATTATGGCAGGTGACCTGTGACCTCTGGCTTGTCCCCTGAGAGCAGGCACAGGGTTTATAAATATTGCAGAGAGCTGGCTCTGGCCCTAAACAAAGGCACATCTGGAGGGGCTGGATGTGGGGATGGGGTGAGGAGAGGGGACAGCAGAGATGGGAGGTCAAGGCACTGTCCCCAGACATGGCCAGCCCTGGGGTTCATCCCTGCTGTCCCTGTCACCAATTCCAACATTCCCCCCCACCAGCACTCAGCCCCCTGCCCAGCCCTGAGCTCAGGACATGGGAATGGGGCAGAGGTGGGACCTGTCTCATCCTGATTTTGGTCCCAATCCCATTTTCACAGGAGCTTTCACAGCACAAAGCACAAAAGATGCAGAGAACCAGCAAAACCCAGGGATGTGCAGGCACCTCCAGGCTGTTCCACTGGCTCGTGTTCCAGCAGCTCCAATTTCCCCAGGAAATCCATCAAATGTTGCCTTCCCAGGCTGGTTTGGGATGGGTATTTGAGCAGGGATGCTGCTGGGAAGTGCCCTGTGCAGAGGGAACCATTCCTTGTGCTCCTCATATTCCGAGGACAATTTCCCTCTTTCACAGCTTGCCTGTTTTATAACAGATTTGATGCAGGAGAAGACAAATTGTCTCACAAAGGAAAAACGACAAATCATCTCACAGCCCTTAACAGGTTATTTTTTTTTCCCCCTTTAAGAAGGAAATTTCCATACCAGAGGCTCCTGCCCTCTTGCCAGGGATGTCAAACATCAGCAGTGGGGACACGATGATCCCAGCCCAGTGCCACCAGCTGGGTCACACTTCAGGCTGGCAGCTGAACCCACAGAAGCCCTGCTCCCAACAGCCCTGGATGGAGGGCATGGATGCTCCACTGCACCTCCAGGGGCTCACCAAGCCACAGGCTGGAGGGGTTTGAAATAAAACAGACAAAATCAGGCACAAAGGGCAGAGATTTGAAGGTCAGGTTGGGCAGGGATTGAAGCAACCTGGGATAGTGGCAGCCCCCGTGGCAGAGGTGGCACTGGAGGGGCTTTAAGTTCTCCCCCAACCCAAACCAGTCTGGCATTCTACAACACCAAAGCTGTGGTGCTTTAGGATCAATCCAAGCAGCTTTAGTTTCACAGGATAATGTGTTTCTCCTTTGGTTCCAGACCACGTCCCTGGTACTCTCTTTGTTTCCCAAGGCAAAACCAAAACAGGATCTTTGGTTCTTCTCCTCCAGGCTGTGCCTGAAAGAACTTGGAGGCATTTTCCTCACACCCACAGGGTCACTGGGGTTTGTGATGTGCAGCACAGGAGCTGCTGGCTCAGTTCTTCCAGCAGGAAGGGCTTTGTTTCGTCCCAGGAATTCTGTGGTGGTGAACACCCTGGATTGACAATCGCCGAGCCCAAATTCCTCCATTAATCTGCTCTCATGGTGTTTTAATACCCCAAGTACAAAGTGAGCCAAGTTAAAGGCTGGTATCTCACCAACCTTTTTTTTTTAATTTTTTTTTTATTAAACTCTTATGTCATATAAGTAAATTAATCTTTTAATACCAGGATTTCCTGCTACGTACCCCCCTCTGCTTGCAGCAAGACACTCTGTGACAAAGCAACTGCATTAAAGGGAGAATGCTGATTGGGAAAATGCAGAGTGCCTGGCTGGATCCAAGGGAAAGGCTCTAATCCCAACCTCCCTGGATAATCTGGGTGTTAATTCAGCCTCCCAGCAGGCAGCACTCTGCTCCTGCAGCAGCAGCACTGGGCTGGAGGTTCCTGTGCCACGCAGGACTGTGGGGTCAGGGGGTTCATTTCCTGCACTTGGATGTGGGATTTAAGGAAGTGATTCCTGTCTCCTGGTGTGGTGACACTGCATGGCTTGACAGTCCCATCAGAGCCATCTTCTTCCCTCTGATTTGGCTCATCAAGGATGCAAATTCCTCCTCCCTGATGAGGATCCATTTGCCGAGGCATAAACCTACCTATATAAAAAATGGGAATTATTCCCCCACCTTCCCCCAGCTGGAATTCCAGCGTGTCCCTCGTGTCCTGCCTGACTTTCCTGCAGAAAAGGCTCCTTCTGGCTCCTGCAGAGGCCTGGGTGCCATGTTTAATGATGATGTATGGGTGTCCTTCCCCTCGGGGGGGGTGTGGGGAGGGGTCACACGTGTGACACTGCCAGCCTGAGTATCAACAGCAAATTATAAACCGTGTCAATCCCAGCTAATGCAAAGCTGTAATCCTCTTTAACAAGAGATCAAATCAGTGCCATGAGTTATGTTCATTCTGTAATCTGATAAGAAATAGAGTGAGCCTCTAATAAAAGAGTAATGAGAGCCCTTAATGATGCTGTTAAAAGGTAGTGCCACTTAAAATATTGCTGTTGTTCCAGCTGATTAGATCACTGTTGCATATTTGCACAATCTTGTTTCACCTGTCAGAATAACCTGAGTTGTCTTGGGAGATAAAGGTGTTTGGACCAAACATGTGTGTCCTTAGAGGATGTCTCTCCCTGGAAGCTGCTGTCCTCCAGAGGTGAAATTGGGATGTTCATCAGCCTTTGCAGTAATTTAACACCACCCTTGTTTCACAGTGTCTGTGCTCAGTCTCTGTTCCTCTCACCCACGGACAGTGCAGAGATCTGAGGGTTTGTGCATCCCAGCTGACAGACAGAGAGGATAAACCCCAAATACACACACAGCTCTTCCAGAACTTCACCTGGCCTTGGTGAATGAATGGGATCCACCCCAAGACCTGACCTGCTCAGGGGCTGCAGGTGTCCAGGGGCAATCCTGAGCCTCAGCTTGCCCATCAATGCACCTGCCTGGCACAGCTTTCTGCAGCTGCACAAGTCTGCCCTCCTAAACCAGCAGGTTTTCAGGGCAACGACTGCACAGAAGGTCTGGGTTCACCCTCAGCTCCAGCCCAGTCCTGTGGGACATCTTTAGGAATTTCCTGATGCTCCTGTCTCGGGGATCTCTGGACCCCAAAAGCCTGTGGAGATAGGAGCTAACACCTCTCTGTGCCCCATTTCCCAAAGCAGAGAGGACTGGCTGCTCCCAGCTCTGCTGCACAAGCTGCTGCTGAAGGATGCCATGTCCTGATGATGGGAAGAACAGATTTCAAGGCAAGTCCAAGAAGGGGAAACCACATGACAGCAGCCTTAAACCCAGGAGAAACCACAACCAACCTTGTGCTGCCCAAGACAGCTCCTCTCTCCTCTGGAGAACCCCCAGAGCACTCCCAGCTTTGCCTTTGGGTTCCTGGTCCCAAGGCAGAGCATTTACACAGCAATGACCTTGGACCGATTAGAAAAACCTTGGCCCAAGAGGACAATAAATGTGTTAAAGTCTATAAACACAGACCCCAAGGTAACCATAAAAATCACTTCCCAGTGTGTGTTTTAAAATACTGCCAGAGAGGGGTTAAAAAGGGGGAGGGCTGGAGGCCACTGCTGCCCCACACATTACAACATAAAATATGTGAGGAGGAGGTTAAAGAGCCCTGCCCACGCTTGGGGTGCCTGGAAAATGGGCAGGGGGAAGATGAATTGCCTCCACCAATGCTGTCATCCCAACCAGCAGCAGGAGAGAGGCAGGAAGTGGCAGGGATGTTGACAAAGGCAGTTATTTGACTTGTGTGCTTCTCATCTCGAATTCAGGCTGTAAAACCCAGAGTGATCCCCTTCTCCTGGCACTGCTCAGGCTGCTTCTCCTCACAGCGATTTCTTTTCTGTCTGTTTGCACAGCCAAGGAAGAACCAGGACCACAGCAGAACTCACTCCCTGCACTCTGCATCACCCCCAAGACCACACACACCTGCAGGAACATTTTTATTTATTTACTGGCATTTTCCTGGTGTTTTCCTGCCCCTATGGCCACTGGTGGAACTCAGAGGGAAAGCTCTGCCAGCTGTTTTACATCCATTTTATCCACAGCTCACTGGCGCTGGGAAATCTCTCCCACTACAGCACAGTGCCCTGTTGTTCAGAGGTGTAATAATTTTGGGGCCATGCCTTTTAAGTGGCTCACCAGAAAAAAACAAAACTGGCCCAGAGCACAGTCACATCTCTGTGAAGTGTACATGTGCATTTTCAACCCAGTAATTCACACTTGCAAACAATAAAATTACCTGCTTCTGCCACAAAGGGAGGCTGTTATCAGTGCTGCTTCCCTCTCCAGCACACAGGCCTGGCATTTTCTTTTTAATATTGAATTCTTCTTGCCTTGTGTGGTCCAGCTGTGTGCTGGACAGAGGTTCTGTGGCTCGTGCCAAGGGCAGGGGTATTTTAAACCCCTGAGTGACTCTGATTTTCAAACAAAAGAGTGAGAGCAGCAGATCTCTTCATTTGGGGAGAGCTGAACCAAAACACCTATAAAAGGCCTAATTTTCAGACACCCACTGCAGTATTTTGGATTTGTTCTGTGTCTGAATGCAAACACAAATGGTGTAAACTGGGGAGGAAGACAAAAAGTAACACCCAGATTTTCACAAGAATTCCCACTCAAATGTGCAAGGGCTGCTGCAAAGAGGAAGAAAGAACCTGATCCCACCTGGAACAGGACATGAAATTATGGTCCTAAATTAGAGCAGAGGGAAATTTAAGCTGAACATTAGGACTACATGGCTGGAAGGACAGCCCTGAGCCTACCACATTTATTTTTGTGGTGAGAGGATCCAAACAATACTGAAAAATCAGAGCAGCTGGGCTTTGCCCTCACTTGGAAAAAAAAAGAGAGAAAAAATCCAGAGTAAAGGAACTCTGAGAAAGATGCACTGATGAAACAGCACAGGTCCTGTGGACACAGAACTTCTCATCCATAACTCCCTGCAATCCCCCAAAAGGCAGCAGCAAAAGAGCAGCAGGTATTTGGTTTCCATTTCACAAACAGACAAATGACATCTCTCCCTCACACTGCACAAACATGTTCCACAACCCAGGGGAAAGATGTTTCTCAAGCTTTCTCCATCCATTCACTGGAAAAATTATTCCCCCTCCTTCCCACAAACAGCTCAGCTTTTGGAGGTTTGGGTTGAAAGTGTAATGCTGAAGAAATGTGGGTGGATTTGGGGGAGAGCTGTCTGGTAACTATGCACAGAACTTTACTGGGTGTTTCCTTTACTAATTACCACATTAAAACACTACAGCCTTCCCATAAAATTCTCTACTCTTTAAGTAGAGATAAACACAAGCAACATAAAAGTCTTGAGTGAATCTTGAGAGAACTATTCCAGTTATTAACTGAGCTAAGAAAGTGCACATTAACCAGCATTTAGAAGTTGCCATTTCCTGTTAGAAGAGAAGCTCTTTCCAAGTTCTGATTCCACCTGAAGACACCAGGTAGCTTAGCTGTGCATTTGCAAACTAATTCCATAAAAGTGGGAAATTTCCAAATCAGAGGAGCTCTAAAGCAGGAATCCAAACGTGGGTGCTGAGATTTATGACAGCTTCTGGTTTGGTGTCACAGTAATTCCAGAGTGAAAGCTCAGCCAGGCTGCCAGGACAGATGTGACCAAGACACCCAGGCTACAGTGCCAGTGACAAATGGGGAAGTGATAAGAAGGAATGGAGAGGGTGACAGGCTGAAGAACAGGTCAATACCACGCTGTCATGGAGCCATTTGAGACACATAATGAATCTCTTACTCACCTGGCATCATCATTCATCGTGCACTGGTCAATAGGTGCCATGAAGCTCACCAGCTTGCTGTGGACATGGTACCTGAGGAGAGCAGCAGGCAGCACATCAGCAACTGTTCATGAAGAGAGGAAAATGCTGCTGCTTTGACCAGAAACTGCCCAGATCCCACAGGAAAAGCAGGGCTCTCCTGGGGGCTGATCCCAGGAGCCACCAGCTGGAGCTGGCAATGCCCCCCTCCCTCCTCAGAGCAGCAATAAGCAGGTGATCCAATGAGCTGAGGAACAGCAAATCCTTCCTGAAACCAGTGAGGAAGAGGACAGCAGCACCCATGAATTGTGAGCCCCAGAGAGACAGACAAACAATCCTGAGGGGTCAGACAGACAAACATCCCCTCCTTCCCAGCCCTTCCTCAGCTGGCATCCTCATCACCTGCTGCAACCTGTGCATTCTGCATCAGACCTGCTCCAGCATCCATCTGCTGCCCCTCTTGCCCTGCTCTGTGCTCTGCAGGGCCCTCAAGGACAGCAAAATCCCACTCTGGAGCCATTTCCAGAGCTGGAAAACCTTACCCTGAGCAACCTGCAAATGGAGCATGTGGACACAAGGGAAGGAGGAGACAGGAAAAGGCTTGTGCAGAGATGGGATGGGGCATATTCTCATCCCCAAAATATTGCTGCAAGCTGTCCTGCACCTTCAGAGAGAGGATCCCCTTCCCACTTGCCACCCTGGGCAGGAGCCTGCAGGGATTTCATGATTTATATTCAAAGACCTGACATAAAATTAAACAGGGTACTGAGAAGCTCTGAAGGAAAAGGCTTTAAACCCTGTGCCAAGGGCAGGGGATTCCAAACCCAGGCATTTGTGTGCACTGCCTGCCTGCCCCAGCCTGAGGTGTTTCAGCCAGGCTGCTGCTATTTTTAGAGCTTGACAAATAGCAGGCAAAAGGATTCACTAGCATTTGCCCAGAATCACCTTTCCACTCTGTCACCTCTGCACTCCCTTTTGTTTGCCTGTGCAGGAACACTCCCTGGGGGATGTTGAGCTCACAGCCCATTTCAGAAGGCTCTTCAGGGCACTCTGCAGCCTTTGTCACTGGCTGGAAGGAGCTGTCCTGCTGTGATGCTGCAAGGATGGAATCAGGAGCAGCCACAAACAACAGCTCACAGCCTGGCACGGGCACGTGGGCACTCAGGTACAGCCTCTGTTTGTCCACACCTGATTGCTTTTTAAACCAGAACTTTGAAAACCCCAGCCTAGCAGATGTGAAATATTTCATTTAGTGGTGAATAAGACAGCCCAGGTTGCAGCAGCACAGATCAGAAAACACTGACATGTGAAAGAGGTGTGATGCAAACACTCCTCCTCCACTGCTACCTCCACCAGGTTCCTTCAGCTCGATTTTTGGGTGAACTTATTTCCCCTCTTAATGCCCAAATTCCCCTCGTGTCAAGTAGGAAACTGACTGATTTCTGGAAGATGCCTACAAGAAACCAGCACATTGCATCCAAAAGGGCTGTAGTATTGAAGGTTTGCTAAAAAGGAAGAATTAAGGAGACAGATGAAACTTGGTGTTAAATCCTTGGCTCTCCAGGATCTCCAAGTCCCTCATGAAAGCAAATTTAAGCACTGCTGTGCCAATTTCAGAGAAGGAGAAAGAAGAACAGAGGGTCAGGGACCTGCCTGGGGTGACACCAAGTCTCTCAGTGGAAGCACCAACTATTTAAAAACACCCATTTGGGTTCCACTGGCCCATTGTGAAAAATGCAGGAGCTTAACTGCACCTTAGTCCTAACCACAGACAGTGAGACTTTCATTCTTTTATTGATATTTTCCCTGCAGGCTCAGTACAACTTTTGTTTAAAGGAGCAAAAAGAGGCACCTAAGATGGAAGAGGCAACTGACTGGAGGGGAGAGCTGCTCTCCCAGTACTGCTGAAGGCACAGACTGCACACAATGAGAGACTTCCCCATCATTCCTGGAGCTTTACGAGGCTGCCTCAGTTGTGTGATGTTGTCAGGAGTTTTGACTGAATCATGAATATATCCAATTATGTGTGATGCTGACAGAAAAGAATATTGATAGTCAATAATTATAGGCTTTTCAGGCCAACAAAGTAGCTCTTCCCTCTTTCAATAAATTATCTTATGACATCTATCTTAAAAATTGCTATGCCAGGCCTGACCCAGACTGACTCCACTGACTTTCTATCAGATGCCATCTAAACTCAGGATTTATAGTTTACTCACAAAGGATGGTTAATGTGGTGGATTTTTCAGGAAGCAGAGTAGCTTTTCAGCATCCTCCCTCCTCCACCACAAATCATGCTGAACTCAGGGAGACTCAGACCTGCTCTGCAAAGGGGGAAACACCTCCTGCTCTCCAGGCTGCTTCCAGGCCCACGTGGAGGATTTTTCCACTGAGTTCAACCCAAATGAGTGATCCAGGAGGGAAATGATTCAGAGATAAAAGAAGCTGTGATGTGAGTTGCCAATAAAGAGAGATTTGACACCAAATTCCAACTGGCACTTAGTGGGAAACTGAGATTTACCTGAGGTATTTCTGCACATCCTCCCTTGGAGCTGCTGCCCACGTCTCAGGCAGTGAAATATAAATGGCACAAGAGGGGTTTATTGGCTCTCACTGGAAATTATACCCCAAATGAGCTCAGGGACATCTGAGCACCCTTCTCTGGTGTTTCCTGAGACCAACAAACCCTCTTGACTGGGGCAATGCTCCCAGGCTGCATGCACCAGCATTCCTCCCCAGAGCAAGAAACGCCCTCAAAATCACAAATCAGCCAACACCCTCCAGAGCCAACTGGGGTGAAACACACCCAGAGCTGCCAGATTATTTTTTTTTTTTTTGGCAAAATCAGGGCTTGTGTGTGCTTGCAGAAGGTGTCACCCACCGGATTCTCCTTCCTTTGCTGGCTTTTCTGTCCACTTTCTTCTTTATTTTGCTCCGCAGCTTCTGGATGGCCAACCACTGCCTGGGGAGTGCAGAACAACAGGGACACAACTTCAGAGCCACTGAACACCCCCAGAAAGACTCTCTGAACCCCAAACGTGTTAAAAGCTCCACTCCTCAAGTCAAAGAAGTTTCCAGGAGGGAAAAACTCCTCCTGGTTATAATTTTTTTTTTTTTTTTTTAACTGAAACGAGCGTCATCTCACCTGATTTATACAACGAAAACTCAACATCAGGGAAAAAATCTAACCAAATCCAATTACTGCAATCTTAATATAATCTTAATTACTGTAATCTATTTTATTGTAAAGTCAGATAAATGTACAACGCAATCACTACTTAAATGTAATTTTGTCTGTATCGTGTTAAATCATAGTGAATAGCTTGCCATAATATTCCAGACGTACACAAAATAAATTTAACAGATTGCACTAAAATTTGGGTGGTATTTTACAAGGAGAAAAGTTGTTCCACCATCACAAAACTTCTTGATGCATTTTCTTCCCCTCCCCCAAAATTGTTTCAGGGAAGAGCCCAACTCCAGCTTTTCCAGCTTTTTTTTGGCTTTTACACTTTTCTGAATTAGAGCCCGTGGCTATTTCAATGTACACTGCTCGTGAAGTGGCATTTGGAAGATTCTTTATTTTCTAACTCTTGAGTTAAACAGGGAAATAAGAGCTTCCCTGCACAGAATTACAGTTTACTTCTGCATGCAGGAAACATTGCCTGTCACTGTTTTAATTGTACAGAATCTTTTCTTACAGCAGGGATACACAGGAATTGCTTTAAGTGATGTCAGAAGGTTTATTCCTCTAAAACAACACCAAAGCAGAGTTAATAAAGAGAAAAAGCCAAATTTCAGCAGTGGGCAGCCAATCTTTGTGCCACTTAGTGCTGCAGGAACCACTGAGAGACAGAAACACCTGCACCAAGCCTTTCCAGTGGGGAAATACCTCTCACACACCAACAGCTTAAAAATCAGACTGGGTGATCCATAACTCAGGAGTACGACAGAGAGGATGAGCTTCCTGATTAATGCCATAATGCCTTTCTCCAAGTTAACTCAGTATTTTGCCCTCTACAAGGAGCTGGACTGGAAGTGCACAGGTCACTTTGCAGAGCTGGGATGTCCCAGACATCCCCACTCACCTGCCCATGGCCACCTGGTCGTTGGGGTCCAGGGAAGTGGTTTTACGCTCGATCAGTTCTCGCAGGAGCTGCAGGAAAGACAAAAAAAAAACCCCTTTGAAATAAGCTCAGCTGTTGTGTGCCCAGCTCCCACGGGCAAGAGGTGTAACAGGGGCAGATGTGCAGGAAAAGCTCAGCCCCACAGGGCTCCCCCCACACTCCTGGGGAAGGGCAGGGCGAGCTGAAACAATTCCCAAACAGAAGTCGGGCAGCGATGCTCGCTCGGAGAACAGCACAGCAAAATCCTTTTTATGGCTACAGCAGGAAGGCTCAGGCAGCTTTTTCTATTTCTTGTTGTGTCCTGAGGGCTGGAGTTTGTCCTCTTTGCTGCCTGCAGCCCAAAGGATGTTGTGAACAGCCTTTCTGGGTCCTTGACTGGTGCTGGGTGTTTATCGCCGCTCACTGCAAACTGTGTGTGCTGTGCCTGGGGCACTGGCCAAGGTATCAGCACAAGGAACACAAACCAACCCTCCAAAAGTGAGGGGAACAAACTGCTCTGGGGATGCCTACATTTCACCAACCAGTGAAGTGACTGCCTCAGCTCAGACACACCCAAAACAGACCCACCTGGAATCAGAATCCAGGCAATTCCAGGGAAAAAAGGATGCAGGATGCTTTTCCCCCACCCTGTACTTTTCTCTCCTTTGAGGCACACATCACATTACCAGAAAAAAAGAGTGATTCAAACATAATTAAAAACCTGCCACTACTTTTTTTTTTTGTTGTTGTTGTTTCTACTTGCTTATTTTTGGAGATTATTACTGCAGCAATAACATTTAAAAACTCCAGGAGCCAGGCCACTGGTTTATTATCACCAGAAAACAGCAAGCTACTTCTCTGCCCTGTTTATCTGATTGATTCCCAACATCTTTCTGGCACACAATCTATCAGTTTATCTCTGCCACTTCATCACAGTCACTTCTGGCAGCTAAATACAAGATCCAAATCCAGTGTTACACAGACACACGACACAGTAAACCTGTGTAACACTGCTACTCTGCAAACAGCTGCCCTTAAGGCTAAGCAGAAATGGGATCTTGCTTTCCAGTCAATATTCTGTCAAAAGCAAGGTGGGAGGGAGGCTTGGAGCAGCAGCCACAAGTTGTGCAGAGAGGGGAGAGGGGTTTCCTCCTGCTCCAGCAGTGAGGGGTGTTTGCTGTCCCCTCTGATCTGGCTCCTGGCACGAGGCACAGAGGAGGTGCTGAGCACAGGACATGGTCTCACACACACACACCCCCCCTGTGCCCCAGGGGAACCCACAGCAGGGCATCTCCTGCAGGGTCTGACTCTTCCTGCTGGCCCAGAAATCCAGACTGCAACACCAAGATCTCACAGCTGTGCCCACACTGGTCAGAACAGTGCCAGAGGGCAGGCTTGGATGGGATATTGGGAAGGCATTCCTGGCTGTGAGGGTGGGGACGCCCTGGCACAGATTTCCCAGAGAAGCTGTGGCTACTCCTGGATGCCTGGAAGTGTCCAAGGCCAGGCTGGACAGGGCTTGGAGCACCCTGGGACAGTGGAAGGTGACCCTGACGGTGATGGGGTGGAACAAGATGAGCTTTAAGGTCCCTTCCAACCCAAATCTTTCCACCATTCCGAGATGCATTTTTGGGGCAGGTTCCTAATGCTAACCCAGTTCTGTTCACCTTGGGGCTGACAAGGCTTTCCAGTGTTCCAGATGTTCTTCCAGTGCAGTGCCAGCTGTGGGACTGCCTGGGAGAGCAGAGGGAGGCAAAGATGGGGGAGAAGTGCAAAAAAAGCAGAAGCAAGAGGGAAATTAGGAAATGGAAATAAAAGCTGTGAAGCGTCTTGTTACATCTAAATAGCGAACATCTCCGAGCTGAGGTTATAAATCATGCTAACAATGGTTACTAAAATAAAAGTGGATGTTGCCAGAGGCTACCACTGAAAAAGTCAGCCCAGGCCTGCCTGGCTGCCTTTGGTCTTTAAGGATTTGATTAGTTTTCTGCTTTCTGGTTCAGAGTCTTGCATCCAGCCCGTGCTCCAGAGCCAGCCAGGGCTTGGGATACAGAGTGAATGATAAATTCATTTACTGAATAAAGCAACACTGTTTTCCCAGCACAAGACTTAAACCACTTCCCAAATGGTAATATTTCATTAAGCCTGGCGATTCTGCCTAAAATTTATTAGTCAAAACAGAAAACTCTCATCAGACCCCATATATTCCATTAGGAGTGATATATGGTGTCTCCCAATGTCTAATTATTAACTAGGAAGTGTGAGTAAATCACCATCAGCGTTAAGCCCTGATGTGTGAAGACAGAGTTAGGCAATTCCAGCATCAAAAGGCTTTGATTTGAACCAGATCTTGTTTTGCTTTCCCCCTCTCCCCTGAACTTGCAGAGCCTCAGCTCAGTCTCCCACGGCAGCAAACACAAGTGCAAGGAAGCACAGCCCCATCCCACAGCTCAAATCCCAATTCCAGCTGCTCCTGCCAAGAGCTGGGACCAGGAGCATAAACTATGGGAGCAGAGGGAAGCTGGCAATGCCAGCTGGATTTTCCCTGGGAGGAAGTGGTGATGTTTGCCAGGAGAGCTCCTGCATGGCTGCTGCAGAACCCAGAATCATTGCTGCCACCAGAGCCAAATCCCTGCTGGAATCACTGGAATGCTTCCTAAAGAATTCCCCTGAAGGAGTTCCCCTCAGTGCCAGCTGGAGAGATGCACACCAAGCCCCCCCCTGCACAGAACCAGAGGGATTTGGAAATGCCATCAGGGTGTTGTTCAAGGGTAACAGAGAGTCATTTCTCATTTTAGAGGTCAATTCTCATTTTAGAGGTTAGGTCTCATTTTCATGCACTATCTATCAGTGTTTCTAATCCTACACTCACTGACCTTTCTGATTTGCAGACCCCTAAGAATTTCCAGTGGAGACAAAGAGCTAAGGAGAGCTGAAATCAGGCTCGTGACAAAAGGCTCACTTGTCTTAGACCTTACAGAGCAAATCAAATTCAAAAGAAAAGTCCATCTATAGATCCCCTTCTAAGCTCCCATTCAGTAACAACATTTGGATTTCTACCAACATCAGAGAAAATTTAAGTTTGCAGCTCAAATGTTATTTTAAACCCCTTGAAAGGCTTTTTAAAAAATTAATTTTTCTGCAATCTATGTATAAACACCTGAAATCACTAGACAGTCTCTTTTTAAAACCCATTTTATTCAAATTCAGGTTTGTGTAAGATGCACAGATTTGCTTATTTTCTAACAACCCATTAAGAGGAGTTCCAAATCAAGCTTTAAAATGTGTTATTAACCATCTACCCAGCCATTTGAAAGATACATGCCTGTGATAAGAGTATTGTATTGCCATTAACCTGTGGGATGGTTCGAGACATCTCTTATTCACACAAAACTCTAAATGCATCTAATTAAAGCCACAGGATCAGCTGTCCATATTAATCACTCACCGGTTTAATTAAGGTAAACCAGCTTGTCACAAAGCCAGGCTTCTCTCTATTCTTCACCATTATTGACTTTTAATAGTTCTCTGGATTGGTAACTCCTTGTTTGTGGCATCATCAAACTCCTGGGAGAGGAAACCACGCTGTGGGCCCAGGACACTGCTGGGGACACAAGGGGGAATTCACCCCAACAGTGAAGTTTTCCAAAGAGTCACACAGTGGGATTTAAGGATGCTCACCTTGGGGGTAAATCCCAGCTGTGGAGGGATGAGAACCCCTCTTGGAAGGCTTTGGTGTTTTCTTGGATGTTCACCCTCCACTCTGGTGCCCACAGCCAGGACTGCTGGCCGTGGGCTGTCACAAAATGCAGTGAAACACCACCAAAACCAGGGGAGGAGGGAGCAGGAGAGGAGAGGAAAAAAAGGGATTCTGGATATTCCCAATTCTCCTTAGGCATACCTGCTGCCAGCAATGATGAACATTTGTTCTGGGAAGAGCTGCTACCAGTGGAACACTTAGCATATGAACACTAACCTAATTCCTGTTGGAAATAAACCAATTTCCACTCTCTCCTTTACCAGAGGAGTATTTCAACCCAACAATAAAATCTCCACTGTAGCATGTCAGAGCAGCAGCTCCCTGGTAGCAGGCTGGAATTTTAAGTCTTAATGCTGCAATATCAACTGTAATGAATTCTACGTCAATATGACTTCTAAAAATAAAAAGCCTTTTTCTTCCCTAAAAACCATGTATGAAGGAGAATTTAAAGGAAAAGGAACTGGGCTCCAGCCTCTCACTGCTGCCAGTAATGAGGAGCCTTCTAAAACACTTTAACTACTCCCACCCAAATAAAAATATTTCACTGCATTCTTCAGCTCAGCTTTCCATCACCATCCAATATGGGCCATCACAATAAAAATCGTAACTGCTTATAAAACAAGTGAAGAACAGGAGAAAAGGCAAAGTGGGATGAACAGGCAGAAGAGAGTTAAATCCTGAACCATCACAAAATTCCACCAGACCCACCTGCTGAATTCCACTGCATATTAAGACCTGGACAAGAAAATTGTTTTTCCAGAAGAAAAACAGATTAATTAAAGAGCTTTTTATTATAATCTATAATAAAACAGTATAACTACTTACTCTGTTATCATTAACTTGTGCACATTCATCAAACCTGGTTCATTTTTACTTGCCTAATTTCCCACTGACACATAGAGGAAGCTGCTTTCCAGTGCTGTTCTTTATCTGAATGTTTACCTTTTAAGCAGTAATCAAAATAAATTAATAACGATAAAACGTTATTTAGAGGAATGAAAACGATCCCGAGGAAAACCTGGATGCAGATTTAAACAGGAAGGCAGAGGCAGGTGCTGAGATGCAGGATGCAATCAGTGTTATGCACAGGGGTCAGAGGCTGGGAGCACCCTCAGCTGGCTGCTGAGCACTGCTGGGGAAGCAGCTCCCTCCCCACGTGTGATTTCCATGCCCACGTGCAGGCAGTCCCCAGGCACACACAAAGCACTGCACACGTGTGACCCAGGCAAAGCACAGCCAGCCAGGGCCCTGGCAGCTCCATTGTGCTGCGCCCTCCCTGCTCTCAATGCAGTGCTCAGGCCCTGCTCAGCGCCCTGACAAATAAAGGAAAGCACTTCAGGAATCCAATTTAATTGGGAGGTGACAGAAAACACAGAGCCATTTTCCTCAGCTTTATCCCTGAGCTGGCTCCAGCTCCAATCTCGGCCAAATCCCCGAGCGCAGGAGACGAACGGGCACCCCACAAACCCTGGGGATCCCCACGGATCCTCCCTGCCAGGAAGCATTTTGGGGATGGAGGAGAGGGGAAGGGTGGAAGGGAGATCAAAAAATCCCCAGGAAGAGAGGAAAATGGATGTGCAGCTGCCCAGCAGCTCAGCAGATGTCTGTGTGTGATGTACGAGGCCGGGAGAAGCTGTCGGAGCTGCTGCCAAGCACCGGGAAGTGATTAAAGCCTGTGCCAGGCTAAACACCATATTTCCAGTCTGTGGGGTTCCCAAAGTGGCACCCATGCCTGGCTGTGCTGCCAGATGTTGCTGGCTGGTGCTGCTCCTGCAGCTGGAGCAGCAGGGAATGCAATCTGGAACGCTCCCATCCAGAGGGGCTGCTCTGAGCCCCTGTCACCCATCCTTCACCTCTGCCCCTGCCTCAAACAACTCCAATTTGCTGCCACTTCCCTCTTGGGAAATGGCCAAGATACAGTTGTGCCTGGCAGACCCATTTGTTTTACTCAGGTGATTCTCTTCCCTCAATGACCTCTATTAGTTTAAGTTTTAATTTAGATTAACCCCAGCACCCCAATTAACCAGTGAGGGGAGAAGCTAAGCTGGGCCTGCTCATATTTCTGAAATCACGATTTAGCACAGTTACAGTTATTAGAGGGAAAGATGGGGACACTCACCCATTGCTGTTTTCTTTTTAAAAATTTAACATCTCATGGCCAAGAAGCACCTTCTCTGCACAGGTCCTTGGCCTGTCAACCTCAGCTATTTCTCCACTCCACGAGTTTCCACTCCACCAATTTCATTTCTTCTGTATTCTTAGGGTCCAATTTACCCCCAAAGCTGAGCTTCTGGGCCACTTGGACCCCAAATTCCACTTCAGCATTATTTCAACAGATTTGGCCCCTTCAGTCCCTGCTGCCAACAAGACAGGCCCTCTCCCATCACCACTTGGAGCCTGGCATCCTCACATGGCAACAGCTCCCTTCTACTCCCCTAGCACTTTACTGGCCACTCCAATAACTATTCAGATCAAAAAAATCTGTATTTCTAGGGATATAATGATATTTGTTTAGTCCTGGAGTTCAGGCTCTGTGTGGATCATCAAAGCAGACAGAGGTTTTCCCACTCTGGGGAAGGACTTAGAGTGACATATTCCTCATGACGTGACAATTCCAGTTTTTCATAAAGCTGGCACTGTCTTTATTAAATAAACTACAAACACAGTGTTTCCCTGCACTGGGTGCAGATTCCTTGCTTCTAAGAATTTTGCAAATAAAAGGAATAACTGGCCTGGATCCAAGCTGGCCCAGTTCCAAGAGAAGTGCTGGAGCAGCCTGGCAGCTCTGCCATTCAGCAGGTAAATGAGATTATTTAGGCTGAGACAAGAGGAACTTCAGTGCTTTTGAGGATCTTCTGGGATTGTTTTTCCTAAGGGGGCTCTGCCCACAGTCACCTGCAGAGAATTCAGAGCTTTTTCTCTTGTGTAGCCACATTCCCCAGGGAGAACAACAGGCACAGCTCCTCCTGCAGCCTTGACACACTTGAGCACCAGCACCAGCAGCAAGTTCACATCCACAGGGCAACTTCAAACTCACAAAGCCCCACAACAAAAACTGACAGCAGAATCCCCTGAGGCACTTGCAGAGATTTTGGGTGTTAAAACTGGTAACTGAGTTTTATAGGTAAAGAGAAATATGGAGCATAGAACCAACTGCATTTTCTCTGTAAGTATTAAAACCCAACTGGAGCCATAACTCCAACACACATTTACCATCACCTACCTGGTGATAAAAGTCATCGTCATCAAATATCTCCTCATCGATGTCCTTCAGGTGCCTGTTGGAATCTGAGGGAGGGAGGACTTCCTGGAAACATCAAGGAAACACTCAGAGCTCATTTGTGCACATTTCTGTCCCTAACTCCAGAGACATCACGTGCAGCAGCTTGTAAACACACTTGATGATATGAAGGAATGAGGAAAAAACTCTCAACATAACAAGCTTTTAAGGACCAGGAATACATTTAAAGGCAAGGCAGAAACGCTGCCAGTGCCAAAATAGATTTATGATGCCTTTACTGGGAAATAAATAGGACTGTGCAAAATCTTTCTGGCAAAATACTACAGATATTTTTAATGTAATGGCAAAAATACATCTTGCGAGTGCAGTAATTCTACCTGATCTCTCAGAATTGAGTATTTATTCATTCTTAAATACTAAATTAATAACGGGCTTACTACTAACATATTCTGTAGGTTACATGCAGTATGATTTTAAAAGGGACTTCCTGGGTTAAAGACTCCAAACTGCAGAGTGAAAAGCAAGTTTTGCTGCCGCTACCTCAAAAGTCAGATTCAGCGAGCAGCACAGGAGGGGCACAATCCCAGCCCAAACCTTGTTTCCCCATCAGGAATTGGGACAGGAGATCATGCCAACACCACAAAAATGAAACTGAATGCCTTTCCTTAACCAGGACACTGCAGGAACCAACACTCAGACACCTCCTCCTCCACCACTCCCACCAACAAGCCCGACACCCAGCTAAACGCTGGCGCCGACGGTCCTGCAGCCTTTCCCAGGGTGAATCAGAGAAATAACCCCCTCCTTACCGAGTTTCCAGGCCCGGGCTGAGGGGCTGGGGGTGGCTGCTGCTCCTGCTTGCCCAGAACGGTGTAGAGGGAGCGGCGGGTCTGGGTGCGCCGCAGCAATCGCTCCCTGTCCAGCAGGACGTGATCGATCTGTGCCAGCACCGAGCGCTCGAAGGCTCCGAAGCCCTGCACGGCATCAACCAGTGTCACATCATGCACACAGCCTCTCCTCAAGGCACCACTGTTCCTCTATCTTTCCATGTCACTGCATAAGCAGACAGCGTTCCAAAAGGAGGAGGGGGTCTGGGGCTCGTTGCAGGGGTTTCTGCGAGGATTTTTTATTTGTTTCTCCCTCGCTCTCCCTTCCCAACCTGAGGCGAAGTTGATGCCTGGCTTAATAAAATGCCTTTGCTGTTCTGGTTCAGATTAACTTCTCGATGATTAATACCAACTCAGAGATGTGAGGAGACCCTGGATCTCTGGGTGAAATGATTACCCATTGTATTAAAGCCTACACTTCATGGAGGAGGAGAGCCTCAGAGGGCCCTGCAGCTGGGAGGAACCACAAACGGCTCTGCAGCAGCAGCAGTGGCATTTTCCTGGAGATTATTTGCTGCTGGAGATTGGCTGTGATGGGATCTCTGGTTAAGAGAACAGAAACTACCACAGGCTGGGACAATTTCCACTGTCCCAGGGTGCTCCAAGCCCTGTCCAACCTGGCCAAGGACACTTCCAGGGATCCAGGAGCAGCCACAGCTTCTCCAGGCACCCTGTACCAGGGCCTCCCCACCCTCACAGGAAGAATTTTTTCCATGTATCCCACCCTATTTTCCCCCTTTTCAGTTTGAACTTGCTCCCCAGATCCCCCTGCTCCACGAGAGCCATGTCAGCACACACAAACCAGGCCTTGCCTTTCCCATTTTGCCAGTTGCCAGCTTTGTCTTGTCGTGCCACTTCTGCAGGGTGCTGTTCCTGTAGGTCCTGAAGTCACTGTAGCGCTTGGCTATGAACTCAGGATACTCCTCAAACTTCAGCTTCCGTTTGGGGAGGCTCCTCCTCTTCTCCTGAGCCTTCTCCACCCGTTCCTCATCACTGCTGCTCGGGATTTCATCCTCACTGGAACAAAACCGCTCAGGATAAACACCCTGCCCCTCCCTAAGGCAATGTGGGAGTCCTTGACGGCCCCTCCACCACCAGCCCACACCACACTGATATTTTTGTTAAAAGCCCCATGGTTTAGCCCCTGCTCCATTATCAGAAATATTACAAAGCAGACAAGGCAGAAGGAATTCAAGCAACAGTGTGTCTGTCACCCAGACACAGCAGCAACTCAGAGAGAGCAGGGTGAGGGTGGTCAGGAAGACTGGGCATTGTCCCGTTTGCTGGAGGCCAAGGGGTTCAGAAAGATCTTATTTCTTTTTGCATTTACCTCTCAGTTTTTGCTTGCTTCCCATCGACCAGATGCCTTGTGCCTGGGTACTGATAAAGCAGCTCATCCTGAAGCTCCACCAGCACTTTCAGCAAGGCCTCCAGGGCTTTACAACCTGCAGAGCAAGAGACACGAGTGACAAGACCTGATCTGTGGGGGAAACTTTAAACCATGACCTGGCAAGTTTAATGAGAAGATTCTGATCAGAAAAGCAGAACTGCAGGCCCAGAGATCCTCAGGATAAGAGAAAGGGGAGTAAGGATGGGTGGAGGGGTGTAAATTGATCAATACATGGTGTGAATGTGATTTTTATTGGGATGAGCAGTTCCACTGCAGGGTGTTCACACACAGATCCTGAAGGGAGATGTGATGCTGTGTATCCAAAGGCTTTTTGCAGCTGACAGTTTTCCTGTGTCCATGCAGAGTCTTTTCCGATGGCTGTGAGTTCTCCAAGGACACACAGTTCCAGCTGATCATGGGACAGGTTCACTGCACACTGCCACAGCATCTGCTCTTCAAAAATAGTTCTTTAGTGGCAACCAACAAGCCTCCCTGCAGAACTCCCTGGCAGAAAACAGGTGTCTGCCCAGGCCTACACAAACTGTCCCTTTGCACATCCATCACAGGGCCAGCTCTCCCAGCTGAAACACCTGGCACACCCCTACCCAAAACCCTACACTGAACTCTGGCTGACAGAGCACGTGGCTTTGTGTGGGGAGCAGGAGCTGGGACCTTCCCCAGAGCTTCCCCTGGTGCCTCCTCCGCCACGGAGCCAGTGGGGCTGCTTTGCTCAACTCTCCCTTTGCACATGGCACAAAAGAGCAGGGAGAACTTTTCCCCACTCCATTTTTTTCTTTATTTTTGCTTTTCAGCAGGGGACACAGAGATCATGGGTAGAGAGAACAGCAAATCTTCCTCAGGCAGACAGAGGCAGAAATCAGCCCAGACACTCAGAGGTCTCAATCTCCTGTGTGTTACCACTGTGATATTGCTCAGTTGTCACCAGCCTCAGATAAATTACAGCCTGACCTCAGTAACAGCAATGTCAAGGAGAAGATGCTTTAAGATTTTTGTTGCAGATCAGCTGTTGGACTCGCCCTCCTCGAGCCCATGGTTCATTATAGATACACTCTGACAACTCCTCTGTATAAACCTATTAACGGATTAGCTTTGCTGCACTTGTAAATCAGACGTGGGTGAGCATCAAAACAATTCCACCAGACAAACAGACAAAAGCCCTTAAAAATGCATTTGTTGGAGGTGTCTGCAGCTAAAGCATCACTTGCAGGAGCCAAGTGCCCCCACCCTAGCCTGAGTGCACAGCTTACACCAGCAAAATCCTTCCCACTGCCTGCAACACAGACACATGTCCCCAGAGCTTCCCAAACTGTTTATTTTCTCCCTGCTGCCTCTCCTCCAGCAGCAGTGCTAATGCACCCCAGGCAGCTTTGATCCTGGCAATTACAACTGGAGTAGCACTCCAGCTCTTCTGGGGTATAGCAGGGCCACGGTGAGCAGGCAAGGAAATAAAGACAGGCTCAAGCTGCCCCAGGCTATGAGATACAGACCCCGCAGAAGTGGGGATGGGGAGCAATTTTATTTGGAGTGAAGGGGCTGGAGAGGGCAGGGGAGACAATGACCGTGTGTCTAACCAGGTGGGAGGGCTAATTATTCCAGGCAGTGGCTTCCTCACGAGCCTCTTACAGCTGGGTAATTTCCCTGTTCTCGGTTCTTGTGTATTTAATAGCATTACTGGATGGCATTCTCACTTCTACTGCTGGCTGCTTAAGTGTGCTGTAAAGTCAACTTCAGAAGGCAAGTGTCACCCTCCCCCTGCTCTCTTCCCATCCAGGCCTGCCCTATCCATTTCACATTTAATTCCAGAAGGGGCTGTTTTCTTCCCAATCTCCTCTTCATCTCCTCCTCCCTCTGAAGCCCTTGTCTGCTTTGGCCCCATTTGTGAATGAAGGCAGCACAAACCAAAACTGTTCCATGGATGCAAACTGGGTCATTTTGAAAGGAGGCTGGACACTGACTGACCCCCAGCAGGATTTTTGTAATGCTGCTCCTTGTCTGAAAGAACACAACAAAACGTGGTTGGAATGTAACTTCCAGCTCAGATGGGACTCAGAGTGTCTGTGGGGAGACACTGCCTTGGGAGAATCACTTTTAAGAGTCCACAGAAGCCTCTTCATTATGTGTCCAGGGGGAGAAAGTTGTTCCAGATCCAGCAGGCAGCAGATCAATCCAGCCAGAACGCTGGGAGCCAGCACCAGTAAATCAAAGTGTGCCTTTCTCTTAACAATCCCTTGTTTTATCCAGCTCTCCACCCAGGCTGGAAGTAGCCCTGGAGTATTTAGCTCCACTCAGGGATAGCACTGCCATGGATCAAAATGCCAGGAAACCCACCAGAGATGAAATCTGCCCTGCTGCTCTCAAACCACACAGAATCAATCCTGTCAATGCCAGTGCTTGTGGACAAACTGGAGTGGGGGGGACCTGGCTGCAGGGACTGACCCCAGAGCTGCCATGGAATCCATGCACTGCACTGGGGATGGGCTGCCAGAGGATTTCTGTGCTCATCCACACTCCCAGCCTGGCATTCCCACAGCTTCCCAGGCAGGAAAAGCCCTGCACTCCTCTAAATTTGGGATTTCACTTTACCTTCCCGAGCAGCTGCACACAGGGACATTGAATCCATGGAAAAAAACCCAGAGCCTCCAGGCCAGGCTTTCCCAGGCATTCCCAAAGCCAGCTCCTGGCATTCCCAGAACTGCCCCACCAGGCACCTCCACCCTGCCTGACCCTGGAGCATCCATCCAGCACATCTGGAGTAGGATTGGTTCACAAAGTAACCCCCTGGGATTCCCAAAACTGGGAATGCCACTCCACCCTGTCCATGCTACATCCATCCAGCAGAGTGCAACACGATCAGGGAGGAAATCCTAAAATTGGGCCAAACCTCCCAGGATTTTCCCTCTATGTGGCACCTTGCAGGGCATTGCTGAGGCAGTGCTTCCCACAGACTGCATCCAAACACAGGAACATCCTTCTGGGATGTACCAGCAGGAACCACCACCTACCCAGCACACAGCTCCACTTCAGAGCCCGTGCCAGCACTGGAAATTAAGGACTTTTTCCCCTCAATTAAATCTGGCATCACAGGAATACCATCAAGCTTTCCATTCTCCCCCCACAGGCTGGGGAAGCGCTCACACAGAAAAGCTGGAGCAACGCTGCCATTGGAATGAGGGGATGCAGAGCAAAAGCTGAGCTGCACAATATTGGGAGCATTTCCCTTGCCTCCATGGAGAGTCCCTGTGTCCCCATGGAGCCTCTGTGTCCCCACGGAGTCTCTGTGTCCCCATGGAGTCTCTGTGTCCCCACGGAGTCCCTGTGTCCCCATGGAGTCCCTGTGTCCCCACTGAGTCCCTGTGTCCCCATGGAGTCTCTGTGTCCCCATGGAGTCTCTGTGTCTCCACGGAGTCCCTGTGTCCCCATGGAGCCTCTGTGTCCCCATGGAGCCCCTGTGTTCCCACAGAGTCCCTGTGTCCCGATGGAGCCTCTGTGTCCCGATGGAGCCTCTGTGTCCCCATGGAGCCCCTGTGTTCCCACAGAGTCCCTGTGTCCCCATGGAGCCTCTGTGTCCCCATGGAGCCTCTGTGATCCCAGGGAGTCCCCGTGTCACCCCCACACCACTCACATCACTCGAATCAAAAGGAGGAGAGGAGCCCAACCTCTTGTTTTAATCACTGCACATAATGAGGAGTATCTCCAGCAGGTACACAGGTTTATCCCAGCACTTGGAGAGAGGGGGAATCTTCCCTCCCCTCAAAGGGCTGTGGGACAGGAGTTAAACTCCAGGTCAAAATGGCCCTGGATGAGCTGGCCCCAGAACAATGCTCCCCATTCACATCCAGCAGCCAGCCACTTGCACTCGTCATCCCCAGCAATTAATCCCCCACCAAACACGTTTGATTAAATCTTTTCAAGCAAATCCTTTGCTTTGCTTTTGTTAGTTCACTTCTTGTCAACATCTATTAAAATATGCCTTTAATTCTCCCACAATCTTAAAAAACACCGATTCCACTGTCTTCAACTTTAATCAACTGTATGGCCGGCATTTTTCATTTCATAATAATGTGCTGTTTGGAATTCAAGAGGCAGGCTCAACATCAATCATTCGGCAAGAATTTTTCCACTGCAATAAATATGCAAATGAGGAAAGCCAGTCAGTCGTATTTCAGGCCCGACTTGCTAGTGTTTTAAAAAAGACACAAATTTATTAATTGCCGTTGGCCAGCGGAATCCTATTACTTTGGGCATTGATTACAAAGCTGTGTGAGTGATTATTGTGCAACTCGCAGGCTATCCAGGCATGAGGAAAAATTATTAAAGCAAGGCAGAGATTATCAACTCGGAATAACAATAAGCCTTAACATTTTAGGCCTCTAACTTCTTCAACAAAGAATTACGCCGCAGCTCCAGTGTATCATAATTCTGAAGTCTGTCAGTATTACTTTTGGAGCTTGCTCTGTATTCCCAGCAGCAGGATGACGTTCCCCAGCCAGGAAAAGGAGGGGGGGAATTCCTCCAGGTGTCACATCTCAGACATGGGGCTGTGGACAGCAGCCTGGATGTAATTCCCAGTGTGGAAGGAGCCTCAGGAGGGACAATGTGGGGGCAGGCAGGATCCCAGCAGCTCCAGCTCCCGTGAGTGTCCTGAGGCACCCTCCAATCAATGTGGCTCAGAAATAAAAGAAATAATCCTGTCTGATAAGCCTCAGGCAGCAGCTCCAGGAGCCAGCCCAGACTCAATGATAGGCTAAAGGTGATTTTTTACCTTTGGTAAAAAACCTTGTGGTGTGGTTACCTTCACATTTCTCACAGACTTCAGCTCAACCCCAGCACAAAGCACTGGTAAATCTGTCCAAATTTAGGAAATGATGGGAGCAACACTCCCTTCACGCTTCCCAGAACAGCGAGTTTGGGGAATTTTATCCAATGATAGCAGGAAAAGGGCTGACTCTGCTGCTGACTGCAAAGGTCTGCTCCACACCCAAGTCCAGTTTGCTGGTTCCATTGGAATGCAAATGATGCAAGAGCCTTTGCAGAGGGGAAAATTGTATTCCCTGGGCACAAAGGAGCCAGGGCTGCACCTCCTTCCACAGCAGTGCTTCAGCTTGACTCCCTAAGAGTTACAGAACAACCTCAATTTAGCCCTTTCACTCCAATATTACTGCATCTGACAGCAAGGACAACAGGATCAGACACAGATGAGTTTGCTAAAAGTAAAGAAAATAACTGGATGCAACAACAGAATAAAGGCTGGGTATTCAGGGGTTTATTAGAGTGGGCTGGGGGAGGAGGAAAGCTGAGGAGGAGAGAAAGAGAAACACTTCCATGAAGTTCATGCTCTGCTGATTCGCCTCAACCATCATCTTTTGATATCAGCCCAAACCAGGGAGGGGATGGGGCTGGCAAAAATGAGATTTATAAAAACTGATGCTTTACATTACTGGAAATGCAAAGAAGCTGACAGCACACATTCCTGCCTCTGCCAGCCTGGAGTCCCCAAGTACAGGGGCAAGGAGGAGAAAGGAAGAGGAAATGTGAAATTCCATAGTTCTATCTCAACATTAAGGCCAGAAGGGAACATTAGCCCATCCAGACTGACCTCCCCACATAATACCAGGCCATTAATTATATTTATCATGACAAGCCCTGAGTTTCCATCTCAAGGTGCCCAATTGCCAATTAATCCAAGTTAGCTGACATTTGCACATGCTTGTCTGGACACTTTTAAAGCCTTTGTTTCCCTGCATCTTGTTTGTGCAGTAGACAGACTAACATGCACAAATATTTAGCTAAATTCAGTTTAATTAGCTATTAATCTTGAGAAACTCAGGTGTAGCCAAAGCTGTCTGAGTGTGGGGTAATCCCCTGGGCTGGGGTCAGCAATCAGGGACTGTCCCAGCACTTCCTGCACTAAAATTTAAGGCAGATTTCAAATCAACCTCAAACATCACCACTGAACAACATACATGGCTATGGGGATCACTTATGAAATCATTTTACCACACCTGTACCTGAGAGGGAGACAACAATTCTGCTCAAAAATACTGAATGCCACAAGCTAAAAGCCTTGGCACTCAGTGAAGGAGAGAGGTTTTTTTCTGAAAATAGCCCAAAACTGTATGTTAAATAAATGTCCTGCATTTCTCCCACACAGAATTCCTGAACAAATCACAGACAGTAATGACAAACCACAAAACACCTTCCTGGCACCTCTCACAGCCCAAATTCTGCACAGGCACAAAGCATCACAGACTTTATGACCCAAACAAACATTTACACAAAAACAAGAGAGCTCCAAAACTGAGCCCTGGGCCTTATCTGATGTCTTTCAATCCCTGGCTTTTCCCTCTCACTCACTGGCACAGCCAGAACACCCAAAATACCCAGGAGCTGTTCATCCTCACTGAGCCCAGCCCTCACCAAAAGCTCTGCATGGCATTTTCCACAAAATTTAGAAAAAAGGGTCTGATTCACTCATTTCTTTCAGCTGAGAGAAGAGTTTTCATTAATGTCAACAGGCTTTGGCTCAGTCCCAAAAAGAGCTGAACAGATTCTCCATGAGATCAGAGAGGAGAGGTGAAATTTGGGGACACCTGCATCCACATCCATTTAAATCACATCCAACCCTGCAGGAATCGACAGGGCTGATGCTTTTTGTATTCATAAAGTGTCCAGACTAATACAATTCAATTAAAATGAACTCCCAGTTTTAAGTGGGCTAGATCTGATCACAATAATTTACACTCAGGCTTGAAACCCAGTTCTGCTGTCACACATTTGTGCAGGCTCCCAGTAAAATCTTCAAAGCAAGAATATATTTAAGTCCATGATCTTGCCTAGCACCAATTAATCCTGTAACTGCTCTATGCCTCTGGAAACTGTGTAATCTTCCTGTGCCTCAGTTCCTCCCCCTCCCTGTGACACTCACCCTGCTCTGTATTAATGCATTAGCATCTCCAGATGGAGGTGTGGATATATTGGAGTTCTAAAAGCCATCCAGGAATAGAGGTGGTAACAAAATTACCAGGGAGTTCTTGGCAGCTGAGTCCTGCAGGCTTCCCTTAAAAATTCCAAGCCTGTGCCAGTTAATTCCATTCCATCAGAGAGCTTTTCCCTGCCCAGGTGTGTCCAGGTGAGGGGGAGAGTGGGATGCCTTGCCAGGCACATCCTCTCTCCCAGAAGTGGAACAGGGTCTCTGGTACCCACTTCCTCACCTGGGTTTCTGTACATTCTTAACTCACCTCACCCACTATGAAGTGAAAACAATACAATCTGCTATTTAAAAGCTGGAATTCCCAGCTCTTTTTGAAAAGCATAAAGTATTAGTCACTGAAATTCTGAACATTCCCAGTTCAGTATTTTTAACTAGAATTAGAAAGAAAAAGCTACAGGCCTGTACTGAGAAGCCTTTGAAGATAAAGAGATTGAATTCCTTAAAGCTCTTGTTACCTCCTTGTCCCTCAATTATTTGTGGGGTTTTTTGTCACTCTATCAAAGATTTAACCCAACAAGCCCCAAACCCTTGGACCTGTTTAATTCCTGACACTGGATGTGGCTCCACCACTGTTTATTCCAGCTCCCCTTTGGCTCTTCTTTGCCCTTGAGGTGATTTTTGGAGACAATTTCACGAGATCCCCTTCCACCCTCCCAGCCCAGTGAAATATGAGTGGCAGGCCTGCAATCTGTGCACAGGCACAGCACAGAAACTTGCACCTTGCACTCCTTTTCTATGTAAATAATGCAGGGATCCTGCGGGAACATGCCAGGGATTGGAATTTTTAATTAATGGGTCTCTTTAATGTGCAAATCAGGAGCAGATTGCAAATTCTGACTCGCATTGATTATGAAAAACATTAATTGAACGTGCAAGACCCCAAACAGAGGCAACATCTCAAGGCCTGGACCAGACTGGAAGATGCAGTGCAGGGGAATACAAATCTGTCTTGTAGAAAGAGCCCAGCCCAGGCAGCAGCACCTTGGAATTGTGAGCTGGGAGGGTTTCTGTGTGCAGGACATGAAACACTGGACATTTGTGCTGCTTTCAGAGCTCAGCCACTCTGATCTCAGCACTAAAAACCATCCAGGCTTTCTCAGTGAGAGCAAAACAGGAATAAACATGAGCTCCACCACTACAGTTTGGGCTCCCATTTGTATGTAAAAAGGGTGACAGAAAAAAAATTTGGAATATAATTAGAGATTTTTAAAAAAGGGAAATAAAAAGTTAAGACAGCACAAACAAAGCAATGCTGTCTCTTTAAACAGAAATTCATCCTATATAAATTATGGCCATAAACTTTTCCTGCAGTGCAGCCTAATTAATTCTTGTTCTATACACAAAGGGAAATGCTGGGTGACAAATGGGTGTGAAGCCTGAAAGCTGCCAGGTCTGCAAAACATTTTCTACTTCAATTTATAAGCAATTTTGCAGTAAATCATCTACCAGAACCTGAGATCTCAGGAATCTAAGGTTGTCCAAAGCACGTTGTAACATTAAAAAAAAAAATCATAAAAATATTACAAAAATAATAAATTAAACACTTGAGGTTTTGTAACCTCCAGTCTCAAAATCTAGGAAATGAGCATGATCTTGCCATTTTCACTCAGGTTTGGCTTTAAAACTGCAAATGGATGGAGAATTGCTGTCTACTCTTTAACACAATTATACTCCAGCCCTTAGGAAATTCCAGCACCACAACAGGGTTATCCTGAGTAGGAGATACCCAAGAGGAAAATACACAAAGGACCATTTTCCAATTTAAAAAATGCAGCCTTCCTGTGAGCACAGAGCAGGAATTTCGTAAGTTATGGAAGGATTTGTGAAAAATTACTGGAAACACTCTTGTCCAGGAGCTCTGAGAGCAATGGGAGTCTCCTGACTTCAGTATCCTGCAGGGTTCACCCAGAGTCTGGGATTTTGGCACCATTGTGCAAATGGAACACCAAATAATTTCCTACTGTTGAGTGAGGGTGATGAAAACGTGCCAGGTTTATTTTGTGGGTTTGGACAGAAGTGCTGAGGCTTCCCTGAAAGGAGACCATCATCCAGACCAAAACAGTGTCCATGTCATGATGATCCCAAATGCTGTCCAAGGCTGAAGCTCATTATGTACAAGAAGTGTAGCAGCAGTAGTAAAATGTTCCTAAATTCAGAATTTCCCATCTGTCAGCCTGAGATTTCCCTGCTAACACTGCCCTGGTTACTCCAGCTTTATGTTCTGTGTCTTCATAGATGAACCACAGAACACACACCCAAGATATTACGAATATCAGAGTGAACTCCTCCAACTCCCCTGCCCAATGAGGAGGAGAAGGTGAGGAGAAGGTGAGGAGAAGGTGAGGAGGGGATCATTCAGCAGTTCTCAGCAGTGGAGTTCCCCTCAGAGCTCTGCACAACTGAGGGATCAGCCTCTGCAGCACTGGGGCCATTACACTCCATGTTCTTGGATGTATTTTGCTTATGGAAAATACCAAAATGTCAACCATTGTTTCTGTTAAAGGTCTTTAATGATATTGCATCTTAGACCTGTAATGAAACAAGGAGCTGGGGCAGTTTGTAATGCATCTCATTAAGGACATTAATAACGTGTGTTCCATGGAAAGGTCAGCACAGCATTGGTGGGAGTTTGCCTTTTTGTCCTTAATCCCTTCATCTGAAGCAGCAGAGCCAACTCTAAAGCAGAGAGAAGCTCACCTGTGACTGCAGGTAAGCTGGTTGTCCTGTCCTGGGCAGGGGTAAGGCAGAGGAGCACAGCCCAAATTTGCTGCAGGGCCAAAGTTCAGTCATGTGTGATGACCCAGGCACCTCTCCCTGTGCATTCACCTCAAGGCCAGCAAAAACGGTGCCCAAATATAAAAATTAAACAGACCCACACACCACCCTAAATCCCAGTACTTTGCACTTATCAACTCTGCATGTTATGATTTCATATTGGAGAATCTACTACAGATCTCATCAGATCAGTGCCACTGGCAGTGATTCTCAGGAATACTCAGCTGAAGCAGCTCCAAGCTGGAATTTATGTGCACAAATCCTTCTTTGGGCTGCCTGACTCCTGCTTAGGGCAAATCTTTTTTATTTACTGACCCAGCACATAACTGGTACAAGGTGTGTCTGGACAAAGCATCCCAGCTCTGCACTGAACAGCAAGAACAAATCATTTATACAAGTCTGAGCAAAAGAAAAGATTAAAGGGCTCTTACAGTTCTCCACAGCGTTGTCAAAGTCCTGTCCTCCCTCCTTCTTGAACCTGGGGTAGGTGTCTGGCTGGGGGAGCCTGTTGGCTGTCATGAGCACCTTCTGCATCTTGATCCTCCCTTCCATCAGCTGATCCCACAGGGCTTCACAACAAAGGAAATGAAAGGATCAGTTAGCAAGACAAAGCACTTGTTCCTTGTGCAGGACCTGCCAGCTCAGGCCCTTTCCTTAGGGCTGCATCACTCCTGCTCAGGGCAGTTCTGGCATGCACTGACCAGCACAAAATGGGTGCCACAAGTTGTCTCTGGACAAAGCAAATCCCAGCTGCAACTCTGTGACCCACAGACCAAACCATCCATTTGCTTTACCGTTTCAAAGGACAGCCTGCAAAGGGAGGTTTGATACAGCTCAGACAGGAAGAAAAGGCATTTTGGGTACTACATTTTGAAAAGAAACAAAGTGATCTCAGCACCACAGCAGGACCAGTGCAGGAAGTCCCCAAACCCAATGGGTCCCATGAGGATTTTCAGCATGGATAAATACACTTCACACCATGAGCTGTTACAGCAGCAGTGACCCCAGACCTGGCAGGAGATCTGCACACACACAGGGCTGCTGCAGCAGGCATGAGCAGGGTGCTGACAGCACCTCAGCATGCTGGTTTTACACTGCAAACACAGAGCAAACATGCACAAACCTAGCTGGTTCCTCACAGCTTTGCCCTTCTCCACTTCATCAGACTCCTGGCCTCTGGAGAAGGTCAGCACTCCCCCATCATCTTCGCTGTCTTTGGTTTCTTTTCTGTCGTCGTGGTTTTCACTCCCAAATTCCTCCTCCTCCTCCTCACTTCCTTCTTCCATGTCAGCATCATCTTCATCTTCACCATCTTCATCCTCCCCTTCACTGCTCCCTGCATCGTCCATCCCCTCTGCAAACTTCTCAAAGTCTGTGATATTCTGGAAGCTGAACTTGGCTGCCTTGGGCTCGGCTGATGGCTCCTCCTCTTCATCACCCCACAAGTCATCCTCCTGCTCACTGCCAGCACTGCTGGGCTTCTCCCTGGCCTTAGTGCCAACACTGTCCTCCTCTTCTGAGCCTTCACTGTCACTGTACCAGTCATCTAATGCTTCTTCAGCTAATAAATGAGAGAAAAAATTTATTTACTTGGCAGAAAAATCCATCAGCAACAGCTCAGGTTTGGGCTATTTGATGTCCAACCTCATTGCAGCTGTTCTTTGCCCTGGAACAGGGCCCTGAGGTTTGCCATGCTCAGTCACATGCTGACATCACGTTTTGCCAGTAAAAAAGGGGGAAAAAATGAGACTTCTCACCAGATCCTTCTTCAGACAGAGCATCTCCCCAGAGCTCTTCCTGCAGAGCTTTCCGAGATGTAGCTTTTCCACTGTACCTCTTATCAGCTTCCAGGAGAGAGGCTGCAGCTCTTTTCCTGATATTACCAACAGGCAGAATGTCATCCGTGGTTTCATCCTCAAATCTGTCAATCACTTTAGCAACTGTAGCTGTGGGGATAAAAAAAAAAAAAAAAAAAAAGAAAAAAAAGAGGGAAAATGAATTCCAGTCTGGAAGGAGCAGCTGCAGGAAGGAGCCCTGGGAAGCTCCTCAGGCTCTGTAACAGTGCACTGCACAGGGAACAGGGACTTTGAAAAGTGCAGGAAAGCCACAGAAATAATTTCCTGCAAGAGGGAGAGGCTCCTGCACGAAGCAGAACACAAACTAAGCCTACCCAAGCCCTGCCAAGGGTGCAGGAGGGTCTCTGAGAAGTACAGCCCTTCACGTGGAAGACTCCACAAAGCTGCAATGCCTTCACTCACTTTGTACTTGCAGATTAAAAGAGGAAAACTCCAATTCAGATGCATTTTGGCCTCCTGCTACATATACAAGCCACATAAATTCATTAAGATTTCAGAAAGGCTCAACGGAGGAAATAATTTAGTGTGGTTATTGCCCTCCTTCATGCCCATCTTCTCCAGGACACAGAGCAGTCCAGCCCAGAGAACACGTCCCACCATCCTCCCTCCCTGCTTTCATTCATGTGCAACACACACCCCGTGCCAAATTACGGGGTTAGCTTTGTTCGGGCAATCCAGCGACTCAAAATCGCTGAGTGCTCTTAATGTCCGTTTGGAAATGTTAACGCCTCACTTGGAGGGTTTGTTTGAGGCAGAGGGGGGCAAAAAAAATCTCCTGCTCAAAGCAACAAAATCTGCTCAAAGTGCAGCCACTCCAGCCAGGAGGGGATGGCAAAATGTTGGGCACCAAGGAAGGGCTGGGCAGGAGGGGCAGAGGCAGAACGGCCTGAGGGACTGCAGGGATCTCCTGGAATCCTCTGTCTCAGCAGCACCACAGGATAAAGTTCTCCCCAGAGCAGCTGTGGCTGCCCCTGGATCCCTGGCAGTGTCCAGGGCCGGGCTGGAGGGGCTGGGAGCAGCCTGGGACAGTGGAAGGTGTCCCTGCCCCTGGCAGGGGTGGCTCTGGGTGGGCTCCAAGTCCCTTCCAACCCAAACCAGCCTCGGGTTCTGCGAGATCTGGAATAAAATTATGGTTACCAAAACGGGCAAACGCCTCTGGTGACCACGGTAACTTCCTCAGTGGTTACTAAAGTGTTTCTTACGAGGTACTGCTGCTCTCACGGAGGCTGCAGAGATGAGCTCAGGCCTGCTCCCTGATCCCAGGCCCCGAGAGAACCCCGATCCCGGACACATCCCCGATCCCACACGCGGCTCGATCCCCGAGGGGACCTCGATCGGGGAGGTAACCCCGAGCCCCGACACAGCCCCGATCCCTGATATCGCCCCGTTCCGAGGGCACAGCGGCAGCGCCCCCGCAGCCCGGGGCACCGCGGCCGGACCCCGCCACGCCGCCACGTGCGGCCGCTCCGGCAGCGCCCGGGCCGCCCCCGCCGGCTCCCTCCCGCTCCCGCCGGCCGCGCTGCCAAACCCCTCGT
>VZTR01007902.1:34512-49534 GCA_013400775.1 Chaetops frenatus | reverse complement strand
GGGGGGGGGGCTATAAAAAAAGAGGGTGAAGCGAACCCCCGGAGGACGCACCGCTCCCGGCTCATCCATCTTCATTGTCTCCGTGTGTGCAAAAGCAACTCCGGTCTAAGGAAAAGCCACTATCAAAGCCATGGCTTTATTTTATATCCTATAGATCAGGAGGGAGGCAAAGCTTTATTTTCGCCCAGAGACAGATATTTTATTTCTCTCTTACGGTTTTATGTGTGAGAGATGTCAAAAAGGTAAAATAGATTGCTAATGCATAGGCAAAACGAAGCTGTTTTGGCATGCTCTGTGTCAGGAGGGCTCCCGGGGAGCGCGGGCTGGGGATTTAGGGCTGATGGGGGACTCGGGGGGATTCTGCTAAAACATCTCTCTCCATAAATCCAGCCGCATGGTCAGCGCGAGCGGCAGGAGGAGTTTTAAAGGGGAAGAGTTGGAGCGCGGCGGAGCGGAGCGGAGCGGGATCNGGCCGGGGGGGGGTCCCCGAGCCCGGGGGGCGAGCCCGGCCGGGGCCGCGGGTGTGGGACAGCGGAGCAGGGTCCCTCACTCCTTAAAGGGCAGATAAAAGACGAATAAAAGAGAAAAGAAAGNACAGATATTTTATTTCTCTCTTACGGTTTTATGTGTGAGAGATGTCAAAAAGGTAAAATAGATTGCTAATGCATAGGCAAAACGAAGCTGTTTTGGCATGCTCTGTGTCAGGAGGGCTCCCGGGGAGCGCGGGCTGGGGATTTAGGGCTGATGGGGGACTCGGGGGGATTCTGCTAAAACATCTCTCTCCATAAATCCAGCCGCATGGTCAGCGCGAGCGGCAGGAGGAGTTTTAAAGGGGAAGAGTTGGAGCGCGGCGCAGCGGAGCGGAGCGGGATCCCGGCCCCGCTGCCCCGGCCCGGCCTCGGGGATCCCGCTGGGGTCGCAGCCGCCCTTCCATCGCTTCTCCCGGCGGAACTGCGGCGCTGGGGACCGGCCCGAGCCGCTGCTGGCGGCACAAAGCGCTCCCGGCTCATCCCACCCGGCCAAGACGCGCCCCTCACAATCTCCTGACCTGATTTTATTTTGTTATTTCATTTTTGTTTTCCCCCAAAACAAGCACTCATCCCTCGACCATCGGTCCGAGTGGCGGAGCTGCGGCCGCTCAGCATCAGCCTCCCCGACCCCGGCAGCGGATCTGCACGGACCTTTTCCAAAGTTAAAATATATCTCCCCAAGCTGCAACAATTTTCATACTTTTTGACCTCGGGGATTTACTTAGCACGTTAAGTTCAAGGCTCAGAAGCCCAGGGCTATTACTCATTTAGGCACTCCCACCACCAACACTTTTCACCACATATTTTATCATTTGACTTCCTGGCTTAAATTCATGTTATGGCAAATAATGGATGGTAATACTTTCCCCCTTCCCCATGTTAATTGTCTTGTCTGACAGCCTCCGCATCCGAGGTGATTTAGAGCAAACAAGGGTGCAGCAGGAGCAGGAGACAGCCCGGCACAAAACCTCTGCGGGAGCCCTGCAGCTCTGGCTCTTCCCTCCCAGGTCGGGGCTGGATGCAGAGCACGGCAAAGCCTCCCCAAAAGCATCACCCAGCCCTCGCTGGGGTCACTGAGGCTGAGGCCGCTTCTTCCCGGTGCCCCGCAGCCCCTGGGGGGGACATGGGGGGACTCCCCCCTGCCTCGGGCCTCTCTGGCTTTGCTGCCCAAAATATTTCATCCTTGGGGTGTCTGAAATGGGGAACCAGACCAGACTGCTATTCGCANAAAAAAAAAAAAAAAAAAAAAAAAAAAAAAAAAAGCAAGGTGTACTTCATTAGGAAATTAATTATTTCAGTACCCCCAGGATTATATTGTTTTTCTAAGTTCTGTGGGCCTGTGTAATTTACTAATTTCACAGTGGCTGAACTTCCCTGGGAGTGAGAGTCAATCTCCCCTCTCTGCCGAGCGGGCGGATCCTGGGCGGAGGCAGCGGCTCCCCGGCAGTGTCGGGGGGAAACCGGAGCCCAGACCTTTCCCTCTGCTCCTGCCACTGCCCTGCTGTGTCACCCTGGCCAAACTCCTCGTTTCTGCTCCTTCTGAGGGTGGGCAGTGCCTTCCTTCCCAGCAGGAGCAGCTCTTCCTGCTGAGGAAGGAGCAAACCGCTCCTCTGCCCAGCGCTGGCTCAGGTTTGCTGTATCTGTGCTGAAAAGGGGCTGCTGCATTACCTGTCCTCCTCAAGTAGCTGCAGAAGAGGATTCTCAGCACAGAACGGTTTTCGTCACCAGCAGAATGTCAGTTTTTGGTGCTGACATCACGCAGAGCGTTTGGGGAAATATCAGTGAAATGCAAATCTGTGCCAGAAAAAATGCAGATGCAGGGGCAGAGCTGGGCTCAGCATCACCTGGGCCAGGTAGCACAGAATTCCCTCACAGGTGTGGCAGAGAAGCCAGAGCTCCTGGCTATATCTGCCAGCTTAGTCCTGACTAATCCATCTATAGATTCTGTCTTTTTTTCACAGCACTAGTTCATGTCCTATTTATATGATTTTCTATTTTAAAGGTTCTGAGAGGCTCTGGCCAGCCTGCCCTTCCTTCTCTGGGCAGCTGGGTTAGTGCAGCTGGAGCCCAGCAAAGCTCCTGGGTGCCTCCTCAGGCACATTTAGAGCCTCTGGTTCCTTCCCCTCGTTCCCTGAGTGATGCTCCAAGCGTGGCTGAAGCACTCACAGCTCATCCCAACGCCCCTGTGGGGACGTGGCATGCACAGCCACACTCCCATTACCCAGAGATGCATCAGTACGCTGTGCTCAGGATGAAAAAAAACCCCAGATCATTTTGGTCTAGAATGTGAGATTTCACTGAGCTCCATCCCCCTGAGGGTCCTGCTGTCCCCTGCTGTGCCCTGGGGCAAGTCCCCACACGGGACAGGGTCACACCCTGGCACTACCAACCCTCCGTGCTTAGAAGCACTTTAAAAAACAAATATTATTCTAAAAAAAAATTCCTCCCTTGGCATTTTTGTGGCTGTGGCTGAGTTTTGGGGCCCAGGAGCTGCGTGCCAGCCCAGCCTCAGGGAGCCCCTCTCCTCCCTCCAAGGCATCCACCCCCAAACCAGCATCACTGGGAAGGCACTGGAAGTTTTCCCTTGCAGACAAATCAACCTTCTTTCCCAAACCCAAACCCTGGTGAGCAGATACACCGAGCCCCTTCCTCCTGCCTGTGAAATATCACCATTTTCACTGAGAACAAGTGGCTGCAGGAGCTGGGGTGCCTGTGCTGGTGATGTCGCCTACGGATGAGGATGGAAACTTCAGGCTCAGAAAGTGTGAGTCTGCAGAATTCCCCACCAGCGTGGCTTTTTCAGCCGAAAAAGTTGAAATAAAATCCACATGGCTGTTAATTAGTCAATATTTATAAAGCCTCTAAGATGGCAGAATAAACGGCTGAGGGAAATTCTCATGGTTATTAGATGAATGCAATTAATAACAGCAGCACTGGCTGCTGAGGAGGCGTCTCTTCTAATGATGGACAATTAATTTCATTAAGGGCGTGCTAATAAACAGAACTGGCTTTTAGAATCTGGTGTATTTATTCCACACACACCCTCGGACCAAATAAGTTTCTCTCCCCCACAGCATCATCTCCTGCTCTCCCTCTGTAAACCCTGTAAATCTCCCTCCCCTCCCTGCCGTCCCTCCTTAACCCCTGCTGTGCCGGGATCTGGGGCACGCAGCCCTGCCCACCACACAGCACCCCAGATCCAGAACCCTGCTGCCCTTGGATGTGGCCTGACCCCCTTCTGGGACACCCCAAAATGTGCCTCAACCTGTGGGGTGGGGGTTTATCCTGGGGTTTGTGAGGGTCCCTGCCGGACCCCCAGGCCATGGATCGCCTGCACGCTCCCCCCACACACAGCAAAGGCTCCAGCGCTGTTACCGCTTCTGGAAAACCCCACAAGCTGCTCCAGAGCCCCCAAAAGGAGGTGTTTCCCTTCCCTCCGCGGCTTCCCCACAGCTCCCGGTCCCTGCACAAGGTGAGGGGCAGCGGGAGCGCATCCGTGCCCGGCCCCGGCCCCGGCCCTTCCCTCACACGCACAAATCAACGAGGTGCCCGTGCAAAACCAACCTTCCCCACACACCCACGGGAGAGCAAACCTTCCCTATAAACCCACGGGAGAGCAAACCTTCCTTATAAACCCACGGGAGAGCAAACCTTCCCTATAAACCCACGGGAGAGCAAACCTTCCCCACAGACCCACGGGAGAACAAACCATCCCCAAACACCACCTTCCCTGCAAACCCACAGGAGAACAAACCTTCCCCAAACACCCATAGGAGAACAAACCCTCCCTAGAAACCCATGGGAGAACAAACTTTCCCTATAAACCCACGGGAGAACAAACCTTCCCTGCACACCCACGGGAGAGCCTGGCCCTGCCCCAGGCTTTCCCGGGGGTCCTTTCCCCAGCTCCCAGCATGGCCAGGACGGGCTCAGGCAGAGGGCAGAGCCATGGCGAGCTGTGGGCTCACCCTGCTGCCTGAGGGATCCTTTAGGGTCCTGTTTGAGGGGTGGTTTGGGGCTGGGTTTGAGTTTGAGGGGTGGCTTGGGGCTGGGTTTGAGGGATCCTTTAGGGCCAAGTTTGAGGTATCATTTAGGCCTGGGTTTGAGTTTGAGGGATCCTTTAGGGCTGGGTTTGAGGGGTGGTTTGGGGCTGTGTTTATATTTGAGGGGTGGTTTAGGGCTGGGTTTGAGGGATCCTTTAGGGCTGGGTTTATGTTTGAGGGGTGGCTTAGGGCTGGGTTTGAGGGGTGGTTTAAGGTTGTGTTTGTGTTTGAGGGGTGGTTTGGGGCTGTGTTTATATTTGAGGGGTGGTTTAGGGCTGGGTTTATGTTTGAGGGGTGGCTTAGGGCTGGGTTTGAGGGATCCTTTAGGGCTGGGTTTGAGGGGTGGTTTAGGGCTGGGTTTATGTTTGAGGGGTGGCTTAGGGCTGGGTTTGTGTTTGAGGGACCATTTAGGGCTGTGTTTGAGGGATCCTTTAGGGCTGGGTTTGAGGGATCCTTTAGGGCTGGGTTTGAGGGGTGGTTTAAGGTTGTGTTTGTGTTTGAGGGGTGGTTTAGGGCTGGGTTTGGGGGATCCCTTCAGGCTGTGTTTGAGGGGTGGTTTAGGGCTGTGTCTGAGGGATCATTTAGGGCTGTATTTGAGGAATGGTTTAGGGCTGGGTTTGTGTTTGAGGGATCCTCTAGGGCTGTGTTTGAGGGGTGGTTTAGGGCCATGTTTGTGTGTGAGGGATGGCTTAGGGCTGGGTTTGAGGGATCCTTTAGGGCCATGTTTGAGGGATCCTTTAGGGCCATGTTTGAGGGATCATTTAGGGCTGTGTCTGAGGGATGCTTTAGGTCTGGGTTTGTGTTTGAAGGATGCTTTAGGGCCATATTTGAGGGATGCTTTAGGGAAAGAGGGAAAATCACTTGTAAATTGAAAATTCACATTTTACTTACTACTGTGAGAATCAGGAAATCCACATTACCACTGGAACTGGGAAAAGCACCTCTGGAGGTGAGTGCTCAGTGTGGGCTCTGCCCAGGTGAAGGGGTCCCTGGGCAGGGCAGAAATTCCAAGATAAAGAATAAAAATAACCTGCAGCAGGAACATGAAAACCTGCTCATCTCTCACTGCCCTGATGTGTTGCTGCTTTTTTTGTGCACTTAAAAAAAAAAATCAACAAAACTCCCAAGTTAATATGAAAACAAAAAAATTACATTTAAACCAACTCTGCAATGGTCATACAACCAAATATATGCATTAGATGTTAAACCTTCTATCAGAGAGCTCAGCTGGAATTTATTTTTTTCTTTCATAAATCTGCAAAATATAATTAAATTGGTGACGGTTAAAAAAAAAAATAGAGAGGAAAAAAAGAAAGGGAACCTGGTCCAAACCCTTATAAGGATATTTCAGCCATGCTGAGGTTCCTTTTCCATAAATGTTAAGCAGACATCTGTAAACATAATTGGAATTTACTGCACACGTGAATAACTGCATATAAATGAGTCTGGAAGGTTGGGGTTTAGGAAAGGGCTGCAGGTGCCCCCCCTTGTTGATAAGGCTCCAGCATTCCTGGTGCACATCCCAGCTCAATTCCAAATGTCAATTCTCTACATTTTAATTTTTTTTTAATAATTTTTTTTTCCTGGCTGTTGCCTTGTTACATTTATCATAAAGCCTCTCTAGATGAGACATCCTGCAGAATTTTGTGCCTCCCCAGGTTTATTTACCAGGCTGATAGTTATTCTTTTGGAAAATGCAGAGTGGTATTGTCAGGCATTGCTTAATATTAATGATGGAGATCTGGGCATCAGGGAGAGCTGAATGAGCACAACTTCATTTCACCATTCCTCATTTCTTTCCACAGTTTTTCCTCCCTTTCCTTTTCTTTGCTTTCTCCTTTGTTGTGGGAAAAAGCCGTGCAAGGCACGGAGCCCTCTGGCCCTAGACCTGCAGGAATCAGTGGCCAGATCCCTGTTTTTCAAGCCAATTGAAAAACATCCAATTTTTACAGCCCAGGACCGAGGTTTTAAGCACCCACTGAACTTTCTGCCCAGGCGCTGGGAAGTCCTCTCTAAGCCACAGTGAAAGCTGTGCCCCGCGATGAAGGTGCCTCTCCTTCTCCTCCTCACATCCTTCTCCATCCTCCTGTCCCCACCCAGCTCAAAGGGAAAATTTGGGAATCCCCCACCCGGAGCAGCAGGGAGGGCTGGGGGTTTCCTGGGGGTTTAGTGAAAACAAAGTGCCCATTCCCAGCTGAAACCAGCTCAGCCTTGGGCTTCGAGATCCACCCAACCCCACCATTCTGAAAGGAGCTGGATTCGATTTTCCCCACGGATCCCTTCCGGCTCAGGATGTTCTGTGGTTCTGAGAAAAGAAGCCTGGAACCCTCTGCTCCTTTGGGGCTGGAGAGGGACCCCAGGGCCCAGCAGAGAGGGGCAAAGCCAGGAGGAGAAACCCACCTGGATAACCCTTGGGATGGAGCTGCAAGCCCGATCCCAGATTTCTGGAATTCCAGGGAAAACCCCGCACCGGGGGCTCCGGGCTGGGGAGCCAGGGAGGAGTTTGGGGAGCCTTACCCTGGCCAGAGGTGAGCATCAGCACAGCCCTGTGCCCTGCAGGAGGGTCCGGCCCCGCACCCCCTGCCCGGCAGGACGGGAGGCGTTCCCGAGAGTTCTTTGGGATCAGGGCGCTGTCCCGGCTGCCGGCGGTGATTTATCCCATTGTCACCCTTCAAAGGAGCAGTTGTTTGCCATCCATCTCTCCCCGCGGGCTCTGTTTGTTCCGAGGGGCCGGCGCAGGAAGCTCGGGGCGGGGGGGGATGGATCTGGGACCATTCCCGGGCCCATTCCCCTGCCCGCCCCTCTCACCTTGACTGCGGAGCCGGCGGCCGCGGGGTCCCGGGGGACGCTCCCGGGGGATGCTCCCGGGGCTGACCTGAATTTAACCTCTGGCCGAGCCCCGCGTTTGCCCAGGACGGGAGGTGAGAGATGCCACAGCCCGGCCAGGGCCGGCGACAAACTGCCGGGGCAGCCGGGGATGGAGGGATGACACCGGGGCTGGGGAAGTGCCACCAGCCCCTCCCGGCAGGACCCACCAGGCAGAGCAGCCCCTGGCCCACGGCACCGCTTTTTGCTGATGAAGGTTGGTATCGGTCATTTTACAATTCAAAATTACCAACTAAGAGAGTTTTGTGGTTTTTCCTTTTTTTTTTTTTTTTTTTNTTTTTTTTTTTTTTTTCCCCGTCGCCCATCCCTTTCCAATTTCTCCCAAACGCGGCTATTTGATTTTCATGTCAGAGATTTTCTCTCTCTCAGGGTGGATTCACTTAAAAAAAACAAAACAAAACAAAAAAACCCCAAAAAGACCAGAAGTCCTGGAGCACCCGACAGAATAATAAGCAGACTCACTATTTAGTCAGAGAATGACCTGAAGTTTCTCCAAGGGAACATATTTGCCACCGAAAAATACTGGAAAAAGATCAGTGTGAAAGCTTTTCCTTGGCGTTTTATTGGGTTAGAGGAAACAGGAGAGCAATCTTTCCCCATCACTTTCATAGTTTGTTATTTTTCCTTCCCTCTCTTCTCATCCCCAAGAGTTTCCTGCAGGGCTGGAGTTGTAAGGAAAAAAGGAGAGGGGTGAGCAAGGAATTGGGAAGCACTGGGATGTGGGGCTGAGCCAGAACCCCAAACCTGAGCCTGCCTCAGTTGTTTTTGTCCAGATTTTTCCTTCCTGCCAACCCAGCCTTGTGCCAAGGAGTCACATCCAAATCCATGGAATTATCCATTACAATACTTCAATATTTATGACACAGATTTCTCCTGAACTGCTTTTTTGTAAGTCATGGCAGAAATAATGGCCTTCCAACTGAGAGCCACAATCGACCAACAGGAAGTCAGGACTGTAATTTAAAACATATATTAAGAAGCCCTTAAGTGAACATTTTGCTTAAATCAGGAGATGGGCCACGATTCAAACAATAAAGCCTCACCAAAGAGAATTTTCCCCACCAAACCAGTCCAGGCTGCAGAGGAGGCTCTGGGGGTGCAAAGGACCAACCCTGACCTCCCAAGGCTATCTGGAATTTTTAAAATTTTTCATGATTTTTGTTGTCAGGACTTCACCAAGAGCCTTCTCCTGGTGAGGGCCTCCGGGCTGCAGTCCCAGTCCCAGTCCCAGCTCACTGGGTGTTCCCCAGCTCAGTTCTCACCCTGGATCACGGCATCCCAGCATTTATGAAGCCTCTTTTCAATAATTATCACGCTGTTACATTGGTGAGTTTCTTGACAAGTTATTAAATCATAATTTCTAATTTAAATGCCAGCTTTTGGCGTGCATGCCTGCTCAGGATAAGCTCATTTTCATTTTTATTAAACATCACCTATTAAACACAAGGAGAATTTTCCCAGGAATAACAGGAAACCCCACAGGTGCCCTTATTTCCCAGCTCATGTTGTGATGGCTTCAAATAATTCCCCAAACACACAACCACAATGAGGGAGTTGTGCTTAGGTGAGGACTGGGGGCTGCAAAGAAAATCCTGTGGGAGAGGAGGGGCTGCTTGGCACCTTCCCTTGGGTTTTAATCCTTGAAAAACCCCCAGCTCCAGGCCCTGCCTCCTCCCATGCAGCATCTCCACCTCCCAAAACCAAAGAGCACCCTCATAAATCCGAGGGGCAGCTCAGGATGTCTGAGTGAGACACCAGAGCCCAAAGCTCTGAACTTCCAGGGATTTTCTGGAAGCTCCTGACGTGGCAGTCGCGTCTCAGCGCTGCCTCATTCTCGGCTTTTCAAGCAGATGGTCAATTAATTATGCTCGTTTGGTGTTTATGGTGCCTGGCCCTGGCCTCAGGGTCCCAACTGTGTCCCCCAGGCTGCAGGGACGGCTGGAGTGGCACTGCCAGCCCTGTTCCAGCCAGGATTACCCTCCCCAGCCCTGTTCACCCCTCCCCAGCCTTGTTCCAGCCAGAGTTTCTCTCCCCAGCCTTGTTCCAGCCAGGATTACCATCCCCAGCCTTGTTCACCCTTCCCAGCCCCATTCCAGCCACAGTTTCTCTCCCCAGCCCCATTCCAGCCACAGTTTCCCTCCCCAGCCCCTGGGATTTGCAGGTTGAGGGGCTGGTGTGTCCACAGAACCTCTACCAAGCCCACATGGTGTGTGGCACAAACCGTGCAAAAAAAGAGGCCCAGGCAGCTGTTTCCATCTGAAAACTCCAAATAAAAGGAAAAGAACAACTCCAGGGCACCCTGGGTGAGAGGATGCTCAGAGGAACCCCTGGGGATGCAGCTCCCAGCTTGGCCCCTCTCTCTGGGATGGATTTTGTGCTCAAACCCTGCCAAATTCTGGGAGTGATGGGAAAAGGAATTCCCCATTTCCCCCCTGCAATGATTTCCATCTCCAGACTGCACATTGCCCGGGATCAGACTGATTAGTTAAATAAATCATCCTTACCTGAAGATAATCCATTTATGCTTTTTAATTAAACACAATTATGACAATTTGTTCTGCCTCCTGCCAGGCTGCCTGTGCAATTGAGGCCCAGGGCAGGGAACTTTTGTTGGTGTGCTTTCCTCCAGGCCAAAAAGTCCCAGCTGAAAGTGCCACTTTTGGTGATTGGAGCTGAAGATTGTCCAGGAAACAATCCCAGGGGAGGTTTGGGGGAGCTGGCTGAGATCCTGGGGTACCTGTGAGACAACCCTGGGCTTCTCCTGTGCCACAGCTGCTCTGGAGCAGTCCCTCCACCCTCAGTTTTGGGGCTGGACATCCCCCTGGCCAATGCAAGGTGCAAACACAGCTGGGACTGTTCCTAAACCAGGGCCTTGTCCTCGTCCCAGCCCCACAGGACACAAACCCACGTCCCGTTCACTCTGCCAAGGGCTTTTTAATCCAGATCCAACTCGCTGCCCCCTCCCCGAGTGAGAGACAAAATGAGCCCTAATGAGAGAGTTTAAATAGATGTTAGAGACCTTGCAGGTATTTGAGGGCCCTCTGCAGCCCCTCTCCCCTTCCTTCCCTCAAGTTCAACTGCCAAGCCAGTACAGCAGACTCTGCTGTTTGTTTTGGGTTCAATGGCATCTCATTTACACGTGTTAATTGCAACTAATTGGCACTAATTGGATGAACAGGAAACCCTCTGGGAGCACTCATACCTTTAATTTGTAGTAAATATCATTAATTAACATATGCTAATTAGAGCCAATTAACATTGATTAAGGGTTGCCAGCTACTTGGAAAGTACAACTCTCCGTTGTTGCGTGGAGTCGGCACGAAATGGGATGCAGGTTTTAGGGATGGCACAGGAGGCAGCACCTGGGAGCTCCCCTGGCAGCTGTACTGGGCAAACTGGGAATGCTGGGCAGCCAGGACAGGAAATCCAGCCTGGAAGTGCTCAAAAATCACCCAGGTGTGGCGTTATTTGTGATGTGGTTGAGCGGGTGTGTGGGGTTTAAAGGTTGGGCTTGGTGATCTCGGAGGTTTTTTTCCCCAGCCTTGGGGATTGTGTGGGTTTGTGAACCCAAAGCGATTTGGCAGCCTGGGGGCAGGAATGGAGCTGCAGGACATGGCAAGGACACCCCAAAACTCAGGCCAGAGGCAGCTCCACTGCCCCCATCCCCCTGCAGATCCCCTGGGATGGCACTGGCACCGCCAGACCTGGGGGAAGGTGAGCACAGGGCCCTTCCTGCACAAGCCAATTTACAAGTAAACAGTGCCTGAAAATGGCATTTCCCTACAGAGCAGCTCCTTCCTGGCCCCTGCCTGTGGCACCCAGGGGTGGCAGACGGCTGCCAGGACAGCCCCCCAAACCCAGGGAATGGTGGAAATCTGGGATTTAGCTGCTCCCTCAGGGGAGATCAGTGACCTGGGGATGCCCAAACACGGCCGAGGTGACCACAGGAGGCAGGAGTTCAAACACCTCCTGTTCCCCCTAAAGCTTTTGCAATGAAATTATCACCCACCTGTTTGCTCTGCTGTTTGCCATCTTCTCATCTGATAAACCACTGCTTATCAGTTTGTGTAGGAGGCTGGAGAAGAGCAGGGCTTCATCCCAACAAACAGCCTGGCCTGGGCTGGCGCTGGATCCGTTTCCCAATTTCCATGTTTTAAAAGGATTAGCTTCCAAACTGGGGGAAAACAGAGGCCAGGGTTGAGACACCGCAGGGAGGAGATGTGCTGAGAATTCCCTGGATTTTGCTGTTTGTCTCAAACTGGGGTTTGTTGGCAGAGTGGGGCAGCACGAGGCGGGGCCGTGGCCCTGTGCTCTCCATCCCCAGCTCCTTCAAACGTTCCCTGCACGGGGTGGGGACACACAATTAGCTCTGCCTCTAATTGCAAACCCACCCCGGAACTGGAGCATTAAAGCACAGGGCTTGAGACCCCTTTCCAGTGAATATTTCCACTGTTTGTATCTCACACTGCCCAAGAGAGGGTAGAGGGTGGGAAAGGGATGGGGAAAGATGCTGCAGCCCAAATCCCATCCTTTTGGGATGCCCTGAAAGAGTCCAACCCCCGTGCAGGAGCTTTGGGAACAGTGTCACAACCCAAAGCCTTCCCTTTGTCCCCAAAGGCCATCCCAGAGCAGCACCATGGCAGGAACAGGAGGATTCATGGCTGTGCTTTTTCCAGAGCTCCAAGAGCTGTAAATTTTCCAGGGCAGACACAGAGGGGAAGCCCTGGTGGAGCTGCATCCCCTCACCTTTTCTGGAACTCAGGAATGTTAAAATCCCATGTTCCCAGCCTGGACATGGAGCAGAACCAGCACAGAGCCCCTCGGGGGGGAAAACCAGGATCAATGCCTAAAAATGGGCTGTGAAATTTCACACAACGGCAATCAGGGGGGATGTCTGAGAAGCTGAAAATGTGTTTTCCATGATTTTAATAAAAGAGGAGCATCACTGAGACATTTAAAGTGGAATCAGAAAGTTGATAGGCTGAAAATATCAATAAAATACATACACACATATATTTTTTAATATATATACAATATATACATATGTATTTATATGTATGGACACACAACCTGCCCCTCAGTGAGGATGAGCTCAATAATCCAGTCCCAGCTCCACCTCTAATTACAGTGATCCCATCACCCAGGACTCCCAACCAGGGCTTTAAATCTGAGTTTACAGTATTTAGGAAGTGTTGTCAATAACGTTTACAGTGAAATAATTACTGAAGTGATTTTAATTTATTTTCATTAGTGATAATCTTATCAAGCAATTAATTAAACCCAAATAAGGGGCACGGCATTGTTTGGTGGTTGCAAACAAGAGGAATAATCACAATTCCAGCAAAGGCAGAGCAGCAGCCAAGGAGGACTTGGGGCACTGCTGCTGCTCCAGGTGGGTTCTCCCAAGGGTTGGAAGTTTTTGGGATGCTCCCCACCTGCTGCTCCCCACCACCCCATCCCCTCCTCACCAGGCACTGCCCAGCCGGGTAAACCCACCTGGCACCCACTCACCTGCAGCAAAAAGGGTTCTTTTCCCCCAAAAATGTCAAAAACTTCCCTCAAATACCCCCCAAAACGCATCCTCAGCTCTGGCTCGCTGTGGCTTCTGACCCCTTGGCAGGTGGGAGGTGATCAGATTTGTACCAGCAGTGCCTGAGAAATTCAGGAACATTTGACAATAATCCCGAGCTGGGATTCCTCGGTGAAAAGAAACAAGTTGGGTGAGTGACTCAAATGCTTGCAAATTCAACGTCTCTTTTTGTTTTATGACAGCCTCAGCATCCCTCTGCCCATGCAGCCCCTTCAACCAACATTATGCACGGGATTTATTACAGATGGGTCCTGTTTCCTGGGGATTGCAGTGATATATGGCCTTCCTCCATCAGCTGAGCAGTAAAGCACATTGTTCTGACCCTTCCACTCCCTCCATTTCCCTAAGACTCCAGCCACTTGATATTTTTCCAGTTCTGACATTTCAAACATGCAATGCCATATGTATTGCCACTTCCAGGTAATTATCACGTAAAATTAGGCTGGTCTTGTACATGAAACCAGCAATTAGCCAAGGATTGAAGGTCAAAGAGATCTCATTTATAGAGTCTCTAACAAAATGTTAAGTGTAAATGTGTGTCAGATGGTCCAGGATGCCGGATTATATGGGGTCATGACAACGGGGCTGAAGTGTCATCGAGCACGATGTCACCAGTCTGTTGGGCACAGCAGTACAATCTGGGATTTATCTCCCCCAGCCTTAGCAGAACCTGAGCTAAATCTAGGACACGGCCTGAGAGCAGTTTCTGCAGGAAGCAGGAAAATGACTCGCAGCCCATTGTTCCCCCCGGGAGGGCTCTGAAAGGAGCTGCTCCTCACTGCGGCCTGGGCTGGGTGACAAAGGCCAGCCCTGTCCCCCCAGGGCGTGTCCCACTCCGGGCAGGACCTCACTGCTCCTCATGACTTCTGTTTTAAGGGGTTTCTCTCAGCTTCATGTGAAGCGTTCCTGAGTTCTCTTCACAGGGTAGTTAGACAGAGGGAGGGAGGGAGGGATGGATGGAAGGAGGGAGGGATGGAGGGAGGGAGGGGTGGATAGAGGGAGGGATGGAGGGAGGGAGGGGTGGATAGAGGGAGGGATGGAGGGAGGGAGGGGTGGATAGAGGGAGGGATGGAGGGAGGGAGGGGTGGATAGAGGGAGGGATGGAGGGAGGGAGGGGTGGATAGAGGGAGGGATGGAGGGAGGGAGGGGTGGATAGAGGGAGGGATGGAGGGAGGGAGGGGTGGATAGAGGGAGGGATGGAGGGAGGGAGGGGTGGATAGAGGGAGGGATGGAGGGAGGGAGGGGTGGATAGAGGGAGGGATGGAGGGAGGGAGGGGTGGATAGAGGGAGGGATGGAGGGAGGGAGGGGTGGATAGAGGGAGGGATGGAGGGAGCGATGGATGGATGGATGGACACCCCTCGTGCCCACGTACCAGAGCCCCTGGTGCCATCCCACCGTTGCTCGGCATCCAGACCCCGACCCAGACCAAAGCCACACCAAAGAACAGCCCCAAAACTTCCCCAGCTCTCCCCCTGAGGCAGCCCTGGCCGTCCCCTCCCTCCCCTCCTGGCAGCCCAGGTCGCAGCAGCACTTAGCTAAATTATATAACTGCAAACAAAGTGTGACAGCTTTATTTGTAATTATACCGCGTTTAAAGGAACAAGATGAGCTTAATGATTTAATAAAGTGGCTGCCTGTCAAAGCAGGGGCTGCTGTGCCTCGGCGGGTCCCACACGGGGCTCATGCATATGGAGAGTGCCCCGGGCCATGGCAACGCCCAGGTAGCAGCCCGTGGCCAGCTGCCCCCGTCCCACCAGGCTTGGGAGAAGTGAAGACTTGTGAGGAGCGAGCATTTTGTCTCAGCACACTTGACAAAACAAAGACAACTCACTCCTCTGGTTTCATGCCACATTTTTTATTCATAAACAAGCTGTTGGCTGTAAAGACATGATAAAACTCGAGCTCAGAGGAGGCTGGCGAACATTTGAATGCAAATCCTCAGCTGCTACAAATCCGTCCTATTATTCAGCCG
>VZTR01007902.1:4189-21531 GCA_013400775.1 Chaetops frenatus | reverse complement strand
TTTTTTTTTGACAACAGAGGAATATTTTGGCTCCGGAAAGATGGGAATGCTGTTTTCCCATCACACCAGCCAGGAAGGAAAAAGCCAAACCATGCCAAAGTGCAGGGCCCAGCCGTTCTCAGCCATTGCTGGAGCCAATGGTGCTGGGTCTTGGCACGTGGGTGTCCTGCTGGCCTCCCCCTTTCATCTCTTTGTGTCCGTCCTCCCTCTGCTGAGGGATATTCTCAGCCAAGTTCCACATGCTTGATTTGAATAATTTTTAAAAAAATATTTCCAATCAAGAGGTGAACTTGTGAGGGATTTTTTTTTTTTTAAGGTTGCCACCCGTAAGGAAATGCTATTTCTAACCAACTTCTATGATTTTTGGGGAGTGAGTTTTACACAGTTTGTTCATCTTGAGGAATCTCTTTACCTTCTATTCTTCCATCTCTGTCTGGTCTTCAAGATATGCTAATCAGTGTGTAAGTATATCCTTTCAAATAATTATCATACATTATACTCTACTCATCTCTGTATAATTTCCTCATATGCATAATCGTATTTGACTTCCTTATGAATGTAAAAACCATCTTACCTTGGGCAAGTTAATCTTCATTGATTGAATATCAAATTCATTTGAATGTGTTAGCAAAGCCTTGCCCCCTCCCTCCTGAACAGGAGAAAACGGAAGAGAAATACACATTTCCTATCCTGCTGCTGGAGAATTTGTGTTTATTTGGTCTTAATTTCTCATTTTGCTCTCTAAGTCCCTTTTTGCTGCCCCACTTCTCCCTCAGTTTCTTTAAAGAAAAGTTACAAAGGAGAAAAGCCAAATAACAAGGGCTCCTGCCTTATTTTCAGATGAAAAATGCCTCTTTCCCCGTGCTTCTGAGGAGAATAATTAAGGAACCGCAGAACCCTGATAATAACTAACTTCAAAAGGGTGAAAAGCAAAGCCAAAAGTCCTCCAAATGAAACACAATCCCCTCAGGAAACGCCGGGGTGGGAAATCAGGCTTTCTTCTTAAAACTGTTTGTGGGCTTTGAGAGAAGCCAACCTCAGGAACGAGCCCCTGGCTGCTCCTCTGATTTCCCACCTGCACAACCCGGGCATGGAGGAAGCCAGGGGAGCTGGGACTGACCCTGGCTCTGCTCCTCCTCCTCCTCCTCCTCCTCCTGCTGGAAACCTCCCCGCACAGCCCTTTGTGGGGCTGGATGTGGGGCTCCAGGAGAAAACCAGAGCTTTTCTGCTCAGGAGATGGATGAGGGACATCCCAGCCCCAGAGGAACCCCTCGGTGTCAGCAGGGGTGGATTTTCACCCGGACAAAGGGGGGGGGTTTTGGGTTTCCTGCAGGTGAGCTCCTGTTCTGGGGGGAATTGCCCTGAGGGTCACCTGCATCTCATCGTTTCAGCAGCTCAGCTGAGCCATGAGTCCTTAAAAGCAGCTCTCAGGCAGGGCACAACTGTTAAATAACTTGAGTTTGCAAATCCTGATGGAGCCTTGGGGCAGAGGGAATTGCTGGAAGTGCCCCGTTCCAGGCCAGGGATGTGCCCACACCACAGGCAGAAGCTACAACCCCACTGCTCAGCTGCTGTCCCCAAAACCCCAGGCTATGAAATACTCCCAGCTGAGTTTAAAATTCTTCAAAATTTTGGTTTGCCTTAAAAAAAAAAAAAATCAGGACAGTACACAAAGCAAAAATCCATGAATGCCAACGACATTCAAATCCCCCCAAGATTAGGATCCTCCTGGCCTCAGCTGGGGCAGGCACCAGTAAATCAGCACTGGGGAAATGCCCTGGTGATATTTTCTCATCCAGCATTTAGGAAATAAATGATATTATGAATAAAAATCCAGGGTTCTCTGCATGGCAGAGCCCTGCCAGGCTCCAGCCCAGGTGGAAGGGGATCAGCCCAGCACTGCCTGGGGAGGAGCATCCCCCTGGCTGGGGCTGCTGGGTGGGCACAGCTGGGTGGGTACAGCAAAAACCCCCTCCCCTTCAGCTGCTTTCCCCCTTTCCAAGCAGGGATTTGCCACTCCCAGCCTCCAAGGGAGCAGCTCTGGAGCCTTGTCCAGACATCCGAGGGCTCGGCTGGAGCTCGAGTGGGCCGAGGCACGGCCGGAAATCTGGGCCCGGGGCCAGCATCCCCAAATCCTGGCAGCCCACACCTCCCAGGCTGGGAAACCTGGACATATGGGAGCCCCAGCCCGTGGCACTGCCAGCCCTGGGCCGAGGCTGAGGTTATTTTCAGCTCTCCTGGTACCAGGAGGGGATGGTGTGTTGTGTGGTGTGAAAGGGGAGGGCTGCAGGAGATATCAGTGCAGAAGGCAGGCAAGATTATATTCTGGTTAATGGAGTTAATGCACTGGACACTGTTAACACTTTAATATTCAGAAGAGGCCTGACCAGTCTGTGTGATGGGGGTTTGATTCCTCTGGAGTAGAATGGGCATATTCCCTACAAAACCTGCCTTTTTTCCCTTTTCCTTTTCTAATTTCTCTGCATCCATGAGGTTTTTTACTCCGAATCTCTGGCAAACCTTCCTGCCCAGCTCTCAGACTCCGTCCCAGAGGGGAAGTGAGGGCCTGACCCAGCAAAACCCAGGAGGAACAGGGTGCTCTGAGCCTGGAGCAAACCCCTGAGGCCAACAAGATGAAGGCTGAAGGCTCTGTGCCCCCACAGGACAAATCCTGGGAGAACAGGGGACAGGAAAATGCAAGAGAGCTGGGCAAGGCTGCAGGCTGAGAGATGGGGACAGCTGCTGATGGGATTTTGGGGCATTTTACTCCCTTCACAGCAACACTGAAGTTTCTGGAGTGACAAGTCCTTGCTAAGCAGGTCACAGCACAGATGGAGCACCCTGAGTTTGACTCTCAAAGAATCTATGACACCAAAGCACCATCCCACTCTCTATCCCAAACCTGCACATCCTTGGGGTCAGTAATTTTGGGTAGATGGCTGGGATGAGGTGTTCTCCCTGAAATCCTTCCCCTGGCCTGGTGGATGGACACGGGGGCACAGCCCAGGGGTGGCCCAGGTGCCCTGGGAAGGTGGCCAGGGGTGCTGGGGACAGGGAGTGCCTTTGCCACGTGGCCCATCCATCAGGGGCCTGCCAATGGGGATTTAATGATGATGAGCAGCAGACCCCTTCCTGCTTTTACTTCACCCCTGGGAGCTGGGGAGAGCCAGGTTCTCCTGGCAGTGCACTTTCCCTGACCCCTGAACCCCGGGGCTGGCACTTTTATGGGGATGAAGCGACACAGTTCCTGTAACCTGCCTCGGGGGCCCTGAAAAATTAGACTGAATCAAAGCAGAAAATGAGTTTTCATTTATCTTGTGATGATGCACGAGGTTACATGAAAGACAAATAGCTGCTTCTGACTCTTCCTTTATCATTGTCACTGCAATTAATAGGCTGTGGCCTTCGTTACTGTGTTAGCACTAAAGAGACCACGGGCCCCGGGGGACGTTAACGAGGGGAGAAAAGCAGTGCAGGCTCCTCCAAGTTCTGCCATCTCCACTCTCCAACCTGCTCCTCCCTGCCTGGCTGCTGCCAGCAGGGCTCTGACCCGGCCAGGGCTGGGCTCTGACCCAGCCAGGGCTGGGCTGTCCCCTCCAGCAGTGGCTCAGGTGGCAGGGAAGGGACAGGGGACAGGAACGAGGCTTCCCTGAGGCCTGATGGCCTTTGGGAGCCCCTCTGGTGCTGGTCCCCAGGGTGGGTGGTCCCCAGCTGGCCTCAGGGTCACTCTGGGAGTTGGATGCTCCCCACTGGGATGGTGGGAGCTCACTGGGGTTTTGTTCTGCCCTCTGCCTGGTGTTTGGACCGGGACCAGTGGGAACCAGCAATCCCCCCTGGAGGGGGTCACAAAGCCAAGGAAGATGTTGGGGTTCAATGTGCAGAGTTTGCCTTCAAGTTGGGACCCCAGCACATTTGGAACTCTCTTTAGCAGAGACAAACTTGGTTGTATAATTAGGAGCTTAATTAAATCTGCCTCAAATTTTCTGCAGACTTTCTGGGCTGCTGCTTACATTAATTCAGGGGTTTCCCATTCAAAGCTGACTCTGCCTTGCAGCCTGCTTTTGACCTTCATCATTAATTCTTGGTGCTGAAACACTTCTGGAAATCTTGGCATAGCCTATCCTTACGTGATCGTGGCACTATTCCCTTTAATTGGTGCTTTTGGAGGTTAATTGAAAGGGAATCCATGATTGGCAAATCAAAAATTAGGAGAATTTTGTAGGGATTAAAGTTATTCTGGAGCAACGTTTACGTGGGCAAATGGAGTTGCTGTGACAGTGCTGTGCTCCCAGGTACCCCCACACCCTCAGCTCTGCAGTGAGGAATGAGGGGCCAGCCCGGGAAGATGCTGTGGGTATAAAAAGCTCATTTTAATCTAAATGCAGTTAACATGCTCAGAGTCATTTGGGATAAATGGGATACTTAAGGACACATGATGGCTAATCTCTGCTATGACATTTGTGGAGGAGGAGGAGGAATAATTTAGACTGAGGGTATTGTGCTGCTCACCAGTTATCCCCTCTCTGCCACCACAAGTGGAACTAATTGTCAGGGGGACGCTGGGCACGCTGGTGGCACCTCCTGGCCCAGGGTCCTCTGCAGAGGCATCACTGACCCCATTTTTCAGGCAGAGAACTGAGGCAGCAGTAGAGCTGTGGGATGGCTCTCAATCCGAGCTCAGGCTCCTGGGGAATTTGCAGGGAAAAGAGCCAAAGGGGCAGGAAAGGCAGGAGAGAGGAGCTGGGTGTCTGAGTGACTGACAGGGCACGGGGCAGGCACGGGGCAGGGACAGTCCCTGCTGTCCCCTGCCCTCCCAGGCACAGCCAGAGGTGTTTCCTGGGCTTTGCACAGGGAGGCTCAGCCAAGGACCTCTTTTGTTTCTAAACTTCCAGCCGTTCCTCACCCATCCCTCTCTATACAGATTCCGGCCTTTGCACCTTGCATCCCGTCAAGGCTCCTTTCAAGCAGCACCAACTTCTCCATGTGCACTTGAAAAACGTCACAAATGATCAGCAGAAGCGAGAAAGCCGAAAGATTTTCAGCTGATTTTCCAGGGCCTTTGTTCAGCTCAGGCTTGGCAGAGCCCCTGCTCCGAGCTCCCCAGCGCCAGAGCAGAAGCATCATCAGAGGGATATTCACTGTACCAATGGCTCGGCAGGACTTTGGGGGACCAACAAGGTGATGTGAGAGTGTCCCCCTCGCTGCTGGGCCAGGGCTGACCCCTCTGAACCGGGCGGCACCGCTCCCCTCGGCTCCACGGAGCCGGGATTTCGCCCCTAGATGGCTCTAGGATATAAGTTGTTCCACGCCAAAGGATGATTTGCAAATCTCCCTTCCCCAGTTGTGTCTCGGCAGTACCTGAGGCTCTGGGGGTTTCCCCCCTCAGGTGTCCTGGTCCCAGCCCCCTGCACAGCCCGAGCCCCCCGGGGCCGTGCGGGGTGCGGTGTCCCTTGGAGCGTCACCCAGCCCGGGGCAGGGTGGCACCTGCCAGACTCCCCAGGTGAGCCTGGGAGGTGCTGGGCAGCACCTGTGTGTGTGGGAAAGCTGCTCTCCCGAATGCAGGCTGGGTTTCTGTGAATGATCCCCCTGCCCTGATGTGCTGCTGGGGGCCCTGAGCAGCGGGGAGGGATTGGGGATGTGGGATTAAAAACAATCACAGCACTGCATCCCTTCGGAGACTGGAGATGGAAGAGGAAAAGTGACAGATCCTGGGCGAGCAGAGGGGAAGAGGCAAGTTAGGGAAAGCAGGAAGGCAACAGCTCTTCCCTCCTGCTCTGCTGGAGCTTTCTCCACCTGCCAGTAATTAAAACACAAATGATCTGGCCGGGCTGGCCCTGCCCGCTGAGACCCATCGCCCATTTCCGCCCCAGAGATGAAAAGTTTAACCACCTTTAATGGAGAGGGGGGAAAGCATTGCCATGCACACTCCATCACATATTTATGATGCCTGGGAGAAGATCAATAGCAGCTATATGCAAGGGTCTATAAATTTAATGTAGCATGATCATTTAGTATCAGTTGTTTCTGAGATTAATAACACCGGGACGGGCCACGGTCCTGAGATTTGAATCAGTAACACTGACTGGGTCTGTACAGCACATGGAGCTGCCTCCATGGCCTTTGGGGGATGCTGCCTCATGCAGTGAGAGGGACCCACCTGCCCAGGTGTCTGTGCCAGCCCGGGTCCCCTGGCAGAGCTGGCAGCACCCACCAGGCCTGACCGCTCTGTTTTTGCTGATACAAGAAGCGAGTGAGAGGGAGGGAACTGCCACGAGGATGCCCCCAGTGCCAATGTAGGGTGAAACCCTCCCAGCTGAGCACCTCCTCCTCCAGCTGGCTGAAGGCAGAAGTGCCTGAGCATCCCCTGCCTGAGCTGAGCTGTCCCTGCCTGCCTGCCCTGGCTGCCTGGGGGCCAAGGACTGGCTCTTTGCAGTGACCACAATATGTTACGGTTCAGTGGAAGGACCTTAAACTTACAGACAAGGACAAGGCAGTAAAAGATGAAGCACCTGAACCCCCCATTCCCAGATTACTAGACCCCAGGTGTGTGCTAGGGAGCAGTTAAATTTCATCATTACCCTTTCTTCTATGGTATTTTTTATAGTCCTTTTTACTACTGGCACTAAAGGTGCCGGACGCATCCCAGGAGCTAAGAGGACATCACTCGTCAACCTGACTGCTCACTGATATAAAAAATGACAAGTCCTGGCTTAATCTTTCTGATAACTGTGTTCTGCATGGCCCATCCATCTCCATGGAGGAGTTTTGGTGAAGCCGGAAGACAAGAACATCACAGCATTTAAGAATGAAAAATTAAGTGCCCTTTTTGAGCACAGCATGGAGCTTATTACTGCGGAAGTGTTCGCCTGCCACTCCTCAGGTTGTGAGCATGTGCCTGCACTTGTCTGGAGCGAAGCTCCTGCTCTCAGCCTTCAATAATTTGGCTGCAAGCAGGAAAACAGAAAGAAAAATCAGAGAGACTGACCCATAGATTCAAAAGACTGGCAGATTCAGAGCCCTCTGCCTTGGAAACAACGAGATCCAAGATGCAGAGGCACGACAGCCCTGCCTATGGACTTCCAAAGCATTGTCCCCTTGTGAGTCTCACAAGTTTCCTAAAGCTCCTGCTCCTGGATTCAAGGGAAAATAAGACAATTTTGATAGAAGTATAAAACCAGTGGTCACAGGGGAAAGGTTTTAAAAACTGAGTCTCAAGAGCTTAAAGAAAATGCAGAAAGCCCCTAAAAATTTTTTTTGGGTATTTTTAAAAATTATTTTACAAATTGGCACTGCTACACTTTACTTGACGTGCCAGTTTGTTCCTGAGACCTGGGGCAAACAGCTGCCTCCACTCAGCTCCTGTTCCACTTGAAGATTTCTAAAATTAAAGCCAACAGCCACAGACAGGACTGTACCAGAAATGAGGCTCTGTCCCTCCACAGATGTTGCAGCTTCGTGTGAACTGGCAGCATAGCAAATTGTAATTTAATTAACTCTTAAGCATTCCTGTAATCCAGGCTGACAGGGCTTCCCCAGCCCTGTGGTTCAGGAGTCCTGTCCCCATTGTTCCTTTTGGCAGGGCTGGGGGATTTTTGGAGGAGCCAAAGTTGATTGAGTCGTCTTGGAAGTACAAAGTGCAGCCCCTACTCTCAGCCCAGGCTCCCACTAGGCCTGGATGGCAACTGAGCCTGGCTTTAAAAAGCCCAGAGTGGCTTGGTTTAAGCCCTTATTGTTAAACCTAAACACACAACTGGAAACAACTTTAGCAATGGGAAAGGAAGAAGAAAGATGGCATTGGAGAAGGTCTGTCCTGGCATAGGCAGGCACTGACTGCAGAAACCAGCTCCAGGGAGAGGGGAAGGGGGTTTCCAAAAAAACCAAACCAAAACAAAAAATGAACCAAAAGGAGGTTTCCACAAGAAAACCAAAAGGGGTTTTCCAAAAGAAATTGTGGAATTTGTGGCTTCTCTGTGACCAGGTGAAGAACAACCAGCCCCAGTCACCAAACCCTGCCAGAGCTGCTCTGAGCCCTGGTGCTGCTGCACAGGGAGGAGCTGGGCTGATGCCAAACAAATCCCTGATTTCTTGAGCCTCAGGTTTTCCTGAGCCACAGCAGGGCTGGGACACTGAGCCCTGCCAGGTGAGCACAGAGCCAGGGAGCTGCTGGTGCCTCAGCACAGGTACCATGGAGCAGCCCAGGCAAGCTCCTGGCCTGGCTGGATGAGGGAGGGTCACTGGGCCAGAATCCAAAGTGTCCCCAGCCTCTTTCAGGCACCTTGGCAGGAATTGTCCTCCTGGCTCACTGGAAATGGCTCTTGGCATCCTTCTCCTCCAGCTCTGAGGTGGCTCCTGGAGGCAGGAGGCTCCCACGGGCTGTGGTGGGGAGAGGGAGGCCAGCACTGGAACAACTCACAAGGGAGAGGTGGGAATTTTCCATTGAAACCTACTTTTCGTGGAAAATTGGGTTTTCGACAAAATGAAAGCTAGTGCTTTTTCTTTTCCTGCTGGTTTGATTTTTTTTATCAGAAAATTAAAGAGAAGAACACTGTCACAGTTTCTTTCCCAATTTTATTTTTCCCTTTTCAGTTTCTTTTGGCCAAAGGCTATAATAGATATTTTGGGTCCCTCCCACAGTTTTTTCAGGTTTTACATTTTCAGTTTCCTGATGCAAACCTGGGATTCTCTGTGGGGAATTAAAACATCCTGCAAGCACCCCTTGGCTACCTGCACCCCTCTGCTCCAGGACACGGGCACTCTGCTGTGCTCACCCTTAGCATCTGTGCTGCTTTCCACAGGATCTGTGTGGATTTGGGCTTTCCTGAATCTCCTAGTCCTGCCACTACAGATATTTGCCCCAACACATGTCCCAGGCATTATCTCCATTTGTTCCCCTGCTGTATTTTAGATCAGGAACATCCCCTGGCAGCCCTTGCCCAGCTGGGCTGTGATCACAGTGCCACGATAAACAACACCACCACGTCTGGCACCTACAGCCCCCATGGAAAAGCAGCTCTGCTCCTTCCTCTGATGGAAAAGGAGTTTTTCCCCTTTCTTCCACTGAAGACAGAAAGCAATTAATGCCATCCCAGCACCCTGGCACCCTTAGGAGAAAGGGCATAGCCTCAGCCTGGGCAGACACAGCTCACAGAGCTCATCCAGGGCTCATCCACAGCAAATTTGATGGAGCAAATCTACCCACCCCAATCAACATCAGAGCAGCAGGACCTGATAATTGCCCAGTGCACAAGCCTTGCCTGGGTGCTTGAAGCATCCTCAACGAAAATTGCTAAATAAATTCAGCCAATTAAAACACCCAGTTCCCTCCGTTCTACCTGCCACGAAAGAAAGTTTCATTTATGAAATGCATTAATCGTTGGATCTCCAAAGCCCCATAAACCTGTGAGTCCTGCCTGGTGTATAATCTTCTAATCTCCTCCTCCTTAATCTGCTCACTATGGAAACCCCTGTCATTAGGAAACAAATGGCTTTGTGGGCTGCCTTATTATTTGCAAGGCAAGATGTAAAAGAGGGCGAAGCTGATTGGGGAGGACAGGATAAATTACTGTGGTGTTTACTTCGCTCCTGTAAAGGAGCTAAACAGTGCCTGGGAATAAAGCAGCAATCCTGTTATCAGGGAAAAGTTTTAAAAGGCACAGTGAGGGGGCTGCGTCTGCATCGTTATCACGGCTGCCCCTTCCTGCCAGGGGGGTTTGTCAGGGAGGTGCCTCCAGGCAGGGATGTGTGGGTTTGTTTGTTGTCACCTCTGCCTTCTGAGAGGTGATGGCACAGGTAAATGACAGTGCCCCGTGTGCCCCTTGCTGGTGGGGGGGGGCTGCTGGCACTGCCATCCTCCCACTCAGTGCCCCCCAGCACTCACTGGGGTGGGGACACAGCCTGGGCCCTGTCACTTGGGGTGCAGCCACCCTGGAAACCTGGAAATGGCTGAGTCTGAGCTGGAACCGGCACAACCAGGGCTTGCACAGAGCCTCTGCTACGCCTCAGTGGCCAAACTGTGTTCTTAACTGGCCAAACCCTGCCCTTCACTGGCCAGAGTGTGTTCTTTACTGGTCAAACTGTGTTCTTAACTGGCCAAACCCTGCCCTTCACTGGCCAGACTGTGTTCTTTACTGGTCAAACTGTGTTCTTAACTGGCCAAACCCTGCCTTTCACTGGCCAGACTGTGTTCTTAACTGGCCAAACCCTGCCCTTCACTGGCCACATTGTGTCCTTTACTGGCCAAACCATGACTTTCGCTGGTCAGATTGTGTCCTTTACTGGCCAAACTGTGTTCTTAACTGGCCAAACCCTGCTCTCACTGGCCAAACCATGACCTTCACTGGCCAGGTTGTGCCCCTTACTGGCCAAACCCTGCTCTCACTGGCCAAACTCTGCCCTTCACTGGCCACATTGGGTCCTTTACTGGCCAAACCATGACCTTCACTGGCCAGGTTGTGCCCCTTACTGGCCAAACCCTGCTCTCACTGGCCAAACTCTGCCCTTCACTGGCCACATTGGGTCCTTTACTGGCCAAACCATGACCTTCACTGGCCAGGTTGTGCCCCTTACTGGCCAAACCCTGCTCTCACTGGCCAAACTCTGCCCTTCACTGGCCACATTGGGTCCTTTACTGGCCAAACCATGACCTTCACTGGCCAGGTTGTGCCCCTTACTGGCCAAACCCTGCTCTCACTGGCCAAACTCTGCCCTTCACTGGCCACATTGGGTCCTTTACTGGCCAAACCATGACCTTCACTGGCCAGGTTGTGCCCCTTACTGGCCAAACCCTGCTCTCACTGGCCAAACTCTGCCCTTCACTGGCCACATTGGGTCCTTTACTGGCCAAACCATGACCTTCACTGGCCAGGTTGTGCCCCTTACTGGCCAAACCCTGCTCTCACTGGCCAAACTCTGCCCTTCACTGGCCAATCTGTATCCTTTACTGGCTAAACTGTGTTCTTAACTGGCCAAACCCTGCCCTCAGTGGCCAAATCCTGCCCTTCACTGGCCAAACCATGACTTTCACTGGCCAAACCACGACCTTCACTGTCTGTCCCATGCCCAGCACACGACCCACAGCTGCCCCAGCCCAAATACCAGTTAAAACCATGGGTGGCTGCTGTCAGGCCCTCACTTTTTCCCATCACAGTGATCAGTTCTTTTCAGATAGAGGGGGAATAGGAACAAATACGAACTGGGTGCTGTCCTGCCTCCAACAGTGAGGAGAGGAACAGGAGTGTTGACAACAGCAGGGCAGCTACAGATAAAATCTGACCCCTCCCTGAGGGTACCCCCGGGGCTCAGCACTGAGCATGAGTTTTTTAACTTGGAGGATGCACCAAGTCTGAAAAATAAAAGGTTTCATGAAACTAAGTAGGGGTGAGGGATGCAGTGGTGGGGAAGCCCTGGGTTTGGGCATGAGTGAGGGAGCTGGCTCGGGGTGAGGGGCTGTGCAGGGGAGCTGGACACTGGATTTGAGGTGGGAATTGCTGAACAGCTGCTTTTCCTGGAGCCATTGCCAGCGCTGACCTTCGGCTCAGCCAGCGTGGAATCCACTGCTGCTGAAACCTCATCCATCAGCCAGCCCCGAGCAGGAGCAGACACAGCTGAGAGAGAGGGAAGCAGGGGAAAAAAAGGAACGTGAAATAAGGAGGGAATTAGCAAAGCAGGGACCCCAGTTCTAAATGTGCTGACGGTGCTGTGCTGTAATTAATAAGCACCAAAGCTAACAGGGACTCGTAGGGCACAGGGAGGGCTCCTCATTAATCACAGCCCGGGGTGTCAGCATGCCAAACAGGAGGAGAACCTGCCAGACCCCAGAAGGGAGTGGAAGGGTCCTCCAGAGCCAGAGCAGGATCAGGGGCAGGTACAAAACACAGCTAAAACCCCCCTAAAATATCACCAACGAATTAAAAGCCGCAAACAGTTTGAAGCACAAAGTTCTGGAGGGTTTGTGCTTTCTGGTTTCTGTGCAGCCACCCTCCTCCTCCCTCTGCCCCTCTCCATGCCAGTATTTCAAGTTCTCACTCCTCTGAGGGTGTGTTCTCACTGGATGAGCTTGTTTCACTCCTGCACCCAATCTGGGTGTCTTGTTCTGCTTTGATTGCTCGTGCTGTTTGTCTGCTAACACGGTATAATTTAAAGAACAAAAAGAGAAAGTTCATTTTTTGAGGGGAGAAGAGAGAAGAAAGGAGGTTTGCCAGCTATTTAACTAAGCCCTTTTTTGATAGAAAACTTGAGCAGGCAATCAGCAGTAAACCCAGTATTTGCAAACTGGAAATAAATGAGAATCGTGTCTGGAAGGCCAAGGCCTCCCTCTCCACGTGCAGTGCCCAGACATTTTCATCCAAATCCAAGAGAATTCTGGATGTGGCCTCTCACCCCCAGGTTACTGGGGAGCACTGGGAAGGTCATTTTGCACCCTGAACAGCCTGGCCAACACCAGCTCCTCCCTGCCTGATACAAAGTTGGACACACACAGGGAAATTCCCCCCTCTCCCATCTATCCCCAGCAGCACTGCAGGAACATTTCCCTACAAATAAAGATTCATAAACACAAAAGCAAAACCACCACCACCACCAACATATTAATGCCTCTAGTTGCTTATTCACAGTCAATGGTTATGTTTTCCTTCAAGCAAGCCATTAAACTTGTTAGCTCCTGGTTAGACACTAATTTTCTTTCCCAAAGAAGCGGTGTGTTAGGAATTATGTTAATGAAGTATAAATCAAATCCATCCTTAAGTCAAGAGGCTGATGCCATCTAAACATATCCTGTGTTTCAACAGCAATATAATTTCATAGGTGCAATCCATCAGCAGCCAGGCTGGCCAGCTAATTCATTAAAAATAGATAATTAATGTCCACTAATAACCTGCTGCCTGGGTTTTGTTGTTCTTGAGAAAGGAAAAGGGGGAAAACTCCACATTTTGAGGCGGTTTTTAAGTGGCCTATTTTGAAGGAGGCGATAGTTGAACATTAATTTGCTGTCAATCAGCAGTGCAGGTGGAGTTATTTATCTCTTCACCTGATCACTCTGGAGAGCTGGGAGGAGAGGAGCAAACTGCAACAGGGGCTGGGAGCATGGGCTGTCAACCACTGCTCCGGGAAATGAGGAATTCCCAGGATAACGGTGACACTACTTCCATATGAATGGTGCTTCCAAGGTAAAATATGGAGATAACCAAGCAACAAATAGGTCATTTCTTGCAGCTCTTCCCCAGCAGAGAGTGTCTGTGCAGCACAACACCATCTGTTTGCTGAAACCTGGGCGATTTGGGGTATTTATTGGTGCTTGCCATTGTCCCAGGACCTCTCTGGAGAGGATGGTTTGCTCTGAAGTGCTTCCTCCCTTGGAGTGTGAGAGAGATGAGAGGGCTGGTTATCAGTGGGGATGGGGCATCCATCAACTGGATGGTGGTGCTTTGGCCCAGGAAGGGGAATAGAAAAGGGAAAGGGGAAAAGAAAAAAAATAAAATCACGTTTATCGCTCACTCGAGCTCTCCATCATCAGAAAAATGTAAGACACAGAAGGTGCCTTGGCTATACCACACTGAGAAACATCAGCCCCTGCCTGTAACTGTGCCAGGCCCTCAGCCAAGAAATGTGTTGGCATATTCAGACCTGAGAAATCCCAGGAACTGCCAGCAAAGCGATGCTGGGGATGGATTTAGCCGACTTTGCAGCCCCCGTTTGCGTGGGAAAAAAATAAAGACAAGCTCTCCCTTAAAAGCAATAATAATAGAAGGAAAGGAACTGCAAAAGAGACAAAAGTTGTGGTTAAAAGCAGAAACACATGGGAATAAGAGGATGGGATAGACCCAGGATAAACGGGAAAGGATGAATTCTAGAAGAATTTAAGCTGCAATTAAACCAAAAGGGAGAGGAGAAGCGCTGGGAGAAGTTTTGTTCCCAGACCTGCAGGTCCCACTGCTTTGGGAAAGCAGCCCTGCCTGCCACCTCCTCCTCATTATTATTATTTGTGCAGGGCTCTCGGCAGAGCAGCTCATAACTCACCGTGTTTATGATAAAGCAGAGCAGTTGTTTTTGGAGACAGGCACTTTGGAGCGGCCCCGGAGGCTGCGCCGCCGTGAGCTCCCCCACCCCTCCCTGCCAATCCTTCCCTCCCCTTCCTCCAGAGTGCCTGGGGGAAATTTATTGCAGCAGGCGACTGCTATGGGCAAATACTAATAAAATGCTGTTTTGCTGCAATTTGTTTAATTGGCCACAGAAGAGAAGCCTCGCGTGTTGGATCCAGCTCCTGCCAGCTCCTGCCCAGCCCGCAGATGTTCTCACCACGGAGCACTCGCACCTCCGTGGTTGTGGTGGGGAGCAAACAAACCCCTACCATTAAATCTTTCCTATTGCAGCGGATCTGATTTGATTTAGCATGCATGTTTACTGTGGCAGGCTGCTGGCAGCCTCCCTGATTTATTCAGCAAAAGGTGCTACTTAACCTCCTCTCCTCTCCCTCTCCCTCTCCCTCTCCCTCTCCCTTTCCCCAGGGGTNTCCCTCTCCCTCTCCCTCTCCCTCTCCCTCTCCTCCCCTCCCCATCCCAGGAACAGATCCAAGGGATGGGCAGACACACAGCTCTGACCCACAGGGCCTCTTGGAGATGTTATTTTTCGTGGCAAATGCAGATTTGGTGGCATCAGCCCAGCCACGAGGGTCAGGACTGGGACTTGCTGCCTGCTCCAGGGATGAGCTGTTGGGATTTTGAGCCCTGGTTAGCAGGGAACTGTGGTTATCACAGAGGTCCCAGCCAGCCTGATCTGTATTTCCACAGTGCTTTGGGATCCCCAGGTGAAATCACTGATCAGTGCATTTTAGTAAACTGTTACTGAGGAGAAAAAGGCTCCCAAAAAATGAATTCCCAGATTTTGCTGGGGTGTGATTTGCACATCTCTGTAAGGGACAGTGGTAACTTAGATGCCAAACCAGTCATCTGCTGGTTCCATATCAATTTTTAGAAATCATCTGTCTTTTCTGGGTTTTAACTCAGATTTGGGGGACAGGGATTTGATTCCTGTCTCACCCCAGGTTTGCAGGGCAGTAAAAGATTTAAAGCAACAAAGGCAGCTGCCCCGTCATCCTGAGCCTTTGTGTGCTCATAGGGTTGGTGGTGAGAAAAGGAACTTAAACCAGCCATTTAGGAGATTTTTGGTGCTATAAATCCTCCCTTTTCCCCATGTTTTTATGGCAGGAACAGAGCCCATCTCCAGCCCCATCTGAGCACACGGTGGCTGAGTCTCCTGCCCCAGGCAATGATCCAGGTGAAAAAGGATGCCCAGGCTGAGATGTCCTAAACCGTGATTTGTACACACTGAGAATACTACAGCTCCCCATGGATTCTCCCTGATACTCATTAAATTTGCTCTTTGCTGCATATTTCAGAGATTTTAGGGGTGGGAGCTGTAAGATTCATTTGCACCGAGTGAGCCATGAGGAGTGGGGTTTGTGCTGCCACTGCTTGGGCTGTGCTGGAGGAGAGGGAAAGGAAGGCAGAGGGGAGAGAGGGGACAGGGTGACAGTCCCCTCCTCTTCCTCTGCTGCTTCTTGATCATCTCAAAGGTCTTTTCCAGCCTTAGTAATTCCATGAGGGTCCACATGGTTGTGTCCCTGGGATGGTGGGGGTGGAAACAAAGCAGCCCTGCTTTGAGCAGTGATGGGATGGGATGGGAGCACCTTTTAGATCAACCTCAGGTGAGACCAGTTCTAACTGCAGGGAGAGAAGCCACAGGCAGGGACAGGATGGCTCCTGGAAAAGCCTGGCTGGTTCTGAGGGCTGGGGATGGATGGTGGGACCTGGCAGCTCCCTGCCCACATCTGTGCTTGGCACTGGCTGGAAAACCTCTCCTTTCACCCAGAGCTTCACTTTCATGCAAGCCCAGGATCCTGGGTGTGGGAGATGTGCCCTCCCCGTGGCAGAACAGGGAATTCCTGCAGCTCCAGGTGAGGGGGTGCCCATGATGCCTTGGATTTTAACTTTCATATTTTCCAAACCCTGCAGTGCTCAGTGTGGGACTCTGCAGGGTTTTGCAGCCTGGGAGCTGCTGCTCTCTCATGTTAGGATGGACAGAACAAAGCCTCTCCCAGCTGCTCTCCAAGGACACCCAGCCTGTCCTGGGCCCAAAATGTGGAACCCAAACTCTTGAGAAGGGAGGGTAAGCTGGGGGAAATGACATCATTAAGTAAAGTTTTAATTGGGGAATTGATGCTGATCTGCAAATGGAGCAAACCTATAAAGGTGTGAAGAACTCGTGACTCGGGGCCCATCTCGGGCTCCATTGTGGGAGCAGCCTCTGGCTCCCCAGATAAATCTCCACCTTTATTCCTGGCCTTTCAGATAAATCTCCAGCTTTATTCCCTCCCTCCTGTCTGGTCTCTGTTTCTAGGGAGCCACTTCAGGCATCAGCCATGTGGAGATGCCGGGGGAGCAGCGGGGCAGGGAAACCCCGCACCCCAAACACGGCAGCAGCAAAACCCGAGATTCCCCGGCCAGCCGGGACCCGCGGGGACACCGGCACGGCCGGTTCGCACCTCGGTGCCTCCCCTCCCCTCCCGTCCCGTCCAGGCTGGCACTTGCTGGGGGAAGCGCCAGGAGGGAGCTGGCAGAGCACAAAGCCAGGGCAGGAGCTGCCCGGGGTGAGCCGCAGCCCCGGGGCCATGGCAGCCCCCGGTACACATCACCTCCTCCCGCAGGGATGATCTCCTTCCCAGCCCAAGCTGTTATCTGGAGGCAGAGAATGCCAACCATTATCCCCGGGCCTATCGGATCAGCTGCTCCATTCTTTTATCTTCTCCTATTGAGGAGATTAAAATAGTGCCAAGCTCGGGGAAGCTCCCCGGAAGGCAGAGGTGCTGATTGCCGCGGGAGGGGGAGGCTCTGCTAATCCGGACACGGGGATTTTTTTTTTCGGGTAAAAAGATACTAATGGGTCGCTTTGCCATGAGAAAACAGGCAGGACATCTCCAGTGCCAGCCGGGCAGTTCCATTCCCTGGGCAGTTTTTTTTTATGCAGAGGGATCCCTTGGGGAATCCAGGAGACAGAGCTGGTTTTCCTCCCTCTCCCCGTGACAGGGACAGAGCTCACTCCGAGCACAGCCAGGGGCACCGAGCTCAGGTGGGCACAGCCAGGGGCACCGAGCTCAGGTGAGAGCACAGCCAGGGGCACCGAGCTCAGGTGAGAACACAGCCAGGGGCACTGGGCTCAGGTGAGAACACAGCCAGGGGCACTGAGCTCAGGTGAGAACAGCCAGGGGCACCGAGCTCAGGTGAGAACACAGCCAGGGGCACCGAGCTCAGGTGCGAACACAGCCAGGGGCACCGAGCTCACGTGAGAAC
>VZTR01007900.1:0-19801 GCA_013400775.1 Chaetops frenatus | reverse complement strand
TCATGTTTCAGTGCTGGAGGTCCTAGCTTGCTCCCAGCTCCTGCCGTGTGATTTTGGAGCATGGATCGGCCTGGGGGGGTGACAGTCCTGGGCTTTGGGGCTTTTGCTGGGTAACGTGAGGGCGATTTCCTCCCCTCAGGGGGTTGAAGGTGGCCACAGCCCCTGACTCAGCTCTCGCTGGGACCGAGGGAGCGGCGAGTTCCCAAACTTGCCCCGTGACGCTGAATCACCCACATGGGGCAGCCGTGGGGGAGTTAATGACCAACATCATTAACACCAGCCTCGTTTCCCCATCCAAACCCATCCCTTCACAGCGGGAGCCCAAACACACTTACGTTGCAGGGCCGGGGAGGACGCAAAAGCCCTCGGCTGGGAAAACTTTTCTTTAAAAGAACCCCAAATGTCAGCTCTAAATTGGGTGTTACGAGCCCGTGCTCCGTCTCTTCATTACTGTATCGTAAAATTACATTAGCTGGGAACGATCTGCATTCAAATGACTCTGTGTCTGGAATGATAACGCAGGAATATGAGATTAAAATGTAATTATGCTCTTTAAAGTCAAGGAAGGTTAATAAAATGTTTTTCCAAGTTGCAGAGGCTCCGCAGCCGCAACGCAGAATCACTTACGGGAATCAAGGGGAGGATGGGGTGGGAAAGGGGAGGGGGAAATGGGTAGAAAACACAAAAAAGGGGGTTTTGGGGAGGGAAATATTGGGGTCACCTGGGGTGAGACATGGGATAAGTGATCCCACCCAGGGGGATGGGTTTCCCAGGGGTGGGCAGAGCCAGCTCTGCTGGGCTGTGAGGCTCCCTGGTACCCAGCTGGGCCCCCATCCCACATCCTGCTCCCAACCAAGGCCTTGGGGCTGCCCAGAGTCCTGCCCCAAATCCTCCAACGCCAGCCCCAGGGTCCCTTCTCTGTGTCTCCAGCACTGGGTTTGCTCTGCCAGGTCCCTGAGGATGCCCCTTCGTTAGCACTGATCTCCTAAGGACATGAGTGAGGTGCAGCCAGTGCCAGGGCATCCATCGGGGCCCTTAGCAGCTCCCATCCCTATCCTGGCACCCCTCAGGAATGAGGGAAATCCCAAAAGCCTGACCTGGGCTGGGAATGGGGCAGCACCCTCAAATCTGCCTCTCCTGTTCAGCTAAAACACAGCCCCAGCTCTTGTAGACTCCAGCAAAGGGGCTGGGGCTGCCAGAGGGGCTCAGCCACGGAGATCGTGGAATCTTTGAGGCTGGAAAAGCTCTCCGAGGTCACTGAGTACCCCCAGCTTTGCCAAGGCCACCAACAATCCGTGTCCCCAGGTGCCACATCCACACAGCTTTTAAATCCCTCCAGAGATGGGGACTCCACCACTGCCCTGGGCAGTTTTTCCAGTGCCTGACCATCCTTTTTCCATGCAGAAATCTTCCCTAACATCCAACCTGAATCTCCCCCTTCCTTCATTAACAGCGGGAGCTTCGTTAGCTCTGGAGCCCCCAGAGGGGTTTGTGAGAGCCCTTTTGGAGGCAGGAGAAGGGATGGAGGTGATGGAGCTTGGCTGCAGCACAGAGAGCTCCCAGTGCCAAACTTTAACCAGGAGAAATGAGAGTGATAACATTTAATCAGGATAAATTAGAGGATGTTGCAAAAGGGAGTGAATTTCACAGATTTGTGCATTTTCCTGCCTTTGCCGTGGCTGGAGGGGGATGCAGCAGGGAAGGAGAAACTTCTTGAAGATGTCACATGGAGAGGGTCAGGCTGGCAAGGGAGAGCTCCCTGCTCCTGCCTGGGAGCTCTAATGGACCTGTCACTGTCACCATGGCCCCGTGGCTGACAGGGGTTAATGGCTGGGGGTGGTGGGGAGGGGGGTCCTGCACCTCCTCCCCTGGCATCTCGGGTAAAGATGCTCCTCTGCTTCCCTGACAGCTGGAAAACAACTTTGATGACTCTTTAAAGGCAGCACAGCCAACGTCAAGATTGGCTGGGGCACTGCTTTGATCACTTCCATGGCCAAATCCATCCTGCTGGGATGAAGATGTCACATCAGGAGGTCACTGACCAACAAGGGATGGATTTGTCCAAGAAATGCTTGAAGGACAGCATTAGAGGAAATTGCTCAGGCTGCAATCAATTCCATTCCCCAGCTCCCAGGGAGAAGACAGGATTGGTGCTGGGAATAAATGTGCTGGTGGCATCCACGTGGGAGCTGAAGAGGGATTGCTGTGGGTGCAGGCAGAGGAACCCCTGGAAATTCTTGTTTCTGTGTCACCCAGCACCTTGGGGGGCAGAGAGGGTCCCTGCTGCCCACAGGGGTTTCAGAGCCTCGGGATCAGGGGGGCTCACACCCAGCTGGGGCAGGTGGTCCTTCCCTGAGCTCCAAGATGGGGGTGCAGAGGGAAACTCATCCCTGCTGCAAGAGGGGACACAGCAGGGGAAATGTGCTGCCAGAGGGTCTCAGAGGGTTAAGGAGGAGAAATTGGGGGATGAAGGCTCTGAGAACCTGCTGTGAGGTGGGGATGAGCAAGGAGGGGCACCTGGTGTTGTCCCAACACCACCACTTCCCTTCCAACCCTGCTCCATGGTGGCTCCTGCAGAACGAAGGGAACCTGGAGATAATTTGGGAGATGGCTCCCACCTGGATCACTCCCCACCCTCAAGCAACTTTTGGGCACTGGAGCAGCTCATCAGAACCAGTGGCTCTGGAAGCAGGCAAGCTCTGCCAGCTCTGGAGAAGGTGATGGCTCTGGGGATCCAGAGGCAGCCATTCATCCTCCTCCCCTTCCTGGGGGAGGTGTGAGAGCTGAATCACCTCGGGATGGCTCACTGCAAACACGACACCACCACTGCAATGGAGTGGATTTACTGCTTTGGAATCGTGGGGTTTTTAGGAATTTTGTGCCTATTTTCAAAGTGTTTATTATTTTAAGAGCCATGATTTTCTATTTTTGCTCTGAATGGAGATGGGCTGTAAACTCCTGCTGACGCAGACAGGGAGCAGGGTCAGTGTGGGGCCAGCACAAATCTGAGTTCCCGTGGGTGAGCAGCTCCTTCCCACACCAGGAACACGACAACGTTGCTCAGGTGCCTTTTGAGAGCAAATAAAGGTGTGGCCAAGGTGAGCTGAGTCAGCTGGAGGCTCGTTATGGCCCAGAACACCAATTAAGTGGCAGCAGCAGGGGGTCGTAGAGGTGACAAACCCTCTGATGTCACCTTACCTCCATCACATCCAGGACAGAACATGAATTCAAGTCATTTTTTGTCTGGCTTTTTTTCTGAGCAGCTCTCTGAAACCCCCACGGGTGAGTCTCATCCCTCTGATCCACCAGGCTGCCGCCACAACTCTTCTGAAGCCTCCTGGTCTGCAGCTCCTCCGAGCTGGTTTGGCTTTTTCCAGCCCATTTATCCCTCCTCTGCCAAGAGATTCACTCCACGACATCATTAAGCCCCGGGATGAGACCAATTAGGAGCCAGAGAGAGAGAGAACCTGACTTTAAACATTTTATTAAGGCTTAAATGTCTATCAGCCAGCCAGGAGCTGGGCTGCTCACACGACATAAACCGAGAGGGTGGGATGGGATGGCTTTTCTACAAGAGTCTGGATGAGCAGGGTGAGATCACTGCCAGCTCCTCACACCTCAACCACAGCCCTCACTGCCGATTCCAGGATGAGAGACACGCTCCCAGCAGGGAGGGGAGGGCGAGCTGGGGAAGAGGGGGATGTCAGAGGGGGCTTTGTGTCTGTGTCTGTGTCTGTGTGTGTGTTGTCACTCACAAGGACTTTACCTGCTCCACAACCGGCTGGCTGCTGGTCAAACGTGGCGAGAACTCGCGGGGGAAGCTGAGCTGGTCCGAAAGGCACCTGTGCTAAACCTCTGAGCCCCGGGGCGGTGGTGGAGACCAGTCCTGGATAAATACATGTTCCTTGATAAAGAAGCTATGGCTTTTGTCATCCTCAGGCTCCGGCGCGGCGCTCTAACCCCCCACCCCCCACTACTCTGTAAGCACAAGACCGAGTCCTCTCCGCCCCCGGCGGCTCCTCCGGCGGCTCCGTGCGGACACGGGGCACAGCAGCAGCAGCAGCTCCTTCTCTTCCCGTCCTCCAGGCAGCCTGGGGGTCAGAAGTGAACCCTCCTGAGGTCGTGCGTGGCCGCCGCCCTCTTGCAGCTCCCGCAGTGGATGGGCGAGGCCGGAGCTTTCTGGCGCTCGGCCAGGCAGGGCCGGCACAGCAGGTGCCCACAGGGGAGCTGGTACACGGGCTCTGCCTTGAAGTAGCAGGAGAAGGATTTGCCACAGGAAGCACACGCCTGGCTCTGGCTGCTCCTGCCGTGCTCTGCAAATCCAGAATCAAAGAATCAGCAGGCTGGAAAGAAGTTCCGGGATTATCGGGTCCAGCCTGTGACCCAACACCACCAGGTCCAGTCCTTCCTGGTGACTCCAGCACCTCCCTGGGCAGCCCCTTCCAATGTCCCATCATCCCTTCTGTGAAGAAATCCTTCCTCATATCCAGCCTAGAACTCCCCTGGCACAGCTTAAAGAGTGTAAAACAAAGGGACAGGAGAAGTGGATTAGGCAGGGGGTGTGAGAAAGTCCAGGCTGGGCCACCCCTTCTGTGCCAGCCCTGCCCACAAGCCAAGGGGCCCAGGTCCTGCAGGCTCAGGGCACGGCTGTGACTCAGGACCCTGCCAGTTTCCTGTCATTGCCACAAGGAAAGGGAATGGTCCAGCTTGCAGGGCAGGGTGTGCTCAGAAAGGGATGGATCACATCAGCACTTGCACCGTCAGGCTTTTAATTGGGGACAGATGACTGTAAAAAAGGGCTTTTCACTTTTACTGAGACTAAATCATCCTCCCTCCCACAAGCAGCAATTCCCAAGTGGAACAGCTGAGGTGTCACTTTGCATTCCTGTCACACACGACCCATCAAGGGCTACTCAGCTCTCAAACAGCAGCAATCTTAGAGGGGACAGGAAAAAGCTTCACAGCTGAATGTCACTGTGAAACAGCAAAAACTGCTTGGAGAGGAGGAGAGAGGGAGAAACACAGGCAGACAGACACAGACAGATGGACACAGCACTTTCAGGGTCACCTGGTCCCTCTGAAGCTCCTTCTCAGCCATGGGCAGGCAGAGCCTCACCCAAGGGAAGAGAAGCCAGGGCATGTGGAGGGACATCTGAAGGTTCAATGCTTCCCTGCACCCCGAAGGAATAATTTTGGGAATGCAAACACAGCTGGGTGAGTGGCTGGGCAGCAGGTGGGATGAGAACAGCGAGGGCTGGACATTCAATCCTGATGGATTTCTGGGCACACACATGGCTGGCCTGGGGTGGTGCTGCTGTGACCTGTTCATCACACGGTATTTCAGAGAATCATGGGATGGTTTGGGTTGGAAGGGATCATAAAGCCCATCCCTTTCCACCCCCTGCCATGTGCAGGGACACCTTCCACTGTCCCAGGCTGCTCCAAGCCCTGTCCAGCCTGGCCTTGGGCACTTCCAGGGCTCCAGGGGCAGCCCCAGCTTCTCTGGGCACCCTGTGCCAGGGCCTCCCCACCCTCACAGGGAAGTTTCTTCCCAATATCCAATCTCAAGCTACTCTTTGAGTTTACAAACATCCCCCCTTGTCCTGACATTATCTGCTTGTATAAAAAGTGACTCTCTCTTTTTTTCCAAGTCCCTTTTAAGCACTGGAAGGCTGCAGTATTTGCTGAATTTACACCTCTCCTGCAGCATCTCCACACCACACTCATTCCCCACCCCTGTGGCAGCTCCCCAGCTTGCTCCACACAGCTCAGAGGCAAAACTGAACCACTCAGCCCAAATTGCAGGGCTCTGGGAACAATCTGAACTAACCTGGAGCAGGCTGAGCACTGTGTGCAAGCACAACACATCCCAGATCACCCCTGGGCAGCACACACAGCCAAGAACATGGGAAAATCACCAGACTGCTGCCACAGCCTGCTTTGACCCAAGCTGGCATGGACAAGATCCCACACCTTTTGGGGGTCAGTGAGATCTAACCTGCCTCAATGGGAGAATAAACCATCAAAACTGCTAAGGTAGAGGCAAGGATTGTGAAGTAAAGCTTGCTGGGAGACCATATAATAATTTGATATGGAATATATAATACTTTGGGGTCTGAACAATGCTCCCTGTTAACCCAGCCCCAGCTCCCAGAGGTGCCTGTTGCTCACCAAGGACTGTGCCCACGCTCCAGGAACTGCTGCAGCCCCCTTCTCCTGGAGCCTCCTGCTGGCTCTTCATCAGCTTGGCCGTGAAGGAGGGCATGGAGCTGAGAGCTGAGGTCAGGGCAGTGTCCAGGCTCTCTGACAGCTTCTGCTCGTGGGACACCAGCTCTGCAAAGGGAAACAGAAAACAGGTCTGCAAAGGGACACAGAGAGAGCAGGTCTGCAAAGGGAAACACAGAAAACAGGTCTGCAAAGGGAAACAGAGAGAGCAGCTCTGCAAAGGGAAACACAGAAAACAGGTCTACAAAGATAAACAGAGCAGGTCTGCAAAAGGAAACACAGAAAACAGCTCTGCAAAGGGAAACACAGAAAACAGGTCTGCAAAGGGAAACACAAGGACCAGGTCTGCAAAGACAAGGAAAAGATAGAAAAGCAGATGCTGGGAAAAAGAACCTGTGATGCAAACACTGCCTGGGCTCTGAACCTTGGAGGATTTTAGCAGCCCTGCCACTTGTTTTGTTGAGAAGTGTCTTTTCCCCACTGAGGGGCTGGGATGGGGTGGAGGGCCTTGTTTCCTTTGGGTGCTAGAGGTGGAATGCCCTATGGATTACCACCAGACATTCATGTGGTGTCCCAGTGCCAACTTCTACAGGATCAGAATCATCTAGGTTGGAAAAGCCCTCCAAGAACATCCAGTCCAACCCTTAACCAGCACTGCCAAGCCCACCACTAAATCATGTCCCCAAGTGCCACATCCACATGGTTTTTAAACACCCTCAGGGATGGGCAGCCTGTGCCAGGGCTGGAAAACCCTTTTCATGAAGGAATTTTCCCTAATATCCAATCTGAACCTCTTCTGGGATACCCTGAGGCCATTTCCTCTTATTCCCTGGGAACAGACCCTGACCCCCACCTGGCTGCCCCCTCCTTTCATGGAGTTGTAGAAGTCTGCAGGACTGAAAAAGGGCAAAACTTCAAATAATCCAGAAAGTTATTTTTCCCTGAAATCCCAAGCACTCCCTCAGCAGCTCCCAAGGATCCCATTCCAGTGCTCCCAGCCTTGCTCCATGCAGCTCACAGAGAACACTGAAACCATTAATAAAATCTGTGGGACTTGTTTTTCCCTCTCTGTCCCAGTTCTGAGCCACAGGGCCAGGGCTGGACCCTCCCTGCAGAGCTGCCCTGTGCAGCACTAGCGGTGCTAATTAAGATGAAGCATTAAGAGAATGTTGTCTGCATCACTAATTCTGCTAAACCCATCTCCCAGAGGAAGAGCTCGGAACTGGTGCTGCACATTTGCTCCACCAATCAAAGCTGATTGATCCAGTGAAGCACAAGCTCCGTGGGCTGAGCACTCTGCTTTTATTTATGTATGGACACGGCTGCCCCAAGGGCTCCAGGACCCCCCCAGGGCAGCTCCTGCTCCTCCTGTGGGGCTGGGGCACATCCCAGTGGGAGCTGTTACACACCGCCACAGGAGCCAAAATAACCAAAGATTCCTCCTAAAACAGGGAATGAGCCCTAGGCTGAGGGATCAGAGCAGGAATGTGCAGTTTGACTTTTCCCTACTCTTCCTGGTACCACTCAACTTCGATTATTTTCAAGGGAAGAATTTGTTTAAAATCAAACAGCCAAACCTGAGCTTTGTCCTCAAAATATTTTTTGGCAGTTTGGGAGAAGGGTGAAGGCAGTGACAGGTCCCAGCAGCTCTGGGTCACCCTTTGACATGTCACAGACCACTAGGTTAGAGCAGACCAGGAAACTGGGCTTACTTACCCAGAGGGCCAACCATGAGATACCCACACACCTGGATTTACACCCTTTGTCCCCAAATGTCACATCCACACAGCTTTTAAATCCCTCCAAGGATGGGGACTCCACCACTGCCCTGGGCAGCTCTGCCAGGGCTGGACAAGCCTTTCTGTGAAGGAATTGCTCCCAATATCAAAGCTAAACCTCCCCAGGCACAACTTGAGGCTGTTTCCTCTCCTCCTGTCCCTGTTCCCTGGAAGCAGAGCCTGACCCCCACCTGGCTGCCCCCTCCTGTCAGGGAGTTGAGAGCAGCAAGGTCCCACCTGAGCCTCCTTTTCTGCAGATTTGCAGAACATTTTGCACTCCCAGCAATGCTGCTCCCACATCACTGAGAAAAGCATGGATTAAGGGAAAGCAGTGCCCATTCCCTTCCCCTGTAGCCACAAGTCACATCTCTTGCCTAATTCAGTCTCTACCACCTTTTCTGCTTTAAGCACCTGTAAATTCTTTGCAAGTCTCTCCCTGGCTGGGCTGTGCTTCTTCCCTGCCATTCCCTTGCTGTGGTTGGTTCTGTGTCCCATTCCTGCTTCCCTTCCCACCTTCCCCCTCATGAGGAGCCAGGGCTCCCCGTGCCATCACCACTGCACCACCAGACATTTCTTATCCTGTTTTTGCAGCTCACAATCAATCCCCCTGGATAAAGAAACTTCAGGGTGGTGAGAAATGTCTCCACATGGAAGGAGGAGAAAGGAAATCCAAACTAAAAGGGGAACAGGGGGACCTGAGCAAACAAGGGCTGTGAAAGACTCAACAGAGAACACAGGAGGTGGATGAAATGACCCAGCTCCACCACATCCATCAACAGCCAAAAGCCTGGAAAATTCTAGAGCTGGGATGGGAATTTGTACTACATTTGTCCTGATCTGAAACCCCAGCCTGGAGCTGCCACAACACTCAAGGAACAGAGGTGACCTGGGGAGCCACGATACCTGTGGAACAGTCCATCTGGATCAAGTGGGAGTCACTGTCAGTTTTCATTTTTTTAGCACTGTTCTCTGAGGTAGCCGTGACAAGTAAGTTTGTAGCAGAAAAATAGGGCGGCTGCAGGGAGCCCTGATCCATGCAGTCCATTTTCCTTTTCAGAGAAGCCATGGTGATGGAGGAGGGCACCAGGCTCTCCGAGGCGTGAGCCCTGCCCAGCAGGTTGGTGCCAGGGATGCTGTGCTGCAGCAGGAAGTGGTCTATCCTGGCCTTGAGGGTGGGGTGAGGTAGGGGCTGCGAGTGCTGGCTGAAGGCCACCCCCGTGAAGGGATCGCTGGGAACCCGGCCCCAAGACGCCTCGCTCCGGTTGCATTTCTCCAGGGTGCTCTGGTCAATCACTTTCCCAGAGGGCAGGAGCATGGGCAAAGTCATGATCTCCAGAGTGATGGGGTCCAGGAATTCTTCAGGGATGTCTTGGACGACATCCACCAGCTTGTGCAGGGTCTGCTGCTCGTTGGCGCTGAAGGGGACGCAGTCGCTCTCCATCGGCGTCCAGAGCTCCGGCTTGAGGCTGCCGACGTCCTGGGCCAGGAACTGGGAGGCCACCTGGAAGACGCCCTCGATCACCTCCTGTGGGCAGGACTTGGCAGGTTGTCCCCACACCTCCAGCCTCTTGATGCTGGGCAGGCCCCCCCCGGCCACGTGGGTGATGCAGATTTTTAGGTGGGACACGTTGCTGAGCGAGGCCGGCCCTTTGTTCCAGAGCTCTTGAGACACCGAGCCGGGGTAGGAGAAGACATTTTCCATCTGATGGAAGGGAGGCCTCGGCTTGAAGCCTCTGTGGCCGAAAGTCACTTTGCTCTGATTTTTTAAGACGGCTTTGCCCACCAGGGTGAAGGTGTCCTTGTCTGACACAGGCTGCCCGGCCAGACCTGAGCACTGCCCCTCAGGGCTCTGCCAAGAGGTTTTGTTGCATGAGGTAGAGGTGTAAACTTCCAGCCCGGAGAAGGTCTGGTACGCCCCGGAGGAGATGTCGATGTTGATCCTGCAGATCTCGATGTCGAAGGGGAAGGAGATGGTGACGTGCACCGGGGGTTTGATGAAGTACTCGCTGCGGAAGCCGCGGTTCCTCCTGGCGAGGTCTTCGGAGATCAGGTTCTCCACCTCGTAGCCATCGGCAGAGATCTGTGCGCCACGACAAAACCGGGGTCAGTTGGGAGCAAGGAAATACAGGGGAGCCAATTTCACAAGCACTTCCACAGATTCTCAGGATGACATCAACCAGGAGCCACGGCTGAAGTTCATGTGCAGCTCAGAGCAGGGAGGAGATCCCTGCTCCAAGGCAGAGCAGACCCACTGCCACCCTCCTCCGGCCACGTGCTCCCATCCCCTCTTCCTCCACCCTCTTGTCACCATGTGCAGACCTGATTTACCTCCTGGAAGAGTGGAAAATTAGGGATAATTCGTGGTTTTGGCCGGGTCAGTGAAATAAATCAAGTGGGGGAGGGTGGCTGGGAGCAGAGGATGAGCGTGGGGGAGATGGGAGTGTCCTCTTTCAGTCTCCCTTTTCAGATGGGAGTCTCCTGATTTTCTTTGTGCCAACTTATCCTGCTGTGTGGAAATGCACTTGGAATCACAGTTACAGGATCCCAGAGGAACTCTGGATGTTGATCAGCCTCTGGGACCCACCCCACCCATCACTGAGGGAGAGCCATCAAACCAGGCTGGGTCTCACAGAGCACCCCATCCCACCCTCTACTCTGCTCCTGTGCAGACTGGGTTTGACTCATTCCCTTCCCTGGAAGCCCCAGGGACTAAGAAATCTGCAGCACTTGCTGAATGGACAAATAAAAATGAGGAAAATCTTTATATTCCACCTGTTAAATATGGTCTTGATCATGACAATCACACCAAATCTCTGTGGCATGGCTGGGTCTCTTCACAAAAAAATTCCAGCACTGCTGCTTTTGCAGCACAGTATTTACAAAGCCAAGGCTGTCCTGGATTTTGGGGTGAGTTGGTGTGGAAACATAAAACTAAAAAATAGATCTGAATGAAAACTGAGTTTCTTCAAGAGATTCTGATGTGCTGAGTGAAACCAGAAATACTTGGAAAGTAACTTCAACAAACCTTGTCGAGAGCTGTGTGCTCCAATGGGCAGAGGGAAAGCTGGAATATTGCAGGGAAAAAGGGATCTCAACTTAAAGAACTTACACCTGGAACCACATAATGTTGCCTGGTTGTGAGATCCTGCCAAATGAGGGCTTCTCCCTCCAATATTTAGTGTGTATCACATCAGAGCAGTGATACTGATTATCCCACAGGAGCAATGAACAAGCCCTTCCCAGGACAATTCTTAGGTGGAATTCCCCACATCCATCCCACTCCCCCAAACCCCCCAAATCACTATTTTACCTTGTTGCAGTGAATTCTTGGCTTGAACTGTGGGAGACAGACGTTTATTACCATCTTGGCAGCTGGAGAGAGGTCACTTGATGAGCATCAGAGTCAGCTTGGAAAAAAAAAATTAAAAATAATGGAAGTGAATATCCATGAGCAGTGAAAGGATCTTGTGTTTTGGGTGAGTTACAGGCTTGGGAATTCCTAAAATGCAGCTCAGATCTGAGTCCAGGAGGTGAAGCCAATACAAACCCAAATGAATGTGGTGGAAAGATGAGATTGAGAGAAAAAAAAAATCACATTAATATTAATTAGTGAACCTGTGGAGAAAAATCAAAGAGAAAACTCCTATTTTAACTAGAACCACCTATGAATAGACCAGCAATTAGATGGAAAGGCTTGTCAAAGATGCAGGAGTTTTGTAGGTGTAGAAAAGCACCAGCCCAGCACACAAGGCTGTCACAGTGAGTCAAGATTAACCACAAATATTAATAATTGGTGTAAAATAACTCCAAGGGAGCAGAGGGCACAGAATAGCTCTGAGGGAGATGTCTGGGATCAGAACACCAAATTCTTCTGCCAGCGTTCATTAAAGAAACTGAAGTGAACACCTTCTTTCCCATTGAAAAAAAATGTGCCTTGAATTGGCTTTCTCAGATCCCTTTTAAGAATGAAATTATCTGTGAGGTGAGAGCTTTAACCTCGTGTTAACCCCAGCTTTAAAATGTCACTGCCCTGGGCAACCTTGCAAATCAGGGCCTCGCTGCCTCCTTCAAGAACAAGCAGCTCTTTAATGATTTTCCACTGATCTGTTGGTTCAGCCCAAATGAAATTGGCCTTCCGGGGCCACGTTGGAAAGGCAGAGTTAATGAGCTCCACGTGCTGCATCTGGAAGAAGAAAGGTGGAATTCAAGGCACAAATCCCACAGATAAAACCCAACCCACCACGGAATTCACATCTGCAGGGAGCAGAGCTTGGTTACAATGCCTTGAATGAAGCAGGTCTGAACCTTACAAGAGGAACAGCCAGGTGAGCAGCACTTCTACCCCAAAATTTGGTCTGGCAGCCATCAGGAACAATTCCTGCTCCCCAAGGAGCAGGAGAAGCACACACCAACTCTCCTCCAACACTACTTTCCTGGCTTTGTGAGTCTCAGAGGTTTCCTGAACTGGGCTGCCACTGGGGAACGGTTTAAACTGGTCTGACTTTTGGCACTCACATCTTGTAGGAGACACAGTTTGGCTACAGGCTGTGCCTCAAAACTGCACTTTTTGGATCATTTTGAACCAAAATGAATTTACCAAGTGGTAAATTCACTTGGCCCTCATGCTATGAAAAGTGGCAAACCACCCCTCCCTGCTCCCTTCCTTGGGAAAACTCAAGATCTTCCCCCTGTTCTCTCTCCTCTCTTTCTCGAGCTGAAGACTTCTCCTGCAACATGAGGAGCTCTTTATGGCTGTTTTATAAGACGTTCTCCTACCTGTTTGTGACCCTGAGAGACTTAAAAAACTCAGGTTCATTTTTCCAGTCTCAATACCTCAGTAAGAAAATGGATTATTCTGCATTTCCAAGTCACTGCACTCCCTTCTGCAGCAAGACTCTGCTACAAATCTCACAGCAAAAGTTGAATCACCAAGTTGCTTTTACCCATGACTGGGTTTTTTTCTCTCTCTCTTCAGTGTGTGCCTTCCCTAAGGTGAACAAAAAATCTTTGGATTGAGGCAGTGAAACACAGACCTGAAAAAAATCCTCTGTGGTTTTAGACAAGGAATTTTAAAACAGGCTGTCTGGAGTTTGTCACCATGTTCCTTCTGGGTCTCCTGCATGGGACTATGGAGCTGCTGCCATAAGGAATGTGCATGGTGGACACCAAATAAAGCCCTTGGGGCATGAAATGAATGTCCTGAGGTCAGAGCACCCCAACCCTCAGTCCCACTCAGTATCCACGTTCCATCCTAAAGGAGAAACCCAGGCTGTACCCTCAGCCCCAGCCCCGTGGGGATGGAAACATGAGGAAATAGCTGTGTGTGTTCCTGGCACCCAGCTCAGCCTCACGCCTAAATATCCTCTGTTTCTGCTCTCACAGAGCCACCAAACCCAACCACTCTCATTTAGGGCAGAGAAAGCAGCAATCACAGAGAAGAATGAACCATTAGTAGGTTTTATTTGTGGTGAAAGCATCTGAGGATCCAGGTACAAAAGGAGAGCACAGGAAGCACGGATGTCACCAGAGCAGAAAGGGCCACACAGAGCAGCTGCCAAAAGCTGAGCCAACACCCCGAGCCCATTTTACCCAGTACCCAACCAGGGAGATGCACTGGGGAGGCTCTGGGCAAGCCCTTGGCCCTGCTAGCCAGGCCTGGTGAGCAGAGCTGGGCAGAACACTTTGTAGTGGAGGTAGCTGAGCTTCTCGGAGCGCGTGCGCTTGAGCAGAGGGAACCACTCCCAGAAGGGAATCTCCACCACCACGTAGCCCAGCAGCCGCAGCTGCCGCCGCTTCAGGCAGTGCAGCCCCAGCAGCCGCTTGGAGCCGTAGCAGAAGTGGTTCCTGTTGGACACCTGCAGTGCCATCCTCACTTCCTGAGGCTGCCATTGCCCTGCTTTAGGCTGGAGGTGTGATTTGGCACCTGCAGAAAGGGCTCCACCCAAGCGCGGTGTTGCTGCTGCATCCCCTCTCTCCTGCCTGGGAATTTCATTTCCCATTTCCACGGGACTCTGGCTACTCCCCTGTATGAGCTGAGACATTAAATCGTCTGTCAGGTTGACTCCCATGTCCTTCAGCTTCCTGGCTGCCAGAGGATCCTTGAAGTTGAAAGGGATGGGGCATCCATCCGTGGCCAAACACACCTCCAGGTCGCTGGACCTGGTGTGGGGCAGGATCATGTGGTTCTTCACGTACTCAGGGCCTCCCAACATGCTCTCGAGGAGGGATGTGGCTTCCACAATTTCAGGCCTGACGTAGATTTCCCGCTCTGCAAAGCTCAAAGCCATCTCAGTGAACTCCTGACAAAGCTGAGGTGGGAGGCAGCTGCCTCGGTAGGTCGGGCACTCGATTTCAATGCTCTTACCAAGGGTGAACAGGTCCTTACTGAGCTCGTATTTGCTACCTCTGGTTTTCTGGACAAACTCCTCCCTCAAAGCAAAGTCTACCAGCTCCTCTGGGAAGCGTTTGACAAATGCCAGGCCAAGCAGAGCAGTAAGGAGATGCTCTGGAAACTTGTTAAACTCATGGAGTTTCACATGCAACTGCTTTATCAGGCTGGAGTAAAACTCCTCCTCGTTGGGAGGTTCATAGTCCAGGCACCCAAACGACCACAGGAATTTGGCAGCATCCTTGCTCCGGCAGTAGGGTACCTTGGAAGGCAAGGAGGCGGCCACAGTAGCCAAAACATCCTCGTCAAAGAAGTGCAGGGATGAATAGGTGAGAGTGATGTGCATGATGCCCTGGATGTTTGTTGTAGGAATCCGAGCAGGAATCACCTTCCCGAGCTCCCTCATGAGGGGCACGTGGTCCATGCGAGTGTAGCGGAGCATCTTGAGCACGTTCACCAAGGCGTAGGTGCTCATGTCCTCCATCTGCAGGGACACCCTGTCTGCAATCCTCCTCATGACGTGGTCAGAAATCCCACTGAGGGATTTGAAGAGCCCCAAGCAGATGGCCCCCAGCTCCTCCAAGGTGAAGGAGTCCAAGTGCTTCAGGATGGTGCTCTCCACCTTCTGCGCCAAGTCCGCGGGCGACCTCCGGCCTTCCCCGATGATGTAAAGGAGCTGCACAAACTGGGGCAAGGTGAGGTCCTTCCAGTGCAGGTTGGCATAGCTGAAGACAATGCCCAGGTAGGAGGGTACGCTGCGGTCCAGGCAGCGCCAGCAATCTGCCACCAGCAGCAGCTGCTCCAGGCCCATGTCCCACGCCCGCCGGCAGAACTCAGCCTCGCACGCGTCGAGCAGGGGGTGGGAGGCTGGCACGGCCAAAGGGACACAAGCCTTCAAAATCTGGATGAGATCTGGGGTGCTGAGCAGCCTGATGGCCGTGACAGCCTGGTGGCACAGGGCACCGAAGCTGGGATCGGACAGCAGCGCCGCGCGTCGCTCCGCCGGCAAACGGCTCAGCTTGAGGAAATAATCCCTGAGAATTCCTGGGCTGCCCTCACACCCAGCCACACTCTGCAAAATCGAATCCCCTTCCTCTGCAGGGAGGGTCTGTGCCGGCTCAGTGCTGTCACAGCTGAGAGATCTGTACTCAGGCCTCCCCTTCTGGAACATGCGGGGGTCCTCCTTGGAGTCGTGCACCTCCCATTTTTCCTTCTCCACTTTCTCCTTGTACAGCGTGGCCAGGATGGTTTGCTCCAGGAGCGTGTTGGACTTGGACTTGGGCAGGGCACTCCTGATGGGTGGCAAAGCTTGGGAAGAGGCAGAAGGGAATGTCTGAGGAGCCTGTGCAGCGCCAGGGCCGGTGGATGTGTCACCGAGGGCCTGGCTGCTGTCCCTGCCCACGTGCTGCTGGGAGCCAGCCCTGCCTTTGGCATAGGCAGCTGGATTATACAACACTCTGTAGTCCTGTGGCTTCAGCAGCTGGATTGTAGCCCCGAGTTCCGTCCCAGCCTTGGCTGCTCCTGGCTTATCTTGCTTTTCCTTCTTGCTTTTGCTGCTTCCATGCTTGGCCTTGTGCTTGGCTGCGGTCGAAAACGCTGTCACCCTGCTCAGCCTGGGCAATCTTCTGCACATTAGCACTGTAGCCATGGAGCTCAACTTACTGGGGCTCAGAACTGCTTCCAGGTACTGAAAAAAGGGCAGATGGAGAGTGAGTGGCCTCCTCCTCACAGGCAGCACGTTTTAATCAATCCTTTACGTTATCAAAAGGGAGGCGGCGCCGGTGCCTCCCCCGGCCAGGGCAGCTGGATCCCTGCAAAGCCACTATGGAATAAATGTCACCTCATGCAAAGGCAGCTCAGGACAAGCAACCCAGGTGACCTGAGGCTGGAGTAGAAGGCAGCCAGCCATGACCTGCTACTCAGCAGACACAAGAAACCTGGCACAGACTAGGAGAGTTGGAATAAAAATCACCGTTTCTCATTTTTAAGAGACCCAAGCTGCTTTTCTTTCATTCTCAACAATGGAAATGTGTTTTTGCAGAAGAGCTATAGCTTCAAGAGATTTTATGTGTTCAAACAGAGCATTCTGCTGCTTTGGTCAGCGTGGTCTGAATCACTGACCACCCCCTGAGAAGTTGTCCAAATATCCAGGGTGCCACACTGCCCTTTACACCTGGAGACAGGATGTGGAGCCAAGTCTCCACAAAACCAGTGCAGAGAGTGAAAACTGGCCCAGAACCTGCAGATGGAGATAGGAGGAATGAAGAAACGTGGCCCAGAGTGAAGTAGGAGGAAGAGCAGGGGAGAAGTAACACAAATCATTACGTGATGCTACATCCCAGGCTGAGAACCAGGGGGAACAGAGCTTTAGGCTTCAGATTTGAGAGCATTTCCCAGAGTTTTAGGGTACAGGAGAGGCTTAAAAATGGCTGGTGCCTTCCTAACTCCTGCCTGAAGCAGCTACAGCTTGAAGGGTGAGGATGAGAAATCCGTAGGAGTCCAGCTGGCTGCTGCCAGCCTGCACTGGCTGCTAAACCAGCCCTGTTTACCATGATTCAGATGCTGATTTTAAAAAAAAAGCACCAGGTCAGATTTTTCTCTCTCAAAGCCTTATCCCACCCAAATATCCATCACACAGGTGTTACCAACTTCCTTAAAATCCCCCAGTACCACAGGGAGCTGGGCAATCAGGAAAGCCAAGGCCTGGCAGAGACGCTGCCACTGCAGCACACTTTGTGCTCCCCTCATGGGGGAATAAATCCTCACAGACACCCCTCGGAGCTCTGCTTGCACCCACAGCAAGATGTGGGATTAGTGATGGAAAACTCAGCTTTGCAGCAGCAAAATGGGCACTCTGGGGCAGAAGGGGTGGGGTGAAGTGTGGGTTTGGGGTGTGTGAGCAGGACAGTGGGACAGGGCCTGGTGTGCAGCTCTGGCTGAGTATGAACTGCATTTTTGTGGAGTATAAGGATCCTCACATCTCCCATGATCCAGGGACACCTTCCACTGTCTCAGGCTGCTCCAAGCCCTGTCCAACCTGGCCTTGGACACTTTCAGGGATCCAGGGGCAGCCACAGCTTCTCTGGACAATCTGTTCCACTGAGGCAGCCCCAGGTGCAGATCAGGCTCTGCCCCACAGTCCCTAGGCTGTTCCAAGGCCCTGACTGCCCCATCCCAGCACGAGCAGTCAAATTGTGCCAGGCAGGAGAGACCCTGCCCCTTCCTGCCTGTCTGGGAAGCAGGGAAAGGAAAAGCCCCCTCAGAAGCTGGACAGGAAAACCCAAGACAAGAGCCAGATTTTAAAGCTGTCCTGTTTAGGCCAAAGGAATGTCTGAGAAAAGGCTCATTCCTGGCTGTGGTGCCTGGCCTGAGGTGGCCACAGGTGACAGATGCTGGAGACAGGGGACAAAGCTCAGACTGCACCTGCCTGGGGAAGGGAGAAACCCCCTCCAACATCTCTTCCTCCAGCACCTCCCAGAGCCTGGACCATTAAAGAGCCTGGATCAAGCTCCAAAAACCACCTTGAAGAAGAGCAGGTTTACCCAGGCGAGGCTTTCCCACAGATTTCCTTGTCTGACACGACTTTGAGTGTCAAACTTCATCTATTTTTCTACTAACAAAAGCCAGGTTATCTATCTAAACCAACTTCTGTCTGCTGGGAAAGGTGATAACTCCTAGGAAATCCAGGACTGCTGCTCCCAGAACCCCTCCCAGCAACAACAGCCCCACTTCAAAGTCAGGGAATTCAAAGCCCCGGCGAAGGCTCGGAAGGCGAGCGCCGCGTGCTGCTAAGAATATCCTCCATGGATTGACTGTGGAGCTGTGACACATTTGGGAATCCAGGCACTGGAGAGATTGCTCCTCTCCTCCTTTGCTCCAAAATCAGCAAAAAAAAAAAAAAAAAAAAGAAAGAAGACCAAGCACAGCAGAGTGACGCTGGGACGGGACAAGACAGTTCCAAGCACCCCTCAAAGGGCAACGGGCTGCTCCAAGGGATTTTTCCATGATTTCGCCCACTCTCGCCCCAAATCTTCGTGATCTTTCCAGTTTCCAGCCCATTTCTCTTCCAACTCCACCCACACCTTCCCTGGATTTGCCTCTCTTCACCCTGAGCAATCGGCCTTCCTCTTCACATCCCCACTCAGCCAAGCTCCTTCCCACCCCTGGGCAGGTCTCTCCAGAGGTTTTCCCTCCCAGCAGCTCCCAGGAGCCAGGGAGTTCTGGAGCTGGGAATGCCCTTTGAGGAGCTGCTCAGGCATGGGAGACACCTCTGTTTAAAGTGGCACAGCTGAGCCTCCCTAAAAACACCTGGAAAAGAACCTTCCCAGAGGGATGCTGAACCCACCCCAGGGGATCAGCCCCGTGGGAAGGAGATGTTGGTGCATCCCAAAATGCTGTCAGGGCTTTTGCTGCCTCTGCAACACTCTGAGGGGTTTTTGGGAAACCCTGTGCCCCCATTGAGAGCCAAAGGGCAGAGGGAATCTCCCCGGGATGTGAGGGATGAGCAGGGCATGAAATGTTGGGGATAAAACAGCTCATTTTGGCCAACAGCCTACAGTGAACTCCTGTGCCTGGGCTGGACAGGAGAGCAGTAGGAAAGGGATTTTCTATCCCCAACAGGGTTGTGATGTAAGAATTGTCACTTTTTGGTTTGTTTATGCTTTTTCCTTCTTTGCTAAGATCAAAGAATCACAGAATGGTTTGGGTGGGAAGGGACCTTACAGAACATCCAATTCCACCCCCTGCCGTGGGCAGGGACACCTTCCACTGTCCCAGGTGGCTCCAAGCCCTGTCCAACCTGGCCTTGGACACTTCCAGGGCTCCAGGGGCAGCCACAGCTTCTCTGGGAAATCCATTCCAGGGCCTCATCACCTTCACAGGGAGGAATTCCTTCCCAATATCCCATCCAGCCCTGCTCGCTGGCCGTGGGAGCCATTCCCTATGTCCTGTCCCTCCGTCCCTTGTCCCCAGTCCGTCCCAGCTCTCCTGGAGCTCCTTAAGGTACCGGAGGGGACTCAGAGCTCTCCCTGGAGCCTTTTCTTCTCCAGGTGAGCACTCCCAGCTCTCCCAGCCTGGCTCCAGAGCAGAGGGGGCTCCAGCCCTTGGAGCATTTCCCTGCAATTCCCTCCTCCCGGGGCTCCAGGGCAGCACCGGAGGCAGGGCTGGCAGCTGCACCCACAGACACGAGATACACCAATATAAATACACACACACACATGTACGTACACATACACACGTGCATGTACATGGGGCAATGCAGCCCAGGGCAGGAGCAGCGCGGCCCCGCCGCCTGGCGGGGTGGCGCGGGCAGGGGGCAGAGGACGGGGACAAGGGAAAAGGAAGGGGAACAGGGAGGAGAGGGCGAAGGGAGCGGGCAGGGGAAGGGGCTGGGACTCACCGGGGCCGCTCC
>VZTR01007897.1:71557-98699 GCA_013400775.1 Chaetops frenatus | reverse complement strand
ATCTCATTAATAACTTACACAGTCTTCAAGTGCAGAAACTGTCGTATGACAGGTTATTCTTTTGACATTTTATGGAGGCAGCCCAGAGTACTATTCAGAAGGGGCTTTTGAAGTAATTTGTTAAGTGTAATTTATCTCTGTAAACCTCCTCAAAGGTTTCCTATTGTTTTTTTAACTTGAACACTACCACAGTGTCTCTCTCTTGTAATTACAAACCTGGGGTTTATGTTCTAGATCATATATAGTTTTCTATACTGCCTGAAGAAACCCTTTTTGCCACTGTAAGCCTAAACCCACAGGACCTAGGAGTAACCTAGAGCCCTAGGAAGACAAACATAATTTCCTTAGGTTTCAAGATCCCATGGTCACCTAGGAGACCTTAACTATTACTAGCTCAATTTTGCATCTCCAGCTTATATGTCTGTTAAGAGCACCTTAAAAAACAAAGCAGTCACATAGGTATCTCAGCAGGACAAGAATTTGAAACAATAGCTCAGAAAATGCAATGAGCTGGTTGATGTGAGAAGTTTTTCAACATTAATGCACACCTCAGAGATCTAGAAGTGGGCAAACNAACTTTAGTTCCTTATTCATTCCAATAGAAAGACACAGCACCGTATTATTCATTTGCAGCATAACATCTATGTTAGAGAATTCTAAGCACACTCGGTCTTTATTCCCCTTCAGTGAGATATCAGCCACTGGCCACTGTGTGTTGAACAGGTCATTTAAAGATCTGCATGATAGAGAAGCATTGTTTGACAAAGCAGGAACAGGGATGCTGGANCAACATTAATGCACACCTCATAGAGATCTAGAAGTGGGCAAACCTCTTCCTGCCTATGCACTGCTTTATGTAGGACTAAACCTAAGTTCCTATGTATCTGGAACTATTAAACAGCAGGTGCTGAAGCAGGACAAGAGCATGCATGGGAAAAGGAGAGCATGTTTGNAAGGTCTCCTCTAAATCCACTCTTTAACTATTACTCAGGATTTCTGCCTTCCACATATCACTAGAGCTTTTTTTGCTGAACACAGGTTCCTTAACAACACTTTGCACTTCTAGACTATGGGACTTGCACCAAGATCATTAGTATGAACGAAACGTAGTTTCATTACATTGTTCCCAAGACATCCATTATGGAACCAGAGTTCGCCTAACAGTGACTCAGATCCACCTGTTAACATTCTTCACCAAGCCTTATATTGTTTTTTTCATGCAAATAGCTCGGTTTAACCCCATTTTGCATCAGATGTATTGTGGAGAAGGAGCTGGTTTCATGCCAGCACTGCCTAACAACAACTCTGAGAGATAAGCTCAGACTGGCCTGTCCTACTTGCCCCAACTCCACCCCATATGCAGTTGTTTCACTACCTGATGGTCACCCATACACTTTACACCAACCAAAACAAGATTATCTCCAATGCTGGCAAAAGGCTGCATTCCAATAGCTGCTGACAAGACAGTCACACTCCTCAGGCAAGCCTGATTATACAAATACTAGGCTTTCATTAGCTTACTACTTATAAAGAAGCATTTTCCTATTGCTTAGTTGAATATCCCATGAATGTTGCCAGAAGAAAGCTTTTCTAATTCTAAGCTACTTGGAGATATCTAAATTATGAACTGCTTAGATTCAATTGGCAACTCCTAACAAGTACAAATATTTCAAACATCTGTAGACTTACCAGGAAGAAACAAAACTTCTACTAAATACTAGAGGCCCAGAAGGAAGACAAGTTTCACTTGCACGAGTCTCCAGCATCCTGATTCATTTATTACATGCCATGGGGGAGTTAGATCCCATAGAATACACGTAAAGAAAAACATTCCAAATATGATAAAGCTAAATTAGAGAGTTCTTACAGAACAACTCAAATTCAGAAGGAAATAGCAAAACTATTGAAGACATCCAGACAAGTGTTGACACAAAATACAACTGTTCTATAAGGTCTGTTTCTATGATGACATGGCTGCTTTCTGCATCTGGTCATAATAACATAAAGAGTATTTCACAAGCAGTAATATAGTTCTGGTTAAAAAAAACAAGATGTAAACATGAAGCAAGAGTTTGGCATGAATACACAGTCCAGAAAAAAAACCTCAAGTAGTCAATAAACACTACTAGAAATCTTCAGTTTTTACAAAGCTGTAACTATAGTTAGCAGTTCTTAAAAATGTTTTTCTTATTTTTCTTTCTAGTCTATCATTTTCTGTCTCCATTCTATATATCTTCCTTTGGTTTTAAGTGTCTTGTAAAGAACTTTTAAAAAGCAACTCCCTGTTTTATCGTCTCTTTTTACCCAAAACACAATTATCTGCAATCCCACCTTGCTTATGCATCTTCTTCAGGGGCTAAAATTGTACTTCACTCCTTGGCAGCTACAGAAAGATGAGCTGTACATGAAAAGATACACTTTTTGGGTGGGTACCAAGACAGTACTGGTGCTTGATAGCAGATGTTTTGCAGGTACTTGCAATTTATCTGCTGTAGCCTCAGGCAGGATGGGAATTATGTTGGCTGCTGTAAGCAAACTAGAAGAATTGTTGTCCCTTCTTACAAGTCCCAGATGCAAAGAAAACCAAAAACAAAACCAACAAAACTCACCAAAACAAAACTTCCATTATTTAGGAATGCTTATTTCTAAAAGTTTAACTGGCACAGACTAAGGCTGCAATTCACAAAGGCATGCTTATAGAAATTTACATGCTGTCACAACACATGTGGACCATGTAATTAAATACCCTATTTTCAAGTATGGTAACATGAGACAAATGAAGGCAAGGAATTCTAACCAGGGAAATACGCAAATGGTTTAGGGCCTTTAGGGCCCTCTACAGCTGCAATTCTTGCTAAAATCACCTCTGATCCTGAAGACTCTGAAGTGTTATTATGTCAGATACACAGACACCAAGAGAGATATTCCTTTTCCTTCAAAATCCATATGCAACAACTGACTTCCAATTCCCAGTACAAGCTCCTTGTCACACACATTATGAGGTAAAAGCAACAATCTAATCAGATCTGACAAAAAGTCAGGCAAAAAAATTTCAAATCATGATAAGTATTTGAAATATGGATTTACATCTACCATCATTAATGATGAACCCCGTTCTAAATACACATTTTGCCTTGAGATATTTGATAATGATAATATGAAGCCATCACGATTAACATTACATTTAAAAATTAAGTACCCAGTGTGGTGAGGACGAGTCTTTACAATTTCTTCAAGTCACATGATACTTAATACAGTACTTCACTTAAAAAACCCCAACCACCTGAACTTAAAGGCAAATCTTCAAAAGCCTTTTTTTAGGTTTCTTACTTTACAGCAGAAAAGACAAAGGCACATAGCATTGGGGAAGCATTTGGTCTTCCTACTCCAGTAAAAAATGGATGAAATCATACATGGAAGACAATATGGCATTCCTTTGTCAGCAAATACTGCTGGAAGACCCACAGAAAACAGCTGAAGATTTGAGGAAACAAGTATTAGAACAAATTATGCAGTGTGGGAGGTGTGCTATTCTGTTGGCTGACCTTACAGATGTTTCCTACATGCCTCATTTCAGGGTTTAAGCTGGATTGTTTCAACACACTTGGAACTTCTCTTTTTCAAGTCACTCCAGGAACCATGTATCAGAGTAGGCTCAATAGTAAATTATTTCTATAATAGAAACAATGTTTTATGAGAAAACTGTCCAAGCTTACACTTACGTGGTTTTATCTGTAACCTTTACACTGGAATGCTTTTATTTTTTATTCCAGTTAAAGCAGTCACTCCAAACCCAACCCATGAAATTCTTTCACTGCATCATTCATAGATAAACTAACGCAGCAATGCTGGAGGCAGAAACGCTCCAAGTGATACACGATGTCATTGATTATATAATTTTATAAAAATAAGATCTTCAAGCAGTAGAATACCTTGTAACAAGATGGGGAGTGAGGATGAAATTCATATTCCCACAGTAAGTTTTGCTAGTTATCTTGTGGCAAAGGGCTTAAAAGAGTTGTCAAACTTAATGATGCATTATGTGCTTTTTCCTACAAAGACAACTGTTGAAAACTGGCTGATCTTTTCTGTGATGACAAAGGGCTGGCAGCATTATCCTACCTACTAGATATTTTCAAATAAATACACACCTAAGCTGTCCCTTCAAGGTGAAGCTGACGTTTTAACAAGGAGCAAGACTAACTACTTTCCAGAAGAAATTCACTCTACAGAGACTGTTTTGAAAAGACATGTCTGGAAACGTTTCCAATGAAAAACCTCCTATAAAAACCTCCGAAAGCTGTAGATAATTTCCTAAACTTTAAAATCTTTTTAATAACCCCAACACTGTTGAAAAATCTTCCAAAATAAGTGCTTCAGGAAAAGAGAAGAACGCAACATCTTCCTATTAGTCTGTAAGAAGAATGGAGTGACATCAGGAAAGGTGGAAATTTAATAGATGTATTCCAAGAAGAATCTCTGCATAGTTAGTGTATGGGAGTAGAAAATTAGTGTCATGATTTAGTAAGCACAACCAGCAATGCACTTCTTCCACTTGGATCTGTCTTTGTGAGGCGTCTTATTTGGCTAGGAAAGCCATTAAAACCAAGTATTGAAATAAACTGAACATAGAACTGGCCCTTAAAACGACTGTATACAAGTGACAAACCAACATTCTAAAAAAAATTTAGAGAGGCATGTTTGATCACATAGCTCTCACTAAATTATTCTTTAATGAAAGTAAAAGGGTTTTGTTAAAAAAAAAAATTCTAACTATTTGTCTTCTCCTTTATTAATTTATATTTTTTTGTGTATGTTCTACAATGTGTATAATAGTAGAGTAGTATGTGTGCAAATTTATAAATAATACATACATTTTTAGTGTGTGCTCACAAATCTTGTACTGATAAGGGTGCAATATCAAAAAAAATCTTTCAAAACCACTGCCTTAAATGACCTGGTAGGCTGGCAATATTATCCCAGAGAAGTTAAGGCAATGGCTGATTATTCTAAGACCCACATGGAAAACAGTGCTTTTAGTTTTCAACATAAAACATTAGAGGTTTTTTATCCTCATACACAGATGCATTTGTAGCGCTTCAAACTGCAATTTATCTCTGAAAAGGAATGATAATAGCATTAAGGCAGGAACACATCATTCCCACACAGATATTCACACTCATTACTGAGCCACTTTCATGGCCTGGCCTTACAGTTGCTCCAGTGCTGGTCTGCTTGGTTCCTCAGGCCACATCTACCCTTCTTACTGCTTGCAGGCTTCCTTTATCTGTGTTCAATAACCTCCAACTGCATAACTGCTGCATAAGTAACTCATCTTAACCACACACTTGTACCCCAATCAAGGTGTTTTTCTGCCTCATCTCTTTGTCACCAAACCCCTGCCATTCCCCCAGGAGTGGTATTACAGAGTCAGCTAAAGCTCTGACATGAAAACTCTAAAAATACATTCTCTGCCCAGGATAGAGAGAGAACAAATTTCCACTCACTCATACATCACCTGTAATCCATTTGAACCAGCTCCTTACATATCCAGGCCCACTACATGCAAAAGGCTCAGAAAAAACTCATTAGATACCCTGCAATCCCTCCTGAATGTCTGGATTTGTTCTGTTCTTAATCTGTAGTCTGGTCTGCCCAAGCTCACAAGGCCAAGTTAACTACTCTTTCTTCACAGGTTTTAGTCTTGCATACACACACCTACACTCATCAGCTGGTTTTCAGTCTGGTTAGTATCACAGTGCAGCTGAACAGACAACCCAGCAACAACCAGGCTTATCTGGACCTTACTCACAACTGCAAACAGAATCACTGATTTTTTTTTTTTTTAAATTAAAAAATCCCAAATATTCTTCAGAGTCAGTACATACTATGACATCTTGGGTTCTTGCCTGGGGTCTGTGCATTCTCAGCTGCTGCACATAATATTTCCAAAGAGTACTTTAAACATCACAACAGAGTGATCTCATTTCTCACAGCCTTTGCTTTTTTCAACTGAAGCTGGACATGTATCTTTTCCTCCCTGTACCAGTGCCTTTAGTGATACCCTGACCTAGGAGATACCCCTAGTTCCTTTTGCTTGATCCTGCAGTAATGACTCCTGCTCAATCCTTTACCCAGAGAGTTCAGACACACCCTTGTCAACAGATGTGTCCTTATACCCCAACACAAAACCATCTATGAAAATCTTTCAGTCACAAATGATAAAGAATTACGAGAATTACAAAAATTGCAAGCTAGCGTGAACAGAAATATTCAAGCTGGGCGTCCCGATTTCATTTATTCATATATTCATTTATAGGCCCATTCCTTAATTTTGATTCTGGTGTGGTATCTAAACATACTTACTGTGTCTAAGGATTATGCCCCTCAGTCCTACACTACCATCACATTCCTGACACCATCCCTCTTACTATCATAGGTCTTAAACAGGCACCATCACTTGCATCAGACATTGATAACCTATCTTTCCTGCTTCTCTTCTGTCTGCCAAGTGCCACTTCGCCATTTCCTGCTACACAGCACTTGGCACATGTAAATTGAACAAAGGTAAAAGGTACTCACTGTAAATTACTTTAAGCCTAATTAATGTTTCCAGCTGTACAAATTCAAGCCAGCATTTTTGGAACAGTTTTATGCTTACATTTATGTTAACTAGACACAAAATTTAAATCTCACATTCCAGAAAAATCACAATTTTCCCACTAATACAGAATACAACTGAAACCAAACCACAGGATAGGCTGGACTTGAGGTGGATGAGACCAAGGGTTACTTACCACATTACAGATATCAACTCTCAAGAAAAGTAAAGAGAGATCACTATATGAAAATAATATGTAATAAGAAAAGCATTACACAACTGAAGACCTTTTTAAGCTGAAGACAATCCCGTTGTTTAAGAGGTTGTCACACCACTACACCAAATACTTCAGCTAAACACTGAACTCTTCTAAATATTAGAGCAACAAATCTACCACAGCTGGCGAACGTAAATTGTTACTCAACTCGAAAAAGTAATCAGCCCATGTAGTACCACTGATTCTTCATCACCTTCATTGTTATTTGCTGTGATTTAGAAGACTGAGAATCTCCTGCTTGTTCCTGGGTTATAGGTCACTTTTTCATGAAAATAAGAAATCTCAAAAGTTGCCACAAAACAAAAAGTTGCCACAGAGAAAGACAAAAGGTTCATTTACAATTCACTTCAGCCCACACTTTATTCCTGCTGCCCAAACACAGAAAGATGAGCTACCTACTGAGAATGAAAGGAAGGCAGCTTCAAGTGCCAGCCTGGCCCATCTTGGCAGGAAATCAACTGGTAGCTGCCAGGTAAATGGACTACAAGTAAGTCAGCACTGTAATACTGTAAAGATATTTTAAGACAAGACTTACTGTTGTATAGTCACCCTCACCTTGTGAAGTCAGTCAGTGCATTTTCTAGCTTTAAGACGATGCTTGAGTAAAACGGTGCTGGAACTTTGAGAATCGAGGGGGTGGATCTCTGGGGATGAAATTCCAGCTTGCAACTGGAAGTGGAAAATATCAAAATGTTATCACAATTGCTTCAAGTATGCAGGCTAATTCAAACTCAATTCCAAGACAAGCATCTGTGCACGTAGCACACCCAGGGAAACAGTTCTCTAACTACTGTGAAATGGGTTTTCAACAGCATTAGCAGGGACAGAAAGCTACAAAATTCATTGTACACAGTTACAAGTCTGGTGTCAAAACTAAGCACAGGCTCCTCAGCACTTTCTCATCCTCACTCCAAAGGTGGAACTTCCCTGCACCCAGAGGCAAAAGGCATAATTTTCTAAAAACTGATCAGACCCAAGATTGCACCACATGCTGTGGATCAGCACTTACAGACCTAAGGAGCTCAGGCTACCTTCAAGGCATTCTTCGTGTAAAAGGAATAGATTGTTTAATCCCAACAATAAAAATAAAGTATAAAAGAGCTTAAGACACAGCATTATGTTCATAATCATAATCTCACCCACAGAATTGTAAAACCCTGGGTTATTTTGCTTAACATAGCCTCTGGAAGTTGTAAGATACTCTGAAAAAAACCCTTCTGCTTTAGCATTTGCATCTCCCTTGCCCCAAAAGTTCTGTAGTTCAATTTACTCTGTATTTTTATAACAATATGTGGTCAAAAGCAGAATCCTGGAAGCAAAAACCTGCGTTCTCCTTCAGGACCACCTGAAACTGCAATCTCTAGCTCCATTTGTCCCAACTGAAACACTAAAATCCAAAAGTAAACAAATGAAACATAACACTGCTTTATTAAGACAGCCTCTCTCCATTTGCAACAACACCCAAACATTTTGCTTGCTGTTCTCAATTTGCATCAGCATTCTATTGTCTGTAGAAACATGCATAAGCAGACTTGCCAAAAATTTTGAAGATTCAAAAGCAGGGAAAAGAATTTCTGAAAGCTGCTACAGTGGCCTGTAAAGACATTCATACGTCTTTCCTAATTAGGGCCTGGTGCAAAGGCAGCATCAGGAAAACACTGCCTAGTAAGAAACTNAAAAAAAAAAATCAATCAATCAAGATGTCCACACATTTGGCAGTTTACCAAAATCTCCAAAGGTCAGATAGGCCTAGCAGCTGAGAACCAACTCAAATGGTATTTTCAGTATTATAATGCTAAAATTATGGATTGGAGGAATACTTCAACAAATAGTATTGCTCATATTTCATGGACATACAACACTGGTACCCCAACAGTTATCTGACACTACAATGCCACAAAAAGGAATGGAAGGGAGATGTTTGAACTACTGTCTAGATGTAGTGACAATTAACTACTGCCATTTTTGCAAGCTATCTAGACTGCATTTGCACAAGTTTAATAGATACATATCATATAGGTAAGCATATAAAGTGACAATCCAAATATTAATGCCTCAGAACAGCCTGGCTATGTGGAGTCAAATCTTCATAGAAACAACACCAAATAAAAGAAAATCATCATGCAGTTCAAGCTATGCCACAGACAGTTCTTTGAAGCCCACTCCTCAATAAGACTTGATTCTACTGTAGTGGTGTTTCATAGTGATAGCTATATTTATAACTGTAGATGGATTTCCTAATACAAGTAGAATTCAGTCATTGCATTAGCTGGCAAATGATGAAAGAAACCTAAGCAAAACTGTAAAACAAACCAAGCTCAGAGTAAAACTAGTTAATCCTTTGCAGTTCAAATGCAAGCTCATCTTTCTCAATAGTGTCTACTTGTAACCAATCTATCCATCACACACACCACAAAAACTCTTGCCCTCTCAGGCACCACTACAGTGCAGTGGCAATGTTTCAAATCAACTTCAGTTAGGCTGTACTACATTCCATTACATGATATCATGCAACAGATGTTACTCTAAGAACACACAGGACAATTATTCAGGATAAACTCCTGTAATCTGAATGATAAAATGAATGGGTATCCCATAGGAAATGGCTATAGACTTTATCTGACTTTATACTGAGATTCAGAACTTGAATATTATCCAAGTTTGCCATAGTTAACCCACTTAGATTGGAAACCAGTTACAAGAAGTATTCTTATCTTATATAAGCTCAATAGTTTTGTCACGAACAGCTAAGCTAGAATTCCACTTAACCCTTTAGTTATGCAGTGACCAGTGAGTTAAATGAGGCATTATGAAACCCAAATGAAATGTAATTCCAAGAGGCAAGAGACATGCCCCGTCCCTCCTCAGCTGTGTGGTAACCTTGAATCTCCCTTGAAAATGTCACATTATGAAAATTAAAGCAGGAATGGTAGTTCAGCCAACTTAACTCACAGTTAATTTGTCTAACAGCTGTTCTGTTGGAAGTATGGCTGACCATTACACCATATAGATATGAAAGCTTTTCATATACTACAATTTGTAAGGTATTTGTAATTAACACTGGCAGCTTGCATTCCTACTTTAAACACACTACCATAAATATATAAATAAGTCATGTTTTACATAAGAGCAATCTCAGAAATTAGTTGTTTCTTTGTTTTTAAATCACAGAGATATTGTTCCATAGCAACTGTGCTCTTTTGAGTATGCAGAACTCCTCAACACCTCTAAGTAATATACTTCCAAACCCAGAACTACCTTGACATTTAATATGGCTCAAACTCGGCTCCAAAATATAGGTCTACAAAATAAACTTTAAAAATATTTGAGGGAAGCGGAAAATTGTTTAATCTGACAAGAGCTTTTTTTTCAACCAATGAACATTCCCACAAACTTTCTAACTAGACGTCATAGCAGCATTTTAACATACAAAAAGCCTAAAAAACCTGAAATGGCTGGTCAGCAGAACAAAAGCGCTATAGAAGGTGAGCACAAAGCCAGCAGAGGCCCCAGTTCTCAGTAAGGTGTTCCCACGCAGTAACACTGCGCCAGGGCTCTCCAGACACTCGAAGGCAAGCCTGCACCCAGAGACAGGTATCTGCTAAGAGGGCATGGGAGAAACAGCGGGATCAGGACACGCAGGCAGACCCTCAGCTCGGGGCGCAGACAGCCCCACTGCAAGCACAGAACGCCGCCTCGCACTAAGGGAGGTTTTGCGCTTTGCTTAGCCCCGGACACTAAGCCTCACCGGGGCAGGTAACCCGGAGCCGCTGGACCCTGCACGTCCCAGGCCGGCCCTCCGGGGAACAGCGAGGCTGTGGAGCAGCCGCCCACCCATCCTCGTCTGCGCTGCGCAGGGGCGGCCGCGTCCTTCCCTTCCCTTCCCTCCGGAGTGGCCCTACCGGGCCGCCCTGCGACCCGCTTCCAACCAGAGCCGTCCCACCGGTCTCGTGGGAAGGAAGATGCGGACACAGACACAGACAGATAGCTATAGATCCACGCGTATGCAGATGCGGCAGGATCGTCCTTGGCAGGTCGTCACTTCACCACGCATTGCGAAAAGGATTTTTTTTTTTCTACATCACGGTCGGCAATAGCGCCCAACAGCGAACAGCTCCGTTCCCCAGGCAAACCCACCTCCGACCCGGCCACACCAGGCTCCCCCAGGCATGATGCGAAGGGCCGGCCGCCCCAGCACCTGCCTCCTATTCCAGCCCTATACGGCCCAGGGAAATCTCGAAAGACCGCTGTTTCCCTCTCATGCCGGCCCGGCTCCTGACGAACGATAGCCGAGCCGAGGCCGGTCTCCCCTTCCCAGGGTTCAGCCCGCACGGCACTGGGCCGAGCTGTTGCTGTCCTCCCCGGAACCCGCAACTTGTTGGGCAGGCAGCGCTGCCCGCGGGCGAGCCTGTAAGGCCGAAGCGGGGGGCAGCGAGCGGCAGCTACCGCCGCTCGGAGGCAGCCCAGCCCGCATCCAGAACCCCGCGGCAGCCGAGCGGCTCCGCTCTCCCGCGGCTTAGCCTCGCGCCGAGTCTTCCCCCTCTCGGCGGCTCCGCACAAACCACACGCTCTGTGCAATGTGCAACGGCGGGGCAGGACGAGGGTCCTCGCGGGCTCCTACCGGGAACGCTGTTACTGTGGCATTGCGGAACGCCTAAGCCCCGCCGCTCTCGCGCTTCCTTTCTTCCCCCCGCTCGCCTCTTGCCCACTCCCGCCAGCTCCGCCGCCACCCTCAGCTGCCGCCGCTGCGGACTCCAAGCGCAGACCCCCGCCAGGGAGGGCAGGAAGCGCGTCATCACTCCGGGCCGCTCCACCGCCCTCCGCCCGGCCCGGCCCGCTCTGAGGGACCCGCGGCTCCCGCCCCGCGCCCGGAGACCGGCGGGAGCAGAGCTCGCCTCAGCTGAGGGCTCAGCGCTCCCCCTCACCTGGGTCTGAGGGAGAGGCACCTCCGCCGGCTGCAGCTCTCACCCAAGCGGTGAGGTAGCGTCGTTCCCGCTCTGCCCTCCCCCCCCGCCCGGCACCGTGGCGGCCAGGGCACGGCAGCTCCTCGGGGGAAGGAGGAGAGCCAGAGCAGCCCCACGGGGAGGGGAAGGGCCCTGCAGGGCACCGCCACCAGCGGGAGCCAGTGTGGGGGCGCGAGGCGCCCACCCGGCCCCCTCAGGCAGCGCGCGGGGCCGCGCGTCCACCCAGTCCAGCCCCTTAGAGCCGCGTCCTGGCCCCGCGGAGCCGCGGCAGGGACGGGCCGGGGCGGCAGAAACGCGCGGCTACAGTCAGCAGGCGTGGAGAGCAGCCCGGACCGCCCGCGGAGTGTGTCGTACCAAGCGCTTACAAGCCACCCAATCTGTTAGGTGAGAAAAGATCTCCGAGGTAATCGAGCTCCAGCTTAGGACCGAACACCACCTTGTCAACCAGACCGTGGCAGTGAGTGGTGCCAGACGTTTCTTGAACGTCTCTAGGGATAGTGACTCCACCATCTCCCTGGGCAGCCCGTTCCCATTATTAATCACCCACTCTGTGAAGAAATTCCTCCTAATGTCCAACCAAAACCTCCCCTAGCACAGCCTAAGACTATGTTCTCTTGTCTTATTACTGGTTGCCTGAGGAAGGAACCCGACCCGCACCTGGCTACAGCGTCCTTTCGGGGAGCTGTGAAGAGTGATAAAGTCACACCTGAGCTTCCTGCAGGCTAAACACCATCAGCTGTTCCTCACAGCACCTGTGCTCCAGACCTTTCCCCAGCAGTATTACCCTTCTCTGGACCCATTCCAGCACCTCAATGTGCTGTCTGCATTGAGGGGCCCAGAACGGGACACATCTCGAGGTGTGGCCCCACCAGTGTGCAGCACAGGACACCCCCTGTCCTGCTGGCCACACCATCCCTGCACAGGCCAGGATCCAACACCAGCAACAAATGAACTGCTGTAGCAGCAAAGGAGACTCTGGTCTTCCCTTACACAGCTTGCATCACTTGAACAGTTCTAACGCTCTTAGAGTTGTGTAAATGCTTTTCACACCAATATATTGATACAAATAGGAGAAAAGAAATACCTACTCCAACTTAGATCCTTTATATGAATTAGTGCCATATATATCGGGGCTTCTGTCTGTAAAACTGCAACAGTTGAAAATCATGCAATGAAAATAATTTCACCTGATTTAGCTGAAGTACAGTCATTAGTATTTTTACTTGTAACCAGCTTAAAAGAGCTCCATCAGTATACAGCTGGTTTTGCCTTTCAGAGTAAACTTGCTCTGACAAATTAACCTTAAGACACTAAACTCACAATGCATGGTGACACAGTCCAACATAGTTACACAGCTTGTGTCAATACACTTGGTGGGCATGTTTAAGGCAGTCTGTAGATACAAAACCCAACCAGGTTATTTTTTACACCCACCCTACAGAATTAAAAGCATCACAGTTTTAACATCCCTAATAGTTACTCTGTGCCAGCTTTATCAAATGAACAAGAAGTGTCTGCTCAGTTAAGTAAAATAAAGGCTACACAGGATTTGCCTTATAATTTGCCAGTACTTGAAAATATACGAGTTTTACAAATGAGTTATTGTTATCATCTGTCACTAAAGGGATTCTATCCAATCTTCTTAAAAGAAATGATAACTAAAGCATTTTTTTGTGGTTTAGTGGTGCTTTTGCACATGTAAGTTACCTGTGAACAGCCATGACATTTACATAAAGAGCAGTTTGGGGTGTTTTGGTTTGCTGGCTTTTTCGTTTGGTTTGGGTGTTTTCCTGGCCTTTTACTACCATGATGATAAGCCTCCTACAATGTGGTTTTCCCTGTGTGGCAAACAACTTAAACTTCCCTCTTAAAAAGTACATAATGATACATTTTATTCTTTTCTTCATGCAGCATTATCCTATTTCCTAGCTGCAATACTGCTGCAAGAGAAACTTCATGTACTTGATTCCATTATCTTTTTCTGCCTTCACTTTTAAACCTTTTCCTAACCTATGTGTTCTCTCACATAGTAGCATGCAAGGCCAGAATTCCAGTCTCTGTTGCCCTTGTCATTTCTGTGTTTGTCTATTCCCTCTCAGCTCACAGCAAGGCTGTTTAAATCTCTGTGCTGCATTGACCTCCAAATAGCTCCTTTGAAATCTCTGCAAAGAAATTTCAGCAAAATGTCAGTAAAAGTACCCCCAATCCCAAAGAACAAAATTTCACTACAATGTGGAGTGTAATGTCAAGACCAGGCTCCCCTGTATCATTTCTGTGTCTTGCTCCTCCCAGTACATCTGTGTGTCTGGACACATTTTCTATCTGCCTTTGTGCCCAGCTGGTGATTTGCTTCGGGGCAAACCAGCTTTTTCTTTTCCCCCCTATGTTTGCATCATATCAAATGCAAGGTGGTCTGAGCACATACCTGCATTCTACACTAAGAATCCTTGATAAAACTAATGCAATAATAAATGAGGTACTCTGTCAATCTGTCATGTGAGGAATCAGCTTTTGTTATCTCAGCAATAACTCTAGGCTTTATTTCTATTCAGAGAATATTTTTGAAATTAAGGCATTTTATTGTACACCTGACTTCACTTCTGTTTTCCTGCCATCCCAGCTATTTTAACACTTCCATTTTCTTATTACCAAACCCCAGAACTTCAAGAGTAAGTGTGTTTTATCAGAGCAAGAATTCCAACAGTCTAATGTCCTTCTTCAAAGTGAAGTGGGTCTGGTGTGTGAACATCAGAGATGTTCTCTAGTGGTTTACCTTTCCCACAAGTCAGGAGACCGACACTAAATGATCTAAAACAGTCATGAAGCACCCACACAAACTATCCCTCAATGCTGTCATGTTTGTCATACTTGTTCACAGCACTCTGTTAATCCTTGTATTGCAATTACTTCAGCATTCTGGCCCTCAAAACATCCTGTGAATGAGAGCAGCACTGGCATATTCACTGATGTTTTGGGTGAACCAGTCCATGTGCAGGGACCTTCAATGAAGTACATTAGAAACAATTTTCTCATCTTTTATTTCAAATACATTTTAAATCACTATCTCAGAACAAGTCTATTAAAATGCAGCCTAAATCATGCCCAAGCCTGTAAACTAGATTCTGTGTGTGTGACAAAACCATCTTAATAACTACATTGGATAACTTTGCAAGATACATTGAAGACTTTTATAAAAGTGACCTTTATAATGAGTCAAACTTATCCCTAATAAGTAATATTAAGCAAAGTTCAGCACTGCAAGTATTACTTTAGCATTTCAGGTGAGAATGGTTCTGAGTGCTCTCATAGCCCTTAATGGCCTTAACAACCTCACCTGGGGCCTCCACCCACACCCTCTGCCCATGTGGCCACGTGCTCTATTTAAGATCAGCCCTGGGCTTGAGGTTTTTTGGTTCTGCTTTATTGATGCAAGTTTCTCTACAGGCTTGGGTTCTTTGTTGAATTTGTCTGCCCTCTTAATACCTGTTAATCTTGTAACTTTTGTTTGGGCTACTGTAGGTTGGCTTCTGGGGATTTTTTGTTTTGTTGGGAGTGGTTTTCATTGTAGTTTTTTGTTTGGTTTTGTTTTTCCTCCCTTTGCTCAAGTCCTTGGATTAGGCAATGATGCAGTATCTTGGTGTAGCTGCTTCTGATATTCTACCAGGCTTACTAGCAAGTCTCTATGGGGACTCAGTCCAAGTTTGTGGTGCTAATTCAGATGGGTTCTTTTTGTTTTGCTCTCTTTAGTTGCAATAAACAAGTAAATTGTAATCTAGACTTTATATTATTGAAGTTGTAACTTAAGAGTTTGAAATTTTTTCTTTGCTCTGCTTAACACCTATTTAAGTATTCATAGAAAGATTACTAATTTCTTTGGAGTTTTTGTACTCTCTTCTGGATCATTATCACTTTATACTTTTCAAAATCCAGTGCAACCCTCTCCAGTGTGTTTTTAGCTTTAATTTGTGAATTCAATTTTGTTCTTTAGCTGATTTCTGCTATTCTGATACTGAGCTGGTTAATTCCTAATTGACATTTGTACTTAGGCTTTTAATTTTCTCTTTGAGCCCCTCTTCACTAGCTGAGTTTATTGACAATGGAGCATATCTTCAATTTAGTCCCATCATTCTGGATTCTTTAGACTCTTTCTCAGTATTCACAGGTATTTTAAACTACTGTGCTTACTTCTGCTGCTTTGGTGTCTTCTTGATACTATGGTGCCTGGTATTGTGAGCAGTTCATGGGCTTTATGAAGACTAAATTATCTCTTCTCCCTTGAGCCTTATTGCTGTCCTGTAACTTCATCAGAGTCACAACAACCTCCTTCCTCCCCTCCTCAGGCAACATCCCAAGACCTCCCTGAGCTGAGGAGCAGTGGCAGCAAAAACCCTCTGTGCTATGGGGGAACAGGGCATAGGGGAAGGAGGATGGTTCTGATTTTCCTCCCCTTTGGTAGTGGCCAGTTATCCACCAGTGGGTGTAAAATAGCATGTGCCTCATCTTGTGTCCAGCATATTCAGTGGAGGTCTCACATGTATGAGGGGGAAGTGAAATTGTGGGTGAAAATTTTGCTGCTTGCCTAGTGTAAATACAGTTTTCCTTTTCAGCAAGATCCACTTTATTCCATACCATTGCACTATACAAAAACCACAGCATTACTGTGCTTCAACAGTCATGTTCTTAATTTACATGGGCTTCTTTATTCTTGTAATAATTGGACCTTTCTGTAAACTGGTCCTGCTAAAGATCTATAAGGAAGTAGGTCATTACTAAGAGGCATTACAGCATTCCTGAATCTTACTCTTCAGATTTGTGCAGTAGCTTTCAGGAATTATTTTATTAGAAAAAGTTCTCTTTGGATGTGTGTCCTTAATCAAGATGTTAAATAACTGAAGGGACCATGTCTCTGTTATCCTATGGTAAAAGATTACAGTATTCTAGGGAATGCACAGCAGTGTAGCAATCTTGTCATTATCTAACAATTTTTCCTAGCTCTACTAATTCTAGTTATGATGAAAGGACAATGCATTGTCTGTCAAAGTAGGATCAGCTCATCTTATAAAATTGATTTTTTACGTTTGTGGTTACAAAATACAATATGGAAAAGAAATTGTATTTCTCTTTCATGGGGGTTCTATCTGCAAAAAATCAATCAGCTATTTCTAAATGAGAAAATAGATTTACAGGATTAACATTATTGGTAAGGAATACTCAAGACCTAGACTGCAGAAAACAAAGAGTCTGTTTTGGTACCTAAACTTCAAGGGAACAGCTACAAGAGAATGAAGGGTAGGATTTTAATTCAGATGTGGTTACCACAGAAAATGTCAGTCCTAGCAAAGTTAATGGGACACAGGTTTGGTAGTGTGGGAGGTCAGGAGACTAAGAACAAGAGTAGCATCCCTCACAGTTTTGTCTGACACAGCACTCTCAGTGGCAGGGTCATAAATAGATCCTGTAGTCAATGAGTTTGGCTGCCCTTGAGCAGCTGAATTTTCTATTGATTTGTATCATCAGAAAAATTCTGACTCCCTAACAGCAGTGTTTCCTGTAATGCTGTCCCTCAGAATGCAACCCAAGTTGCCTTTTGGTTATAAGTCTCTGTGACTTCTGATGAGCTTATTAACACTTCTGTTTGCAGCTGAGCTACATTCTGGTCTGATGAACACTTCCAGGCTTTCAAGAGTGCTGCAAGAAGGATCAGAAAATGAACATGAGGACTGTTGTCCACAAACACACATCCATCTAAGTGATAATTCTCAATATGAACAGTAAGTAATACAGGATTCTAGGTATTCCTGAGTAGCAATATACATGCTTTGCCAGGTTTGTTTTCCAAAACATGTACTAAATTAGTGTTGATTTTTAGAAGTCTGACCCTCTCGTTTTCTTGTCCATATCCAGAACCTAAAGTTTGCTGTGCAAATTTCACATGAAAATATTTTGTTAGCGTTTTGAAAACAGAATTCAGCCTTCTAAACTGCTTGGCTATTACGTGGTGTGATCCAAATTGGATGTGACTTGTGTGGAATTATGCTGAACTTTTTGCTTTGTCTGAAATTCATATTATGCAGCAATGATGGGTGTTTTTTCAATTGCCTGTGTTTTCAAGATGCTGATAAAGCACTGGAACAGTGCCAGGTATTTTAGGAAATGCATTGCTGTTTCCCTGGATCACCAAATGTTACAATACCTTGACTCTGTTTCTGGAATAAAGAGCAATTTTTATTGTATTTCTTGAGGGGGATTCAGTGTTAGACAAAAATCTTTACCTTTAAAATGAGAGATGTTGTTAGCACCCTACCTAATACTGCATGATATCTAAATTATTTGTTTGAAGACATGTAACTGTTTCCTTTTCCTTCTGTAATGTCCTTCAACAACTGGTAAGAGCTGTGCCTCATTTTTATCACTTTGTTCTATTGTTCAGAATTATTGATTATTTATGATTAGCAAAAAGTCTTTAGAAGCAGTGAAACACAGACTTGGACATATTTTAACAAATCTAACAGATGCACTGTCTGAGTCTGTGTGGTACCAGAGGACGGAGCTATAGTTGACACAGGATTATTTCCTGCTGGAGTTTTGCCAAAGAAAAATTGGCATCATTTGTGCTATTCTTTATTGAGAGGCTCCTTTAATGTGTGTGTTTAATAAAATGTGAACATCCGGGCCCACAAGGGTAAGCTCCATGTCTACCAGCAGTGTAACTCTTCCAAATCAATTTTTATTTGCAAACTTTTCACTCAAGCAAAACCATCCAGAAGTATCCGCTTTGGGGCCGTGTGCCACTTTAGTGCTACTTTAGCACTTTGTGGGGTTTGTGGAGCTGAAGCATTAGATAAGCTTTGTTCCTTCCTTTGCTTCCCACTCAGCTGCTGTGTTCGCTTTATGGCCGCACTGGGATTTCCATGGCCCCAGGCTTCTGCAGGCAGCCAGCACTGCTGCAATTATTGACCTCCTCTGGAGAGACAAGGAATGAAATCACAGGAAAATCGAGCTGTGTTACTCGGGATGGTTACTTCCAAGGTAAGGCATGTGGTAGGCCAGAGTACAGGAAGATATTTGTCATCTGTGCTGTCAGGAAGCTGCTTATGTTGATTCCTCAGTCTGTTTCTTCCTAACTGTTTGTGGTGCTTTCCCTTGTCCTTGTACCTTGATGCTTGACACATGGAGTGGTTGCTGCAATCAGGTGTAAGGTGAGCAGGGGCAGGGTGGGCTCCTATGTACTGCACAGGCTTGTGATTCTGGCCTTTTCCACAGCACGAGGGAAGCCCTGCCAAGGGCTTCTGCTATAGCACTTACTGGCCTTAGTTTAAACTAACTTTTCACACACCTGAGATTCTGGTTAGGTGTCTTTATAGATATTTGTATTCCTGTTGGGTATCTTGTTTTTTATTGTGATTTTTTTTTTTTTTTAAGATGAACCAAGTCTTTAAACCTGCTCAAACAGGAGTACTAGAAGAAATCTTTTTTTCCTTTTTGTTAAGCAGTATATGTACATAAAAGCATAGGTTTCATGTGGTAGGAATATGCCAGTGCTTTTGCTCAATGATATTTTACTGTATTGCTGACAAATACCTAAAATCTGAAGGGAAAAAGAGGCGGAGGGGACAAAAGATAAGGGAGCTTCTTCATCATAGCTGGTGGCAATGCTTTTAATAGTCTTGAACTCTGAAGGAGATTGCAGTGTGTGTGTGGAATTTTGCTCCATAAAGCAAGTGGTTGCACAGAACTAGGCAGTCAGTAACTTGGAGGATAAAAGAAGTTACCATAAAGAGGCCAGTAGATTTTTGAGAATCTGTTTTCTACAATGAAGTCTTAGGTCAGTTTATCCAATGCTATCGAAATGGGTGAAGAATGCAAGATTATAAAAAGCTGTTGAAGTAGATCAGCTTTTACAAGGTCTGTGTGGGAAGAGCCACTTCTACCATTAAGTGGGAAACTATAATTATACACAATTCATAACTTCTGCATAATGTGTCTTAAAGGTAAGTGTGCAAGTGGAGTCCTTGCCTGGCAGTGCTGAGCAAGTAACCTCTACCCATGTTCATGTTCTTTGTGCACATCAGGATGACCTGTATTTAACTGAAGTGATGTCTAGATCTCGTGGCATTTTTGTTTGCAGAGGCATTTTATAGACATTTGTGCTAGTACTGTTATTTCTGCTCCCTGCTCTAATCAGAGCGCACCATTTTGTTCATGCATGGGAAACCAGGTTTATAGGAATAACAGTCTCAAACAAGTAATTATCATTTCTGATTATGATTGTCAAATTAATGTATAATCATTCTTTTAGCCATGGGAATAGCAAATTACATTTTCCCTCAGTAAAATGAAAAATTCATACTCTTCATAGAAAATCATGGACAGCACGTAATTAATATAATATTCCATGTAACTTATATTTCTATAAAAATAGCTCAGTGCATCCTTTTTGTGTCTAATGAATCCTTATCTTAGACTGTTTCAAAAGTAAGCTGCCTTTTCTGTGACTTCATTGATAAATCTCTTGATTGTTATGGTCTTTTGTTGATGTATTAAGTCAATAAGGGTTGAACAGCCTTGTTAAAATTATAATAGCAGTTACTAATGAGAACTGTACTACCTCTGGCATGCCTGAGCTCTGGGGGGAACATAAATGCAACAGCTGTGACTCTTGATTTTATGCTCAACTGTGTGACACCTTTGGACTTTCTGGTTTTGGGGGATGTTGTAGCTTTTGGGGTGGGCCTCATTTATGTTCAGTTGCCCTGTCTCCTCCTGGGCAATGGGAAATCAAGGATGGCTGGCACAGTTCCTTGTCCTGCTCTCTGCTTCAAGCCCAGGTCCCTTGTATTTCTCTAGGAAGCCACACTGCCAGGCCTGTGCTGCCATCAGCCCCCTTCTCGGGACATTATTCCCTGAGAGGGGCCATGCCCATTGCTTTTCTGCTGCTTGTAATGCAAATGGAGTGGGGTGCCCTGGAGCAGCTAATGTACCCAGCTATACCACTAGAACAGGGCTAAACATTCCCCGATCTTTTCTTTTTCATTTTAGAGATCTCATAACAGAGGAGTCCTTAAATCTACTAATTGTAATCAGGGCTTGTGTATTTGGCAGTTTTCCCTTACTCCCTGACCAGCTTTACTATTTCTGCCAAGCCACCCCTTCCTTCCCACAGCTGAATGCTTTGCAAGGCTGGACCCAAGACAGCTTGTCCTAACTCTGGAGAATGGACCCATGGATTTCTTCCCACAGATGTCAGGAATTCTACCAAATTATTTGCTCTTCTTGGATTGTATTTATCACCTCAAGAGCAAAATTCACTGTTTCAGTGCAGACTTGCATTCCTTCCAGAATGGGTTAGTCTTCATTGTGCTATATGCTCCTCCTCCTTATCTTGCAGGAAGGGGGAATGAGAGATCTGCAACTTCTGTTTGGCTGCTTTACTTGCTGGAATGTATTGCATATGAACATGCACTAGTACACATTTTGTGGTCAATTGCAAAGAAAAACATGTGTCCCAAGGCAAGGGAGCAGTACAAGTTCTCTTACATCACTCGAGCCTTGTGCTCATGAAGTGTGTTGAGGGATTTCTTAAGTGTAGTAAATCTTTTTTAATTATGGGGCATGAACTGAAACTTCACTGGGGTGTGTATCCTAATGAGAACTTGGTGCATACTTAGGCTTTCCATGCCATTCTGCACCCTGCATTGCTCATAGCTGGCTTTAGAGTTTGTATTTTTTTTCAAATACCCTTGCAAAAATTTGATCATTCAAATAAAGCACAAAACAAGTTCTTTGCCTTTTGAGTGTGGTAGGTGTCTGTGAACATGTGTGTGCCTGTTCATGCCTACCTCATTTACCAGAGACAATTAGTAGTGACCTTGGCAATTTGGGCAGAGGTGTTTTTTTTTTGTTTTTTTTTTAACCTAATGCAGGAGATTTCAGTAAGAGTTTAACTCAAGACAAGGTGGGAACTGACACGTGCTGCACATAATTTTGTTTCAACTTTGCAGGCAAGGTTATTGATGGATAAATAATTTCTAGTGTATATGCATAGGTAGAATTCACAGACAGAGTTGATTTGAGGATTTGTCTTTACTTTTGAATGAGGCTAATTTCTCAGTGCTTGACAGGGTCAGATCAAGGCAGCAATAGGGATGGCAGAATTGGCTCTTGCAGAACCCTGAAAACCAGCCTGGCAGCTGCTGCTGCCAGGAAAGGGAATGAGAATGTATGAAACAGCAGCTACTTCAAGGAAATTGGGTCATGTGAGCCTTTGCTGGATCCTGTTCAGTTTTCTGTGGCAGAAAAAGCCAGCTCTGTGTGTAATACATGCATGTAGTTTGCTTATGCTGATAAGAAGCCTTGAACCAGCTCTGGTGGCTGGCTTGCATTTACTGTGTCTTCCTAATAGAATGCATTCAATTACTCACTAGCCACTTCACAAATCAAACAGGTAAAAAACAACTGTCAGGTAAAACTATTGAATAGTGGCAGACATCCATGATATGTACAGACAGACAAAATACTTAGACCCACATGAAGTATGCAAGATTAGCAGAACAAATGAGGAGAAACTCATCTGCTCCAGCAGAGCAGCAAGTTGTGGGCCCATATGTTGGGTGCAGACAGAAGTGGCAAGATGGAGAAATGCAGGAGAGTTCTCTTGGGCTTTTGTGAGCCTTTGTGAATTGTTCTGAATTGGTGGAAGAAGTGAGGGATAGAGAAGAAGTCTATGGGATAGCGAATCAGCCTATGAATAATCAGTCATTAGTAAGTGTTACTTTTACTTTTCCATAATTCTATCCAGAAGAAATGGTAATAATTTTTCCAATTGTTGCCGAGTCCAATGAGTAACTTTCTCCAGTTGCACGTTTCCAACCATTTTTGTCTTCTGAGCTCTCTGAGATGGAATACTCTTCCCTTGTCCAGAAGTGTCATTTCTTTTGTGGCCACTAAATGGATTTCCACATAGATGGAGTCCAGACTGCAGATTCTCCCAAATATCTAAATAAATGTAATAGAGGCTTACTTAGACTATATTAGGAGCAGCCATCCCTGTGAGACAAATACAGATGGATTTAGCAGGAATGCTGCCACACCAGGTGCAAAAATGAGTTTGCTCTCACTATTGTGCTTTGAGGAATGACACCAAAGTGTCACAATGTCCAGCACTCAGTATCTGGCAATAGCTCATCCATGCAATTAACATTTAATTGATCTACATGTTACAATACTCGAAAGCCCCCTACTTGGTTAAATGTATTTTTCACAGAGCTTCAGTGACTATTGGCACCTTTAGATCCCTTTCCTATTTGTCAGGATTTCTTTGCATTGCCTCTTTCTACCACTCTGACAAAGCTCTGTGTGTGAGATTGTTTTTCTAGGCCCTGATTCAGCAGCCAGCATCAGGATTGAATGTCCCAGCAATAGCAGCATAGTGAGAGTTGTGACTGTGGCAAGAGTGAAAATGGAAAACTGATTAGGTCTATATTGGCATCCATTTTCTTGGAGGAAAAACAGCCCAATGGGTGAGGATCAATTGTCTAAAGGAGCCCATTCCTAAAGAGGCCAGTAGAACCCTGCTGCAATTTTGAAATAGCTCAGGTCCTGCTAGTCTGTGTCCTATCTGTGAAAAAGCTATCTTTTAACTGATTGACCCTGCACCTCTTGAAGCTGATGGCACAAATCCTGCTGGAATTTGTTGGTCAGCATTAGGCATTCCCACAGCTTGCTGGTGAGCACTGGCAGTGCTGCTGTACTGACAGGGGAAAGTACACAATGAAGTGATGAGGCAGAGCCCTGTTTTATGGCCAATAGGCACTTATGGTGTTGCTGAGTTAAGGCCATAAGATGTGGTAGTATCTGAACCCTGGCCTGCCAGAATTCTCTCTCTGTGCAAGCATTTAGGGAATCTTAAAAATGGCTGGCATGGTGCTGAAGCAACAGCTACATCACAGGATTAACTGTCCTGTTTTATCAGGTGATTTTAGAGAACTGGGTGCTGCAACCTTCATGATACAGTGAGCTGGGCTTTTTCCTTTCACTGCTCCTGAGGCTGCCAGGATAACCTTATAGTTAGGCAGCTGTACCACTGCAGCAAGAAGTACAACACACTACTAATAAGTGTAAGCATCCTGCCTTAGGAATTATTTTGACATTTCTTTAATAATATGTAACAGTGCCAACTAGAGACACCACACAAATGAGAAACCCAACGTGCACAGAAATGTTTTGTATTCCTTAAGTGTTTGATTCAATTGTATCCTAATACAAATTTACTCTAGCAATTCTAGTTGAATTTTACTTAATATTGCTTTATGCTCATAGATTTGGAGTGGTTTAAATATTTCTTAACCACCTATGGAGGAAGAAGTATCTCTCCTGCAGCAACAGAATAGGCTCTGTAGCTGTGCTTTCCCCTGTCAGTGCCAGCCTTTGCCCTCAAAAGCTGGCATGCAAGCTTTGCTGGTATCTCAAACTTTTCTTAGGCAAACAGGACTGGAGCTTCTCATGTATCATGCATGTTTGAGGGTAGGAAGGAAGTAGAAAGGAGAAAAAATCTTTTTCTTAAGTCTCTTGTTTGACAAGAGACTTAAGTAATGACTTGGGGAAAAATGTGAGCAATTTTTCTGCTCCTTGCCTGCCTAAACAGAACTTTTTCATCATTGTTGACTGCAGCCCAGGAGTAACAGATGAGAAAAGAATTTATAACTGCACTTACAGGTTTAGGAACCTGGAATCCATTTTGTAAATGTTATGATACTCTTATCTTCCACAGTCTTGCGAAGTTAATGCAGTTTTGTGCACTACTTCTACTCAGTCACAGGGAGTTGAACAGGGAGGAGGAGAGGGGAAGGCTGTGCACTGCTGCAGCTACAATGTGGAGTCATCTGTGCCACAGTGGTAACAAGAGATGTGCGTGCCCCAAACACACAGCAGAAGGGACAGCTGTGCCTTTTACCTATTGGAGAGTAAAAGGGATGTCACTCACACCTTGGAATTGAACATGGTTAGGCAGCATCTCTTGAATATGCCTGCAATGGTTATATCTCCTTTCAGTGAGCTAGATACTGGCCTTATACAGGGTTGGCCAAGAAAACTCCCCAGAAAATAGAAGTTAGTACTTGCTTTAACACTTTGTGAGTAACTGTAGAAGAAAGCTGACACTGCTTTCTTTCACAGCTCACTCTCTTCAAGTAGTAGAGCCTGTTAGCTGTAAGTAGGAGCAGCATTTTTGTGTAAAGATTTACAATATAAAATCATCTTACACTTGATGTTCACCCTTGTTTTCATCTCTTTTTACGCTTTGCACTTTGGTAAGGCAGACTCCCATTTGCTCAGCTGAAAGCTCTCCAAAGCTGGGCCTGCAATCTGTTGGGAGCTAATAAGAGCAACCAGGGTCTTGCATTACCATAGTGATTTTGTGTTGAGGCACTGGAGGGTACAGGGAAAATGATTACTGGGTAATGATTAACAGTACTGAGATAATGTCACCCTGAGACAGGGGGACACATGCACAGGTCTTAAGTGAGTATTTCAAGGGGTGTCAGAAGATTCACAATGACATGTAACAAGATGTCAATCCAGAATGCAGACTGCTGGTGGCTGGGCTCACTATTGCTTTCCTGTTTGTAAGATAAGGAGTGTGTCCTCAATGCAGCCATCTTCAATGCTTATTACTTCATTCCCCATCCTATAGACCCAGGATCTATCAGGCCTCCACTGGGACTCACTTTTCACTTATCTGAGAAAGCCATAAGTCAGATTTCAAGCTAAATCCAGATGGGGAAAAGCTTCTTCCAGTGAAAAGGGGGAAATGAGGGTGAAATGAAAATGCCATAGTGACTAAGTGCTTGAACAAAATGAAGGTACTTCTGAGTACATGAAGGACTAATGTTAGTGGGGAAATGGAATTTCAAGATAGCATCTGGTTGTATTGCACTAGAATTGAAGGAAACTGAAGTGATGAACGTAAATTGTTTAGTCATGATCAATAAAATAATCTGTAATTTCACCCTGAAGTTTAATTTCAGCTCCCGTCTGTGATGTTCCATGTTGGTAACTGGCTTTCTTACTTGAATTTAAGGAAAAGACTAACCCTGTAATACTTGTCATTTTAGGGGTAAAGCAAAGGCTTTGACAGGGCTCGTCCCTTTGCATCTCCAGTTATCAGAGCCCCATCCATGCAGACATACAGCTGAGTCCTTAAGTCTCAAAGGCTATGCTGCTCAAATAGCAAGGAAGGCAAGGCCTAGGGGCTGAAGATTTGGTGGCTTTCTATGCACCCTGATCAGTGGTTGGAATTGACAGTAGCTTGTGAGCGATGTTTGGTGTCTTTTCAGTAAGTACTGATGTTCACATTGCAATACTCAGATGGAGGAGGTTGGGTGGGGTGTGTCCTGACTAAAAGCTGAGGAAGGGGTTGGAGAGAGCTGGCTGTTTGACCAGATGTAGCTGGGGAAATGCAATCACTACATGTTTTGCTGTATGTTTTAGTGACAACTGAACTGCCAAGAGGCTGAATTTAGGAAGGCATAGAATTGCCCGTGTAGATGGACTTAAGCAGTGCAGACTGTAAAAGCACCTGAGATATAAGTGCAGGACACAAAATTCAGATGCTATTTAAAATCTCATTTCAAGACACCCCACTGGGTGTTTATTCCATCACTGAGTGCGTAAGTACATTTTAAACTCTGTCACTGCACACTTGGATCCTTTGTGCTTTGCCATCCTGAAAACGACCGTAAGCACTTTTCATTGAGCTGCTTTGCTTAAGTCTTCCTGAAGGACAGCAGGAATCCAAATCACCTTACAGCCCACCAGATGTCCAAGCCTCTGCTCTTTGCCAGCCAGCTTATCCCACTGCAGGGGAGAGCTCCAGCACTGTAGTACAGGTGCTTCCCAGTTGCATGAGACTGTCATCTTTGCTGTTAGTTCTGGCCTGGGAGAAATCTTGCTCCATCCGTTGATTTTAGAGCTGGCAGCCCACTATTGGACACAGGGTTCTGGACAGGAATACTGGCCCTTTTCCCTGTAAAACAAAACTCACCACCCCAGTTTTTTAATGTCAGTTTGCATGAGGCATTTGGCACTTCCAATTGAGCCAGAGTAATTTTTATTGTTAGTTTTGGTCTGGGAGAAATCCTGCACCATCTGCAAATTTTGGAGATGGCAACCCACTCTCAGAGACAGGCACCCGACTCTCGGACAGAGGGTTCTGGACATGAACATTGGCTCTTTTCCCTGCAGAAAAAAGCTCAAACACCCCACCCCCCCCCCACCCCCCCTCCGTTTGCGTCGGTGGTGCAG
>VZTR01007897.1:35790-71491 GCA_013400775.1 Chaetops frenatus | reverse complement strand
TCCAGAAATATTAGAGCCAGCAGCTGATGCTTGGACACAGGGTTTGGGACAGGAATGTTGGTCCTTTTCTCTGTAACACAAAACTCACCCCCCAGTTTCTTGATATCAGCTTACAGGAGTTGTTTCACACATCAAGCTTAGCCAGAGTCCCTGTTGCTGTTAGGATTTCTCCCAGATCAAAACTAACACCGACAGGGACTTGGGCAAAATTGCAGTGCCAAATGCCTTGTGCAAACTGTCATCAAGAAACTGGGAATGGAGTTGTGTTTTACAGTGAAAAGGGCCAATGTTCATGTCCAGAACACTGTGTCATAGAGTAGGCTGCTGGCTCCAAAATTTGGGAGCCGAGGAAGATTACTCCCAGACAAAAACTAACAGCAATGGGGACTTCAGCTAAACCTGAAGGGCCAAATGGCTCCTCCAAACTGACATCAGCAAAGTGTGGGGGGGTGAGTTTTACTTTGCAGGGAGAAGGGCCAGTGTTTGTGCCCAAAAGCCTGTGTCCGAGAGTGGGCTGCTGGCTCCAAAATTTGGAGAGGGAGCAAGATTTCTCCCAGAAGATATGTAACAGCAGAAGTGACTCTGGCTAAATTTGAAGTGCTAAACATCTCCTACAAAATGCTATCAAGAAACTGGGGGGGTGAGTTTTACTTTGCAGGGAGAAGGGCCAGTGTTTGTGCCCAAAAGCCTGTGTCCGAGAGTGGGCTGCTGGCTCCAAAATTTGGAGAGGGAGCAAGATTTCTCCCAGAAGAGATGTAACAGCAGAAGTGACTCTGGCTAAATTTTCAGTGCTAAATGTCCCCTACAAACTGACATCAAGAAACTGGAGGTGAATTTGGTTTCACAGGGAAAAGGGACAGCATTTGTGTCCAGAACACTGTGGCTGAGACTGGGCTGCTGGATCCAAAATTTGCAGAGGGAGCAAGGTTTCTCCCAGACAATAAGTAAGAGCAGAAATTACTCTGGCTAAATTTGAAGTGCTAAACATCTCCTACAAAATGCCATCAAGAAACTGGGGGGGTGAGTTTTGTGTTACGGGGAAAAGAAAGAAATAGAGAAACAGAGGAAAGAAGTAAAAGAGAGAAAAAGGAAAAGAGTTTAAGTTGAAGACAAAAAGAAATAGTGCTAGAGAGAAATATGGAAATAGAGTTAAAGAGAAATAGATAGTTAGGCAAATGGAGAAACAGAGAAAGAGTTAGAAATGGAGTTAGAAACAATGAGAAACACAAAAACTGAGTTAGAGACAGAGAGATTGACAGAAATAAAGTTACAAATAGAAAAAACGAAGTGAAGAATAGACTGAAAAGTAAGAAGCAAAGCAAGAAATACAGTGAAAAAATGACTAAACCACACCAGAGAAAGACAGGAGCCAAGTGGGGTAGCGGAAGGAGGGGGTATCTTCATTTGGGAGGATTCAACTTTATTGAATGAATTTTTTTACTTACACTCCAGCAAAACAGATTGAAACTGTGTATACAAATGCAAATCTATATAGACACTGGTACAAGTTCCATTTACATACAGATCATTACATGGAAATGCAGCAGAAAATGCAAATACAGAACATTACAGGGCAATACAAGTCAAATACATATTAACACAATATAACCATTCTTTTGTAACTGAAACGTTTACTGCATTTCATTTTATTGTTACAGGAAACCCAAAATAAAAGCAGCACCCAGTACTTCTGCACAGTCCCAGTAAGATCATGTACCACAAACTATTCTTGAAGGGCTTTTATCTGTGCAAGTGTCATAGCAGCTCCCTGTTGCCAGGGCACTACTTCAAAAATGAGGAGAAAAATCTATGAACCAGTAGCTTCTTTTGCAAGTTTCCTTCAGAAAACATAATCAAGCCCGGGGTCACTACAGTTCCTCACAACTTCTGAGGGGCTTTGGTGTAGTTCTAACCACAAGCAGAAGAGATCTGAATTGTATTCTTAGAGGAGAGCAAATTGTTGACAGGTGAAGTTGGGCTGTTGTTGATGACTTTTAGTATGCCTGAAAGAGCTGATCTTTGAATGGACAACGTGGGCTAAATATCTGGGGGGCTGAAGCTCCTCTGGCCTTATTGCCACTTCAACTGGTTTTGGACTTAATGACCCTAAAGGTCTTTTCCATCAAAATAATTTGTTATTCAATGAATCAAAATCTGTATTGCTTTAGGTAAGTTGCTGAGCAGTAAATTGCTGAGGCAGGATTCAAACTTCAGGCTTGCCTCAGGGAGTGAAAGGATGAGGTAGCTAAACAATAAGGGGTTTCATTTTGTCCCCCCCATGTAAGCAAAGCTCTTCACCATGAAACAATTTTTACTAAGTGCCAGAGAATCTGTTGTAGCCACGTGAGCCTATTTTCTCTTTTGCAATGGGAATATGTGTGACAACAATAACTGCAAATTATTTTTCTTTCTACAGTAATATCTGGCCGTGTGTTTAAACTCAGTGTTTGGTAGCAGTAGTTAAACAGTTCTTCTCATGCTTGTGGATTCCTGAGTCAGAAGGAATTTTGTCAAAGACAATCCCACTCTTCTTGCTTGCTGCTGTGAGCCAATGGTGTTCTCCAGGCACTTTTAACCCAATTTGCTACACATCTCTGTTTGTAAACCATTAATAGCAGATATTTAACTTGGGAGTTCTGGGGTGTGATCCACAATGTGCCCCAGAGCTGTTGCTTTTTCCCAGGATATAATTACAGTATCCCGTGACTTCTCTTCTAATTTTCATTTAAATGAAATTTCAGATAATCCGTTTCCTCATGGTGACAAAACTGTTGCTGTCTGTTTTCACCCTTTCTGTTCCCAAAGCCCAAACCAGCACCTGCACAAAATCTTGAGCCTTTTCCCAAAGCTGCCTGAAGTCTACAGGGCTCTTTACACTGATTCCTGGAATCAGATTCCTCTTACCAGGATCAGGTTAATTAATGGAATTTTTTTTCCCCCCCACCCCTGATAGTCCAAGGGATTGTTGTTCTCCAAATATTATTTGGGCATTAGGAGCTCTGAGATAAGGGAGGTAATAATAAATCATCTGTATGAAGCTTTGCAGTGTCAGGGCCATAGCAGCTCCTGCTTTGTAAATGGAAGGTAAAAGTGGAACACTATCTCATTTCTGAAAATACACCTGCAGAAACACAGGCCAGGGGACAGAAAGCCACAATCTAGAAATGTGAAAATTTTAGAAAAAGAACTGTCCATTTGTACACAGAAATGCTGAGGATAGTCTAGGGGTGAAGAGTCTAGCTTTGAGCTTTGCTCTAAAGGCTGAACTTCAGCATACCAAAAGCAACGTTGTTTCTTAATGAGATGCTGCTGGTTAGTGAAACTACTCTGAAATGACTGTGTCCTACCCATCAAGATATTGTGGCCAATTCCACCAGTGTGCTGTGCCACCCTCAGGTAGAGGATATGTTCAACTAAATTTTACTCTTCCGAGTGAAAAATAACTCTTCAGTTATTGGTGAGTTTTGTTTTTTAATATTTAGCTTGCAATGATTAGGTAAAGCTGCCTGGAGTAGCTTATGGTCTTTACTTGCTGTGAAGCAGGAATATTTTCCAGTCAAATCTGAAGTCCAAGTGTAGATGAAAGCTGCTACCCACAACTAGAGATTCACTGTGTATCATCTGGAGAGGAGGAAGCCATCTGGAGGTTGCTGTTCTTTATGTACTTTACACACCCTTCCATGAGCTGCATGAAGATCCCTCTATGAGGCAGCTCCTGCAGCAGAATTCCCCAACCTAGCTCTTGAACTGCCTCCCACTGGGAATGGGGCTGGGGCCAAGGGAGGAACAACAGTCTCCACACACAACTCCTGGGAGCTGGGCTCTGCTTATGGCTCTCACAACCCATCACAGTATGACTGCATGGCCTGCAGGCAGCTGCACTTGTTAGGGCAGATCTCAGAAACTCCCCTCCTGCAGTGACATCTCAGTCTTTGTAGCTGTAGTGGGTTGTGAGTTCTGGCTGAGCACCAGTGCTCCCACTAAAATTACTCACTCGTTTTCTGTTGTGAGATAAGGATTAGGAGAAAAGCAAAGCAGGCTCAAAACTTTAAAGGGTGTAAAGAAAGCTTTATTAACAGAACTAAAAGAAGAATAATAAGAATCAGAACAAAACTTCAGACACTTCTCCTTTCCCTACTTTCTTTTGTCTTCCTTCTCAAATTAGTTCCAGTCTTCTTTAGGATCCTTTCCACCAGCATACCTAAACTGCCCAGGCTGTCTAGTGAACTCTCTGGTCCTAGGAAATCTGCTCCACTTTGCTGTTGAATTTTTATCCTGGTTATCTATCTGTAGAAACCTGCTTTTTGGGGAAACTGGCTGAGTGGAATTAGGAACAGCATACCTTTCCTGGGTTTTTGCATGGCAGTTCTCAGCTTCTCATAACAGGGCCATGTAATATGCTATCAAGACTGAATTCTTCATTTCCTACCTTTAGAGTTTTACAGTTCACATGGCTGTGACATGAGGTACTTGAGATACTTGTCATAAAGTCTCCAAGTGCCTGAAGGGCCCTGCAGCTCCTGAGCTCTTGCTGCCAGCATTTGGGCATCCGTTCATTCATTTGTTCATTTAAAGGAGCATGGACATTTCTTGAAGCTTTACAGAAACTTGTCTTTGCTGCTGAGATAAAAGATAATAATAGAGTACTATGATACCAAAAAAGAAAGGTCAAGTTGTCAGATTTGTTTTGCTGAACCTCTGTTAGTACTTTGTATTACTATAAAAGTAATGCAGAATGATTTGGCCATTGATTTAGGCTAGAAATGGTGAGTAGTCTGCTAACAGATATCTTTGATATTTGTCAAAGTGACAGGAAGGAATCAATGTGCTATACAATGTGCTGTATTTGTTCATGATACCAATCTTTAATAAAAAAATGTATCTAAGTGTCTCTCAGTAGAAGCTACAGCTGAGTTACTGCTGCATTCTTTAGGAAAATAAAGCTGAATTGGGTTCTCTATTCTCACAGAAACTTGTGGAAAATTAGAATATTTTAGGTAATATAATGCACAGACATTGCTGTTGCTTTAAGAATGGTGAGCTGTTATGTGCTTTCTCATCCAGGACTGGCATTCACATCTCCCCCTTTCACAGCAGAACACAGCCCTTAAACCAGTCAGCTTCAACCATGTTTTGGATTCGGATGTATTACCCCGCAGAGGCGGGGCCGGCGGCGGCTGCCCGGGACCTGCAGCCGGAGGGGGACGAGGTACGGACGGACCTTTCCTGAGCCAGGCCACTGCGCCCAGTGGAGTCCGAACGGCAGGAGATAAATACTATCATAACACAGGAAGGAAAACTCCCGGCTTCCTCCCGTGTTGGTAGGAGATTCCATTCTTTTTCCAGTGTCTGACCAGATCCCAGGGTTTCCCCTGTTGTTGGTACAGGTGTTGTAATAAAGACTTGCCGCGAATTATATCCGGTTTAAAAGTGGATTATTGCAGGCACATTTTTTATAGCAGCAGGAAGCCTTGTTGGCAGCATATTTTAATTATGCTCTGAAGTTAATCAAGGAAAGACAATCTGTTCTGAACACAGGAAGCTACATATACACATTTGAGTGCCTATTTCCACGGGGCAGGTACAAGTGCTTAAGTGTTGCTGAACTCCCAGCACATGAGCAATCTGGTAAATGTCTATAAAGCACAGGCTTTCATAGGAAAGGGAGGATCCACCACCCAGTGCAAGGCACCTGCTTCCTCTTTACAGTCAGTGGAGGGAGACAGGCAACTGTGATCAAGAGGCTCTGATCACCTCTGGAAAAGCCCTAACTCTTCCCTGACGGTAGAGGGAAGAGTGAAGAGACTGCAGAGAAATCATGTACATATAACAGGGTGGCTATTTTATTTCATGGCTGCCTGATGCTAGCTGTGAACTTAGTACACCTGAGGCTGGTTGCCATGATTGCTGTATATTAACAACTTCTGTGATCTGTTACTGAAGGCAATAAGGTTTCCACTGAAAAGCACCATTTCCTTAATTTTTCTCCATATTTAGAGCAAAATTTTTCTTTGTACATAAAGAACAATTTTTTAGAGGCAGAGGTGCATACATTGGAACAGGCTCACTTGCTCTTGGAAACGCTGTGGTGTGCAGTGTGTGATACATGGTACAGTATTGCCTGGTCTGAATGGATAACAGCTGTATGGTGCACACACTGCTTCCCAAAGGAGAGCACCCCAGTGTCTCCAGTAACTCCTCTTACTACACTGCTGTAAAGTCTCCTTGGCTGGAGAAAGCACTAACCCTCTCCAGAAGCCTTTAAATTAGATTGGAGGTTATTTGAAGCACACCCACATCAAGTAAGTTCATCTAAGTAAACTATACAAGCTGCTACAACTGAAATGTCACTGGGATGTTTGGGGTGTCCTGAACGAACCTTTTTACCAAGCTCAGCAGGAGAAATTTTCTCCAATTTTAATCACCAGGAGATTGTTATGCAAATGAAACTTAACTGGTATAAAACAAGCAGGAGAAAGGCAGGTCTTACACCCAGGACACGTGTGTACCCAACTAAATCTTTCAGCAGGTTCAAACTGTTCCCTGCCCCTGTTGCCCACAGGATTTGTTTTCTCTGAGCACATCTCGTCTATTTCAAGCACTCAGTAAACATGCACTTTAGCTCTTCAGCGGAAAAGGGAAGAAGAGTGTTATTTGTCCACTATGCCTGTGTTATAGGCTTCAAATGAGTATTTAGCCAACCAGTTTGGCAGGCCTTCCTGGCTTTGGATTAAAGATTCCTATTTGCAGCTGCAGAATAATTAGAGTTCACAGAGGTGCCTTCAGGCTCTGCTGCATTGGTGAGGAAGTTCACGGATCCCACCTGGCTTTGTGCAGGGTCTGTGAAGCGTCACGCCTGCCTGGGTTTTTGCCATGCTGCTTTTCAAGGTGACTTGCCAAGTATTTTGTGCCTTGTCTTTCTCCTGACTGCATCTGCATTCCCGTTTCTGTTGTTGCTCAGTGTCAGTGATAAGAACACTGTCAGGGCTCCGTCGTCTCGTGTTCTTTGCGAGTAACGAGGGGGTGGACACACATTCAGCTGGAGAAGGGCAGCAAAGTTTTTTACAAATGAGCTTGAAAACCGCAATCCCCATTTCCTACTGCTCTAACGCTGGAAAGCTGCCAGGATCTTCGGAAGAAAAGAATCCCCAAGACAATGTTGCTTTTGTCCCGGGTTTGTTAGTTATCTCGAAACCCCTCGGGACGCCTCTGTAAGTAGATATTAATCAAAAAGAAACTGGAGCAGGGGAAGGACGAGGGGCCGGGCGCGGGCAGCCCCACCCCCCCCGCGCCCGCACGCGAGTGCCAAACGCCGGGAGCATCTGCTGCTCTGTAGGGGCGAAAACAGACGGTCCAAAAGCGCTTTCCCCTGAGAGGCCCCTTTTGCAAGTCCCTCCCCGTTACTGTGGGCATGGCCCCGGTGCCCGGCAGTGTCCTGCAGGGCAGCTGCAGCGCCGCTCTCGCTCCTCTGCCCTCCGCATGAGCGCGGGAGGTGCGGGTGCAGCCCCCGCCCGTTGCCCGGTTGGGCGGCGCCCGGCACGGCTACAAAAGGGCCGGCTCGGGGCGGGCTGCAGCTGCTGAGGCCGAGCCCGGGTAGCAGTGAGCCGAGGCTGCTGGAAAGAGCAAGGCTTGTACTTTTCAAGATACGCTCTCTGCTAAGGGAGAAACAAGGTAGGGATTATGCGAGAGGGACCTTTTCTTGGTGCTGTTTTCTCTTTAGTGGTTTAGTTCCGTTCTTGCGCCGTTTGCCTTCGCTAAAGGTAGTGTGCTGGGCAGGGGCTGTTTTGAACGTGGAGATTGAATGAGCTTGTGCTAGTTCTGCCTTGAATGGCATCCTCCACGTCTTGCTTGGCTGTAGTGTGTCTGAGAAGGATGTTCATGTACTTTTTCCTCTCTGTGTGTCTGCAGGTGGATTTCTCCTTCAAGCTTTTCCCCTTTGAGGACCTCCTGCCCAGCTACAGTGATGTGGTTCTTGGAAAAGATCAGAGCATCACATGAAAATGGAAATCTCCCCAGCTCTTCCTTCCTTGGACTGCCACAAGGCCAAAATCTGCCAGAAAAAGCCCGACTGGGAGCTGCTGCTTTTCCAAATGTGATCACTCCTGACAGAATACCTGAATTCTGCATTCCCCCCAGGCTGACCGGCTCTGGCTCCATTAAGGGCAGTGTCTTCCACCAGGATCACAGTTCAGTGGATGCAGCTCTTACTTATTATAGCCCCAGCTCCTTCCCACATCTCATTCAGGTGGAAAGTGTTGAAGAGGAGATTGCAGCCCTGGAGGAAGAAAGCACCAATGCAGACCCACAGTCCCAAGCAGCGCTCTCCCTGCCCCATTTTCCCAGAGCCCCCACGTCCTATGGCTTCTGCACTTTGCTGGAGAGTCCCCACACCAGGAGAAAGGAGTCCATCTTCCATGGTGACCCACGTGGTGCTCTGCCCAGCCTCAAGCTTTCTCGATCCAGAGCTAACACCTTCAGTGGCAAAGGGACTGTGTCTAATCCCATTGCTATCAGCTTTGCTTCTGTGAGGCTGCCGCCCAAGCATCTCTCCCTGCACAGGCAAGGCACCTGTGAAAGTGACACTGCCTCTTCCAGTGATTCCTCTCCTTTCAGTTCTCCACTTCTCAACAGGTCACCTCCCAGACCCTGCTCCCTGATCAAAGCACAGAGTCAGGAGGGATTGCTCTGCAAAGCACTGAAAGACAAGAGCAAATCCGGTGTGCCCAGGAACAATTCCCTCTCTACAGAGGAGAGCAGCTCCACTGATAACAGTCCCAGTGCCATCAGGAGGGCCTCCGAGGGGCTGCTTGGCATGCGGAGCTTTAGCACCTCCTGTTCTTTGTTTCCAGTGGACCTGACCCGCAGTCGGGAGAGACTGGTGGGAGAGAGCACCGTGGTAATGGACAAGGGGGGCATCTTGAGGCTGATGGCTGAATACTGCTCAGAGAACGAAAGGCTGCGGATACGCCTGATCAGTGCAGAGAGTTTATATGATGACTCTGTAGAGCCCAAAAACATAAACTGCTGTATCTCCTTCTCCCTAGTGCCAGGGAAAACACAGAAGCAGAAAAGCACAGTTATAAAGAGAAGCAGAAATCCCATCTTCAACGAGGACTTCTTTTTTGATGGCATTGCAGAAGAGGAGCTGTGCAGTCTCTCTGTCAGGATGAAAGCAACAAATAAAGGGTCCAGTATGAAACGGGATTATACCTTAGGAGAACGGGAATTGTCTTTAATGAGTATGTTGTCAGTGTAGCGCTTCAAATACTAAAACAAATTGTCTTCTGAAAGTTTTCTGCTAAATAAAGCTTTAGTTTGACTTGTATGTTGTTGGGGGGTTTTTTTAAGAATACTTAAAAGCACTGCGCTGCTTGGTGGTAGTGTCACGCTCTTGTGCCTTGTTTTGCTGTTTAACACTTCAAACTCTGAGATATTATGTGTTAAAAGGTGGCTGTGGAGCAGACCTCTCCCTGTAGAGTAGGATAGGAGAAGGGCTAGTTTGCCTTTAGGATAAAGGATTCAGCTGTTGCCAACTGAAGGCTGTTCTTGTTTATGGCTTTCAGGCCATAAACTTCAGGTGGAAGTGTTTTTCACTCTTCCTGGTCCCTAAGTGGGTAACAGTCGGTGCACACAGTACACCTTGCTGCTCCTTGGTACAGCATCAGTTCAATGGACCATTTTGACAGCACTCATATTTGCACAGACTAACGTTTTAACGAGCCCTGTATTTGGAGGGAGAATGAGGTCTTTTACAATGGGCGGATTTGGATTCCCAAAGCCGGTGTAAGTTTGTATTGAGGATAACAAGATCAGTTTCTGAGCAGCAGCTAAAAGCCACTAGAGGCAGGGCTCTCTTTACACAGACCTACAGTACCAAAGCTTGAACAGCCTGGGTGAGGCTGCAGCACGGTCAGCATCTTCTTTTACCTTCCCTTTCCATGGTCGTTTTCACAGCCCAGAGGATCAAGTTGCCAGGTAATTGCGTTTTGGTCAGGAATGTACCTGAGACCTACAGCCCTCAGCAATTCAGCTATTGAATCCTTTCTGAAGTTGAAGGAGATAAGATATCAGTGCAGCAAGGGCAAAGGACAGTTTGGGATCCCGGCATTGAATTCCTGCTGCAGCTAATGACTTGATGCATACCTTACTCAAGTCATTGTCATACAATTTCTGTAATTGGTCTATCCTGTCAGCAAGTGGTTAGTGGCTGAAGCACTTGCTTCAGTGCCAGGGGAAACACAAAGGTGCAGAACTCCTGCACTGCACTCTTGAGACCATCTCTTATTTCTTCTTTTTTTTCAGATTTTCTTGGGGCTGGGTAAAATTGATAATTTAGTGGGAGGAGGCAAAACTGTCTTCAAAGTCCAGGCCTGTTACCGCCTCCATTGACTAAGTTGCAGGCTTCATTATGTGAAGGTAGATAAGCCTTAATGGAGGAGCAATCTGTGCAGGCAAGGGGCAGAGAAAACAAAGGTTTACTTTTGTGTTCCCTTTGAGGCTGTGGAAATAGGGCCTTGCTAGTGCCCAAATACACATCTTAAAAGCTATTTCACAAAGATTTTAGCAGAATCTCCCTCTGGCCTATTCTGACAAGAGTCTAGTTGTCTGCAAATCATGGGACTACTCACAGGGAGACTGTGGTATTCCTTGGCAAGTGAAAAATTGGATTCAGTTTCAGACTGAAATACTCCAGGAAGGACAGCAGAAAATTCCTTCTGATAGCAGAAAGTGCCCAAAGGATGTTAACTGTGACAAGTGCTCAGAAATGCCCACTGCTAATCCTTGATCCAACTCACGTGAGATGCTTCTAAAAACAGAATCCTTATACAAAGGATCTCACACAGGTGAATGGCTGGGTGTATTCCCAGAAGCCAACTGAAATGAAATGGAATAATAATCCCTTTGTGCTAAGGGAAGGAATTAAATGCACTGACACACTGCTGAGATGGAGGTGATACACTGTCACTTTTATCCTTGAATCTGAGCAAAGTGATCATAAGGGAAAATTTAAATGAAGTGGGGAGAAGTGAAACTAAAAAATGTGACTTCAAGGAAGAATTCCTCATGGAAGTTGTGTGATAGGCCTGCAAGTTAGAGAGGGACAAAGCAAAGCACTAGAACACTTGCAGACCCAATTCAAAGGCAGAGTGTAAGTCTGGGAAGGACAGAGGGACTTTGCCTATGTTTCTCTGCTAAATAGTTTAGCTTCAGGTTTTTCTTGATAATTTTCTTCTTTAATATAAGAACTTTGAATTAAGCACCTCTTCAGGTACATTAGACTAGACTAGACATGACTGTAACACTAGATGGAAAACAGCTTTGGTGCACCCCCCCTCCCCCTTCATTTTAGTGTGTCTCTTTACATTTTAGAGTATTTGATTCATTTTGAGTTTTGGAGTGTTGCTTATCAGGTGTTGTTAAGAATGCAAAGCCATAACACTGTTTAAACACTTGAGTTTGCCTGACTGTTAGAGGGCACAGGACTTGTTTTCCTGTGCTCTTAGAGGTCAGCTCAGCTTTAAGTGGTGAACACCTACAAGGCTGCCCATGCCGCGGTGCTTTCCGTAAGCGTCAGCCTTATTGGGGCAATTACGTAAAACACCTGCATAAGCAAACAAAAAGGCAACTGGATACTTCAGCCTGGAAAAACTCATGATGCCTCAGTGCTTGTATTAGAGTCAGCAGCAAGAAGAAAATCAACCTTCTGGCATTAGCAAACAGCTACTCAGAGTTAAGAGATGTTGTCTTCAGAAGTTTTTGAAACTTCTAAAGTACCATGAAAATATGGGAGCATAAATGACTCTTTCAAGCAAAACTGCTTTTTTGGGGTAGTCTGATCAGCAGTGTTCTGTGGTGCTCACTGGTTGGAAGATCACATCTCAATTTAAATTAAAAAAACCCCACAGACAATTGTTTGAGGAAAAGAAGGTCTTTGTGCCAAGATCCTGGACTCTTGTTCTGCTAAGCAAATATTATTTGTTTCAGCTGCACTGGAAGTAATACTTTTGCTCCCTTTTCGAATGTAGTTATTTTAAGCATGCCTCTTCAGTTCTAAACAAATATTACTGCAAAGCTTGTGTTTTTCTTTCCAGAAATCCACTCAGGTTATCTTGAATACAATTTAAGTTGCATTATACTGAGGTATGGTAGGGTAAAATGCAATTCCTGTAACTGAGCTCCTTTTCAGGTAAAGTTCAGAAATAATACCAAGGGAAGCACGTGACCTAAAAAGCCCAACAGGTCAGACCTGTAGACTAAGGATTAGGCAGAATAGTGTCTGCAGTATCAAATTCTGCTTGTTGCATCACTTTTTCTAAGCTGCTCTCATTTCTCAGACTGTCTTTGGAGAGGCACTGCTGAACACAGCACCTATGCTGCTTCTAAGTGCTTCATTTGAGAGGGCTTTTTGGGGAGGGTGGTACTTCTGCCCTTGGGGCTTGGCTTTTCAGTCAGCCATAATGACTGTGGTCAAAGACTGAACATCTGATGGGGCCTAATGGGCAAAAATTCTTCTATTTTTTTTAGTCTAGGTAGTAATTGCTGTGGGTAGCTCTCAAGTTCTTAAGGAACTGATGAAAGAAGAATTAGATAAATGCATAAATCTCTGAAAAGTCTATCTGTGGGTTGCCAAGCTGGGGAAGTTGTCCTGGAGAAATCTGTGTCTATGGGATTGCTCAGTGTGAGGACCTCTAGGGAGGCCATGCCAGAAGCTGTGTGCTCACCAGGCCACTCCATGCTCACCGTGCCTTTCCCAGCTGCTGGCTGCTGGGCAGTTGTCCTGCATCAAGGCTGGAACTCCATCTTGCAGGGGTGCCTGAATTCTAGGCCATGCTATTTGGCCAGGGTAGGAAATGTAATGAGTCACATCTATTGATAGCTTTATGCAGCAGGATTAAAACAAACAGTAGCCTTACGCTCACAAAATGAATAGCATAATTAGATGCTATTTGTTTTTGAGTACTGTGTGCCCTGAACAAAAAAAAAATGCATGAATGATTAATCTGCATATTTCAATGAATGGCATTTCAGTACAGACTTAATGCTGGTGACTGTCACTGGAATGTACTCTAATATTATTAATAATGCCTTGGAAGCAAAGGCTGATGCTGAACACTCTACCCTTGTAGCAGAGGTAAAAAGAAGATTAATTGTTGTGGAGGGTCTGTGAACTAACTGACTTTGCATTGAGGTGATTGATAAAAAGCACAGGAGTGTTGCCCCAAAACACATCTCAGCCTGGGCTGCTGCCTGCAGAGTGGGGAAAGGGTCTACATTGTGAGTATTTCGTGCCTCCATTAGGATTGATAAGCAACTCATGTTTTGTGCTGCTGCATCTTTGCATTTTGGGTATCCTTTTGAGAGGAAAAGAGCTTCCATTAATTCTTTGTTAGAAATAGCTACAGCCCAGGTTCCTGGTAGTAGGTGGCAATTGAGGTGAGGTATTGGGAACTGAGCACAGCCAATTGGATGGGAAGAAAGGTCCAACTAACAGGAGTGAATAGAATTCACAGCCCTTTTTACTTAGATAACCACCACAGGTGGTTACACCAGACAGCTGTCTTCTGATTTTGCTATTCCTTCTCCTGCTACTTTTATCTTTCTGGCTATAAATATCCTAATGCTGCAAAATTACCTATCTGGAGTGGTACTGTGAGAACCTGACCTTGTCAAGCATTGCATGTTCTAGACAGGAAAGAACTGAACAGGATTTTCCACTTTGCTTGTGTTCTGTTAAACCTAAATGATTTTTCTACTTACTTTTCTCAGCCTCTTCAGTGCAAAGTCACGAAACCTCTGAAGGAGCACAAGGTGAAAGAAGGTAATTTGAAAATACTTAGAGGTGCTTCTTTTTAGTGGGAGGACCAGACAAAGTTCTGTGTCTTCATTACATTGCTGTGATGAAGAAACAAGTCACAGCCTGTCTGTTTAAACTGTTGCTGTGAATTAGAGGAGGTCACACAAGTTTAGTTTCCTGATGCTTACATCCCTTTGTGCTGTGGATTTCATACGGCTGTCTCACCATGTTCCTCAGTTGCCTTTAAGGAAGAGCTCTTCCCTCTCTTAAGAGGTGAGAAGGACATTGAGAAATGTCACTCAGGTAAGAGGCTTGTACTAAAGGTGTCCATTTGCTCATGTGCAGGGGTGAAGGATGAGATGAAGAATGGCATTGTATAGGATGGCATTGTATGAATATTCAGGATAATTTCTATAAGCCTCTTATGAAAGTGCACAGTTGCAGACAGTAAAACCCTTTAAATTGAATCTTTGTTCTGGTTTTGGTGGGGTGTTTTGTTTTGTTTTTTTTCTGTCAAATCTTCCTGTGCTAACTACTGGCTGTTTCCAGTAAGCAATAACACTGAATTTACCATACCAGTAAATATAAAATCAGTAACAGATATTGTCTTGAAATTCCAGAGCCAACTTCTGCTTGCCCCTGAGGTTTCTGTGATTTCACCAGATTATTTTATTTATGTAATTTTGATTCTAGAAGATACCCCAGTTGTAAGCATGTGTTGCATGATCCTTTCTGACAGCCCAGTGCCCATAGCAGAGCTGTGCCTGGCAGAATTGCTTTCTCACATTTTTGCAGAAGGCATTGGGCACAGCTGGCTCTTGCAGTGCTGGATGCCAGAACCTCGGCTGAGCTGGAGGCCCCAGCACTGCTCCTGCGTGCCCTTCAACAGCATGACAAAGCCTTGGTGTTAAACAGGCTCAGCACCACCTGCTGCCCGGCCTGCAGGGACTGCTGTGCTGGAGCTGACAATAAAGATGGAGTTGAAGTCGAGGAGAAGGGGGATCACACAGTCAAGCTTGTCAAAGGCAAATAGTTCATGCTGAGTGTTGGCAAAAGCAATGTCACAAATGATGAAAAAGTGACTGTAGTGGTAAATGCTGGCTTTCACACCCCTAATTAGCTGCTGCCAAAGCTGATTCAAGACAGTAGTTCAGCTGTGCAGTGCTGGATCAGCTGGTCTGCGGGGGAAGAAGGAGAGTCAAACCTCCACAGATGATTTCTGATAGATAGGAAAAGTTGTGTAGAGCCCTAAGTGTTTGTCTGCCATGTGTGCTCCACCAGTGATGGAAGATGGCTGGGTTGGGAGCTGGGGCATTGTCAACTGGGATTCTGTAAAGGAAAATATCCACCCTTCCCCTCAGATGGGTGATTAACCCTGTGACCTGGCAGAGGTTGCAGTGCACCAGAGAAATAATTTTGCATTTTTAAGATAAAAGTCCTGATTCCTGTTCAGAAAAGTTACCTATGGCACAGCTTTGTTGCTTAATAACCTAACTGGTTTTTTTAGCAGAATGTTTTGCTGGGCTATTTCCTCTGGTGTAATCCAGATGAATCTGAAACAAGACCATTAGCATGAAAAGGCTGGTGAAACTGAGAGCTATTCTTAATCCCCTGGGAACATTGAACATTTTCTAAGTTTGCATAAATCCTAAGCATGAACCTAATTCAATAGAGTGTTTCCTAAGACTTGTTTTAACTAGATCTATTGGAAAGGAGCAGACACATCTAGTAAATGTAGACAAAGAGGTAGGGGAACCAGCTGGAATGTTTCTGTATTGTTCTATAAAAGCATGTGACTTTTTTTAGCCATCTGTTTTGAAGATATCTTGTTAGGAATGAATGAGTTAAGGTTGCTTTAGGAATGAGACTGGGTGGAAGTTATGGGATAACAGACACGTCCAGCTGACAGGAATGATTTGTCACCCTTGGAAGTTACCACATGGGCAAAGGAGATGAGCAGAACACTTGAGAATTGCACAAATATGAATAAAAACAAGGGGAGATTTAATCCATAGGACTTTTTAAAAGGTCAAAATGCAGTATGATCTCAGGGAAGTTACTGGAAAAAAACCTGATAAAGTCAAAAGCCAAAATGCAGGGTAGGTCTGCCAGTATGGAACTAATCTGCTCCATTTATTTATATTTCCATTCAGTGTTTGTGTTGTAAAGAAATATTTGAGGACTGAGTACCACTCACATTTCACTTTTGCTTGATAAGAACTTTTTTTCTAAAGAGAAATAGTCCTTGTTATGGCTTTGGCCCATGATTTTTTGTCAGCTTCAGAATCCTGGCATAGTTGATGCTGGCAGGGACCCAGAGATGCCCGAGTGCAGCTCCTTGCTGGCAGCAGGGTCAGCTACAGCACTCTGCCCATGTTCAGTTGCATTTTGCATATGTTCAAAGGGTGAGGACTACAACCTCTCTGGGCAACTTGTCCCAGTGCTTCCCCACCCCCAGTGTAAAAAAGTGGCATTTTTCTCCTCTTCTTTCTCCCATGTCATCTTTTTTTTTTTAAATGGAATTTCCCATGTTTCAGTCTGCGACCGTTTCCTTTTGTTTGTTCTGGTTGCACTGAGAAGAATTTGGCTCCATCTTTGCTCCCTCAAATCACACTACCATTGTTCCTTTTACTCAGTTTCACCTTCCAAACACAGGAGAGGGCTTTTCTGTATGTTGCTTGTATGTTTTGCTAGTACCAGAAATGTAATAATATAAGATGTCTCACCCATCTTGGGTTTGCTTTAAAGTACTACAAATATCTGTGGTCTGACCCTGCTTACATTACCTGCAAAGGGAATCTCAGAATGTCATAAGTGCCAAGTCACAAACTTTTAATACCCATGTGAGATGCATTGCCATCAGTATAAAATGCAAGTAATTAGAAAACTAAGCAAGACTTAAAACCTGAAAAGTATATTGACAAAAATAATTTGGCAAGGCTGAAGTCTTGCTTCTTCAATAGATTACCAGTGCACAACAAGGGATTCAGTCACGATCCATTTCTCCCATTACACCTAAATTCACAAGATTTTTGGCTGCACAGACTGCAGAACTAAAGCATGTCAAGTCAAAGGGTTGAAAAGATTTGCAGTATGTAATTCCAAATGCATCAACCAGAGTGACAGCAGTTTAAAAGTGAAGACAGGAGTTGTTTAATGTTTTTCTGCAGAGTGACCCTGAACCCTCCTTGTGAAACAATTTGCTAGATAAACATGTATTATCATACACGAGATACAGCAATGTCTGAAGAGAAGTTTTTGCCCAGAATACATCAGAAAAGTAAATTCTTTTCACCATGAATATACCAGGCCTATAGCTACCACCTATGCAACATTAAAAACAAGAAAAAAAAAAAAAGGCACTACTGAGTTAGTGGTAGAAGCAGTGGCAGTAAAAACTATGTGTCTGTGTGTGATGGGAAGGGAACTTTACCCCTTTCTGCTTTCCATTGGTCCCTCTGACATTTTGCAGCCTCCTCCATCTGCCTCATTGTGCCCTCCTTTTTATCCTCATTTGTCAGGATTATGTGAGCAAGTGGAGATCTCAGATGTGGGCTATCTGGAGAAAGCCAGAGTAGTCTCAAATTGATATCTGTGCATCTAGACTTTGGAGGATAAATCCAGCTAAGTAACCTGAAAATTATGCTATTTTCACTGATTACGTTGTACAGGCTATGAGGCATAAGAAAAAGTGAAAGTAGCACTTCTACACCATAGGTCTCCCTAAAAAAATGTAGTTATAATAACAGCAAAAACAGAAATGTGGATGTATTGAAGGGAGGCCTGGACCCTGAAACAAAACATGAAATATCCCCAAGTAAAACAGTGCCAACAATTTTATAAATCAGCTAATCAGAAAAAGATCATTTTCTAGTGGATCCCTCATAAGAAAGGCTGGGGATCACCCCCACTTGAATTCACATCTAATGACATGAGCATTTTGAGCTCTGCAAAGCTACTGAATTGCAATCTACATGTCTCACACAGCCCTGGTGACTGATTTTGATAATGTGGGTAACCAGTTCTCTGATTTGGAAAAGAGCTGGCAGCACACCACAGCTTGGCTTGTTTGTGGTGCTCTTACACATTGAGTAGTGGTAGGTGAGAGGAGACTTGTTAGCCATACACACATGGTTAGACTAACACAGGCCTGTGCTACCAGACTTTCTAGAAACTACAAAAGAGACATAATAGGATGGAAGGGGAAAGGAGCCATCCAGTACACCACCCAGAACTCTAGTTCTACAGGTTTCTTCTACACCACATCCACTTCAATGTCATTGAAATATAAACATTAACAAAATCCATTGACAGAGCAGGACTTGCTCAGGTATATGAAGCAGAAAACATTTAATGAGGAAACTGGTGATACTAAAGTACACCATAAAACACAATTATTGACCTCCTAATTTAATGAAGCATTGCATCTCATTGGAACAAGCAGTTCGTGCAATAGAAGAGTTTAGGAAATAAGAGACCTATTTATATCTTCCAGTAGTCTAAAATAGTTCTAGGGGTAAAAACAAAACAAAAAAGTAAAGCCATGGTGATGTCAGACTAACTGTCCAGGTGAGGAAAGATTTTGGATTTGCTAATTCATGATGTGCCTTGACCATATGGTGTTTTCCCTCCCTCCTATTCCCCCACCCCTTCCAGTTTCTGAGTCTCTCTATACAGGCACCAAGAAGTGTTGCCAGTAATGTAACAGAATTTTACTCTGTGCACGTGAGAGGGAAGCACACAACCAGACTCTCTGTCCCTGCTCAGTGTGTATGAAAGCAGATTCATAATATATGCTGCTGCTGAATAAGTCCAGGCATCAGTGCATTGCAATGATTAATTTAATAAAGCTTACTTAGTAATGACACCACAAGTGATAGTTAATGGCAGGTTGTTTCACTCTTGTAAGTGCATATTAGCTGTTACTTTCAAGAAAGAACAAAGGACAGAAAGTCTGTTTTTCCTAGTCAGTCTGCCAGATAAAATGAGAGGTTGCATATTTCTGACTTTTCCCACATAATTGCTCAGATGTGTGTCAGCTTGCTTGAAGCAGCTTTGGCCTGCAAAAGAGAGGGTTTCCCCCCATGCATGATCAGGGCTCAGTATAATGTATAATCAAGGTGAATTCTTATCCCTTTCCTGAGCCCACGGTAGGTACTGATAGCACTCAGCCAGACTGCCAGTACCACCAGGCTTACTTGGTTTGTTTTGGAATTAACAGTTGCTTCACACCTGGGAGAGCACCCAGCCTTCATGTGCACTTGGACAAATGTTTTGGAGAACACTTTGCAACTGTAACTATGTGCCTGTCAGCCACTTATTGCCACGAACTGCTGGTATTTCTTGGTGCAGCTTTGACTTACCAAACAGGTTCTTGAGGCAAGGTTGGCCAGTTTGGTTCATCAGCTCTGCAGTGAACATACTTCCCAGACTCCCTCCAAACAGTCAGATCACTGGATCTGCCATGAAAACAAATTAACTTGATATAAAAATACCTTTAACCTGTAATTGAATGTTTTTTTTCAGGGAAATTGCTGAATCCTTATTTCACATGAACAGATATGTGAGTCATTACAGTGGAGCATGTTTATAGTACATGGCAGTTCTTTTCAAACCCCACGTTTAAACAGATGGCTTATGTTGACTATTCATGCAGTTCCTGCAATTAAGTTCACGTTGAACGAACTCGACAGAGATTGACATTCTATTGACATCAAAGCTGCTGTATTGCACCTTCTCCTTCTGAATGTTCAAATTTGGATCTGCTACTACGGCCTTACTGAAATGTCAACTGTGATAAGTCACGATGCAACTGAAGAGGAGGGATAAGGTACCTGGCATCTTGCTAAATTACTTTTTGACAGGGATTTACTATTTGCATATTCATGCTGTTACATTTCAATGGTGAAAGTCCATGTTTGAGCAAACTGCTAGAAATAAACACAGCAGTAGGAAAAAAACTTGTCTCTCTGTCTCTGTAGAGGAGGTGAGCTCAAACCACAGGCAAGTGAACTTCCCATACAAGGAACCCAAGTGCACGGTGCTGCTGTGCTCTGCCCACTGCTCTGCCCACAAATGCTGCTGGCAGGTTTATAGTCCTGCAGGCAAATGACTGAAGATAGGAATGGTCACATACCTGGTGAAACCCAAAGCTTTTGTAGTGCAGTGTTGTGTCGAGGCAGGATATTGCAATAGTGACTGGCAGAGGAGTGTGAGAGCAGCTCAGGTGACACAGCCCAGACTACAGAGCTGAGGTTGCTTTGGGGCTTTCTGATATGCAGCCCATTTCACTGTGTTTAAAAGTGCCAGACAGGTTTCTCCTCTAAGAATTTTTTGCAGAGTCTTTGGAATTTATGTAAACATTCATTCCTGCAGCAAAGTGCTTCATACTTTAGCTGTGCACTGTGTGGAAAAGTGTCTCCCCTTCTTTTGAACTAGCTACTATCTTCATTTGGCAATCTGCAGGTCTTTCATTGGAAGAAACACTGAACAATTGTTCCCTACTCACTGTCTTTTGTCACCAATTTGCAGCCTGTTGGATTCTATGCTATTTTTATCACTTTTTCCTGTATTAACTCATCAGAAATTTACTTACCTATCTCAGTCATGTCCAGATACCTGTCTGCAACAGGTAATGTGTTGGCCCTGAAGCTGGATTTGTATGGCTGCAATTCAGCAGAGGGTATCCAGCCCCTAAGGATCCATTTAGGAGTTGTTGACTGTGGCTTCTAAAGTGAATAGAAGAATGGGTGTAGCTAGGTTTAGTGAATTAGAGTAACAAGAATAATTTAGCAAGCATGTCATGTCTGTTAGATGCTGCTTACCTTTCCCTCCTTCCTTGGTACTCTCCTAAAGCAAATTCCATTTTTACTACTTCTTCTTCGATATGGTTTACTTTCATTTAGTATTGGGAAAACATACATTTCATACATGTCTTTGGAAATAAATGTTTTCAAATATCCTTTCATTATTCAGTTGCAATTTTGTAAACATGCATGGGAGCAGCTTTCATACAGTACAGAGCTGTGCACTAGTTATGCTATTTTTCCTATCTGCTCTAGCAGGGCCTGTGACACACATTTTTGAAAGACCTCCAAGGGTCACTGCATGATGTTGGACAAGGCTGAGGTTGAAGCTGAACAAGGTCCCTTCTGTTTCCAAGTCTGGCACATGTTGAGTGTTGCAGGGCTGGCCCTGCCCCACAGTGAAACTGCCTCCATGCTGGAACTCCAGTGTCAGTTGGAGCAGAGAGCTCGTTTGCAGTCCCACTCATGCAAATATCCAGGCAGCCATAGTCAACAATCTAATTATGTCTGAACTTTGACACATGCAGCCTAAACCACAAATAATTACCATTCTTTGAGTGGAATTCATTGCTGGAATTAAAAAAAAAACCCCACTGTATTGCTGGGAAAGACTCTCTGAGGAACAACATGAAAGCTCTCTGAAGAACAACATGCAGTGCTTAAATCACTTGAGATTTGTTTTTTATTAGCTTTAACAAAATTTGCACTGCGTGAAGAAGAGGGACGGCTATAGATCTCATTATATAAGTTCTGACCTTTCATTTCAGTGAATATATTGTAATAGTAATCAACTTCACAGAATTACTATTTCAGCCCTCTTGGATAGTATTCTGTAAAAACCAAACAACTCCCCCCAAAACCCATACCACAACCAACCCCCTCCCCCAAACAAACCAACTCCAAAATCCCCCAACCTCCTCAAAAATCTAACCCAAACAACACTTCAACCCCTGAAAACCCCTATACACTCTCTCACAAAGCCAGAGAAATATCCTGGCAACAGTATATTTTCTCTCTAAAAAGCTATGGTTAGTGTTTTAGCTGACCACAGCTCTAGGAAGGAAGTCTTGATCCCAAAGGGAGAGCAGCCTGGATGCTTCTCCAGTAAGATGTAACTACAGCAACCACAAGGCACAGCTATTTGCCTTTATAGAAAGAGAGAAGCAAAGTTGTGCTGTAGCTTGATTAAATATTTGTGAAGCTGATTTAACACCCTTTCACCAGGTGAACGTATCATGCTCTAAACAGCAGTGTAAAAATAACCTATGAAAACAGATTATTTTTATAACTTTTCTTGAAAAATGACTCTGGAGAAGCACAGGTGATGAACAGGTACCAGAAACATTAGGAAGCTCATTACAATTGTAGCTCATAAAGCTGGTTACTTAGATTGCTTGATATTTCTTGTCATTAGACCTGGATTTCAGTCATTGGTAACTTTTTCAAGTCACAAGTTTTAGGTCTCATGTTTTCTAGCCTGTATATTAACCTCAAACTGTATTTTAGTGGGAAAGTTATTTAATTTTTCTTGTTTCTGATCAAGCTGTGTATACATCAACTCTAAAGAGTAATTAAGCCTGTTGGCCCATGCATGCAAGCAGAGTCAGACTTTGCCCATTAGAGCTGCTCTGGGCCCAGCACAGAGCTTGTATTTTTTGTGCTTACATTGATTCTGTGCTAGAACATAATGGATGTATGACGAGGAGGAGGAGTGAAGACCAAGAGGAGGGAGGGGTCACCTCAGGGAGCTGGCAGGACATGGCAGCCCTCTGCAGGAGTGGGTAATGTCTCTGGGAAGACAATGGTGGCTGGGGGAGACCAGGCCAGCTGACTAAGGACCCAGCAGGAAAACAGCTAAAAGAACTGAGGCTCTGAGAAAACAAAAGAGGGAAGAGAGTCAAACTAGCAGGAGAGGTAAAGCAATGGAGATTTGGGAGGGACTGTAGCTGCACTGATCAAGGTAAGAAAATCAACAATAAAAGCAGTTTCTCAAGCAGCAGAACCAGTTTTTTGGGTTTGAGGATAAAATATCCCAGGTTAATAGAATTTATTTTTTTATTTGAGTTTCCTGAAAGTTGTTTTAAAACAACCTATTCTGAAAGTGTAATGTTAACACCATTGCTACCATCACAGGAAGCAGCCAGATCATTGATGGAGCAGAAGCTTCCCAAGGAAGCTTCTGAAGGATATTGGGAGTGGGAAATTGTTGGTCAAAGGGCAGGGGATGATGGGGGAAGGCAGCCCAGGTAGTCACTTTGAGTCAGAGGAAATCTGATGAACGCTGTTGGTTAGCAATCAATGCCTGCAGGTTACATGCATTCACTGAAGAATTTCTCAAATCCAAATTATGGAACAAAGTGAAGGAAAAATGATCACCTTATGGTCACCACATTTCTTGAATTTTCCTCCCTACTGTATTAAACAAATGATGTTATTTTGCTGGTGCCTTATTTTCAGCTTCCTTTTTTTAAGCTTATTGGGATTTATTCCAGTCCCAAAAAGGTAAAACTAATTTACTGAGAGATTACAGAGTAGTTAGTTTGTGTTGGCTTAGGCAGACATTCAGATTCTGTCTGACATTAAAGACTGATCTCTACTTCCCTTAGGCTTGTGGATCAACACAACAGACTTTCCACAGTCACACAGGTAAATAAGGATCTTTACAGATAAAGCAAGAAAATTAGTGTAGTCCTCTTTGAAAAGTTGTATCATACTTTAAAACAGCAGCTCTCATTGTAACCTTGTGTCTGCTGAGCATCAGTAAGATTCCTGGTCTGTGCTTCCATGTTCTGTGCTGCCAACTGTGAGGAATGGAGGTTTTTTGGCAGTGGCCCTAATAAACTGGCAGGCCATAAAGCTTGATACTCAGATAGAAGTAGGTGTGAAGGATGATCAGGTGTTTATTTTGTGGTTTGCATTAGTTTTGTGGTTTGGTTCCCCCCACCACCCCCCACCTCCCTGCATTTGCTATAAATGAACAGATTTTGCTTTTTCCATCTAGTGGCAGTCTGTCTGCATTTAACAAATCACCAATAGGTTTTTTCCTTGCTTGTATGCAGAATATGAACCATAATTCAGGGAAAGACATCTTGTGAGGCATCCTGGCCATGCTAGCAGCTGTGGCATAGTAGAGGTGTCCTCTTTCTTCTCTGTCATTTGCGTTTGGCAACTGAGTGTGTGGAAAGAGGTGGTGCAAGCAGGATACACATACCTTTAAGCTACAAAGCAATTATTTGTTGCCTTATACACATAGTTGAGACTGATAAGTTCCCAGGCTAGGGAGAGCTGGCAGGGACTTGACAGTGACAGGGGAAAACAGTGTTCTCTTGTTCTCTGGTAGCAGCTCACCCTCAGAGTTGCTGACTTGCCATCCTTGAATCCCTGTTTTTGATTTAGGGCTTTATGCCTTCCCAGGAAGTGACATTCTCCATCTCAACAATCTTGCCTCTGTCTGTAAAGTTCTCTTTCTCATTTTGTCCAGCCCCAGCTGACAAATGGTCTCACAGCTGTTGCTCACAATTTGGTTGTTTTCTGGGAGGTCTGAGTGAGGATTATGCTGCTGTTCCTCAAAACAAAGCCTCAGGTTACAGATGGCTGAAACAAAAGGAGGAGGGTAACAGAGGAAGTGCTGCCATTCAACTCTACTATCTGTGTGTACCTGAGCAGGCTGGCTGGTCTGGGAAATCTGCCCCCCACCCCCCAGTTCTGTGCTGGCACAGAGCTCAAAGCCCATAGCTTGGATTAGGTAAAACTGCATGGAAACCATTCTGGAGCATCATTAGTGAAGAAGAGAATTAATTCTCTCAATTGTCTAATACCGAGACAACCCTATTTATCAGGATCTAAAAGAACCACCCTGGCACCAGACAGTTTCTGTTTGCATTAGAAAAAGAGTTATTCATAAGTATCTTCCAGGAAAGTGCTCATCCAGCATTCCTGATGGAGGAGAGAACAGAAAATTTTCATGGCTAAACACTGCAGTTTAGGGACAAATTTGAGCTCACAGTGAAGAAAAGGCAACCAGAGGATGTTACAAGCCTGTTAAGGATTGATGAGCATTCAAAAAGTCTATGCCAAATATTTCAAACTCTAGTCTTATGTTATAAAAATTGATAACCATTGTGGGCTTTTTTTTTTCTATGTGTAATTTATTTTTGGTTTCTTTTTTATTGCTAAGTATATGACAGCACTGAAATTCTGTGAATTGAAATGTTGTGCTTGAAGTGAGATCAGCTGAAGTAAAATTATCTGTCATAAAACCCAAATGGTGACCATGAAATTATAACAGATGTCAGACTGAGAAACTCAAGCTGCTTGGACATGTTGAGTAAATGCCATGCTGGGACACAAGGCAGGGTAATTGCTTGGTTCATCAAGTAGCCAGAGACCCACAGCAGGAAAAATCAGTCCTGACATTCTCCTGAACCAGTATGCAAGGTACAAAACAGTGGATAAATAGTTGTGATTTGCAGTAGAAACCTTCATGTACTCAAATACCAACCCTGGAGGAGGGAAAACATGATTTACTAAAGTAATACATAAAAGAAGACAAATGAAGTGGGTTCTGAATGGAAATTTGATTTAAGCTGTGCAGAAGAGATTTAAAGAACTCTTATAAAAGACTTGGATGTATGAACCTCTATCTAATGTGTTTTCAAAAAGACTAAATCACAAAGAAAGCGGTGTGGCTAAACAGGAATGGGAGCCTTGTTAAAGTAAAGAAACATCCTACAGAAAAGAAAATCTAAATAATAAAAATTGAGAAGAGCATAAGCTCTGGTTTTAGAATTAACTTCCCCCCCCAAAAGAAGCCATAAGAACTAAGCTGTATCCATATAATTCTTCAGCTTGTTAGCCAAGCTTTTCTATTATTCTCTTGTACTATATGTTCACCTGTCCTCCAATCATGCTAGTGGATACATTTGAATTCATCTTTCTTCACAAGGGCTGACCTACTCTAATGAAGACCTTTGTTTTCAGAAATCCTAACTTGTGTTTCATGAGAAACTTGCAAAAGGCTGTTAAATATGGAGACATCATATAGTTCTGTGTGCTTTTTCATATTTTATTATTTTAAATGATAAGGGTAAATACTAGCATCACTAGGCACACAATACTAGCAACCACATAGGCACAACTACTATAAACTAAAATGAGTAATATTATAATCAAACCAAAATGACAGTTCAGGTTAGATCATGTATTCACAACTTTATGAAGTCATAAATGTAGTACAATGTGTAATCAAAGCACGTGCCCATCAAAGAGAAGAACTGCTATTTGTTAATTTTGCATCAGGTGTTTGGAACAGGAGTTTTTTCCCTTTGGTAAAGACCTGTCTGCAACAGGACTTCAGCAACCTGGGATTGCCAGGGCCCAGGTTTGCTGAATGGAGGGTGTTGCCTGCAAGAGAGGATAAAGCCTCTTTAGGCAGGGTTAAGGAACTACAGAGGTCTCAGCAGGCCCTTGGCCATTTTCTGCTCCAACACTTTCTCCTGAAAATCTCTTTGCAGTTGTTTACTCTCTTTCATTATGTGTTGCCTTTACCTATATGAGCACAAAGCTTGCCAAGGGTTTTGCATAAAGGTTCATCTCTGAACCAGCCTCAGGACTAACAATGGTAGATCAATATGGGTGACTTCCAGATCACTCTGGTTTGATCTCAATTTAATCAACAGGATTATGAGCTGAGGTTTGCTTTTCAGCTAATTAGGGACTGTGTCTACAAACCAGTACTGCCTGATCTTCTGCACTGGCTGACAGGCAAGTTAATGATGCACTTTGGACACAATCTGTGGGACCCAGTCCTCTCCAAGTGGGAAATCTTTAAACTTATGTCCTGTTCAGAGTTGGTGTTCATCTCTCTATGCTACAAAAGAACATCTCAGAAATAATTCATCTATTTTAGGTTAGGTTCCTGGAAAAATTCTTATTTTTAAATTTTTAGTTCATCTGAGAATATGTAATAATTTATGTGTCAATTGTATTTTTCAAGATTATTCTTCTGTGTCCACTGAAGTTTCTGAGTTTCTGTATAATCCGAGCACATTTTCTTTAATAAAAAAAAGTACAAATCTAAGCTGCTGTAATTGTACCTAAGTTGCCATGTCTTGTCTTTACAGTACATAAATGGGTTGTATTTTGGAGTTAGAACGACTCAAATCCCAGTCTAAATTCTGTGGTTACATACTCTTAGTGTTTCTTACATATTCAGTAAAAGTCAGTGTTATACAAAACATTTTTTAAGTGAAAAAATGTATTTCTACTCAGCTTACTAGCATTAACTATGGAAAAATAGGAGCAAAACCTTTTTTTTCCAATCACAGCCTGAAAAACTCCTATATGATTGAATTGACTGATGCCTTTATTAATTATTATATGCTCTTATCCTTTCCTGACTACACTGATTCCCAGAAGTAGTGGTGCTTCTGCACACAGGTTAACTCCCTTGTAAACACACCCATCTGCTCAGTGTTTTCCTTCCTGCATAACTTTTACCTTAGTGGTAAAAGCAGCTGACTGAGGGCATTAGGCAAGAAATACATCTGTTCCTGCAGATCACCTTGTTACAATGAAATGGGAAATCAGGCAATAATGTTTCTCTCAGATGATCCCTATGTTGACAAATGCCAGCTAGAATTCAAGGCTGTGGGTGACAGGACACTTCAGTGACTATACCTTAAATGCTTATGTGTCAAAGAACATTTTTATTTACTTCTTAATATCTCTGCCTTGGAGACTGTTGTAATTTAAAGTGGCTTTTCTCAAAATTGTGTATTCTCAAAGTCAATAAAATTCTGTGTGATTATTGGCCAAATTGTTGGGTCATGGAAATCATTAATATTCCACTGACTTCAAATATTTTTCTTGGTCTCAAGAGAAGTAGTGTCATCTTCAGATGTGACCATTTTAATGGCAGAAGTACACACAGAGTGCTCCTATGGAGTTTAGAACTGTAAAAGGATTGTTTCAAACTGTGATAGAGACTGGGAGTGGGCTCCTTTCATGCTGGTGACAACTTTCAGAGGTAGGATGACAGCAAAATTCAGCTCACCAAAGGCACTTATACTGACTGGCTCTGTACTTTGTACACAAAAATCTCACACTTAGTTTTATTCCATGGAATTTTCCAAGAGCAGCTGTCAGTTCCACGGGTCTCAGAGCCTCTACAGGGAAGAAATGTCACTGCAGACCAGACAATTTCAACAACACAGTCACAGTTCCCATGTTACTCTTCTGCTGCTATACTAAAATGCTGAATACAGAATCTGGTCTGCTGGTTACTGTAATGGCAAGTGTTTGTTGTACTCCCTGTTGTCATGAAGTGAACACAGACTAACTACATGGGTTGTGTGTTTTGCGGGCAATTGTACCCTTAGGCGTGCTCAGCTGCACTGGTCCTCATAGGAGACCACTGTCTCACCAGAGACTTTGCCAGCTCTCAAGATTAATTTTGCTTGGAGGCTGTGAATCTCCATGCTTACTTCAACTTCTTCCAGAGGATCAGGAGATCTCTTCCATTTTGGCAGTCCTTGGTTTTTAAAGTGAGGACTGACTGTTCTATTCTTACTAATTTTAACTCTGTGTAGATTAGATTTTATCCTGTGCATTTTAGAGGAGAGAAAATAAAAATTGAAATGACACAGATTGTCTGCAGGAGAAATGCTTCATGTTGGGACAAAACACCTGGGTATCTACACAGGACAGAATCTGGTACTATATAGGTGAATAAGTTGAATAAGGGCAGCATGGATCAGCAGGCTACAAGGTGTGCTGGAGACTACTATTTAGAGGTGTCAGCTGGATCAAAAACCTTTGGTTTGGTATTTTAAAGGATTTTTAAACTGAGATTAAAATAAAGAAAGGTTTGGACATGAGTGGTTTCTGATTTAGCAGTGGAATTCAGATGGATCCCTGTGTCCTTGCAGTTAACCCCTCTACATGACTAGGATTTGGTATAATGTGTAAGGTAACAGGCAACTTGATGTGTGTCTGTAGCTCACGATTACCACTTTGCATTCTTTAATGCATAAACCAAGAGATTTGTCATTCCAATAATCTGTTTTGCAGAGACTACTGTAGCACAGCACGTGAGTGCCTAATTCAGGTACGTGTTTATTATTTAACAGAGTACTTCTTTGTTATAGTAACACCAGGAAAAAAAGTACATATGGTTCCTGCTGTCAAAAATAAAGATGTAGAAACATGGTAAGGAGAGGCTCCTAATTTCTTTCTCAGCTGCCAAGTACAACCTTTCACCTAAAAACCCCAATCACCACCAGTAAAAGGTAGTTGTTAAGCTATTATTTTATTAGGTATTATTAAATGGCTTCCTTCTGATAAGGAACAGCTTACAATATGTACAGCAACTTAAAATACAATTTGTATCCATAGGCTTTAGCCTTTCCAAGTCACGTATGCTGAACGTGTAGAGGGTTAATGTTTCATGAGAAAGGCAAGCTTCTGAAATCAGGTTAATCTATAAATAGCTTCATTATTGAATGTTGGCATTTAGGGCTGTGTAAGATTCTGAAAATTAAGGGTTTGTGTTTTCAAGTATTTTCCACAAATAGTTAACATATAGTCTGTGCCAGGTTGCCTTTATTGCTTCCTAAGCAGCATGCAAGAGGCTGTGGGGACAATCCACTTTGTACCTAAGAGGTCACAAAGACTGGGATACAGCTAGAACTGTCAAAAAACAGCCTGAGTAGGATTGTTGCCAAAGAACTCAATTCTTTGGCATTTCTTCCTCTCTGTTTTTATGGTAAGCTTTTTATTCAGAAAATATCAAGTGAAGGACAAGGAAAAGGAAGTGGCACTTATTTGTAGGAGAGCTGTACAAAACAAGGAGCCTTTCTGCTGAGAAGATGACCATGACACTCCAGTGCCACTTTCTGATTTGCCACAGTTGTATTACAGCCTTGAAAAACATGGGTTCAGCACAATCTGAGTGTCAAACTTGACATCTACAACCATGTTATGAGCTATCACTCTTAAAGCTTCCAGTGGAAGTGAATTCAGGATTTTACTAGAGCAGTATCAACATGAATCTCCTGTTTGGCCGGTGGCAGTGTTGCACTGTTGCATTGCCTATGGGGAAAAAGTTGCAACTCTAGATTACAGCTTTACATATCTGAATGTTAGAAAAAGCCAAAGAATACTAAAGCTTCAGAGAAGATTGGAAGGCCAAGTATAAGAGTGATATTTGAGGCAGACTCTTGCTCTTTAAATCAGGCTTGAGCTGTTTAGTATCTCTTACCTGTTGAGAAGAACTAAAGAATAAAGAATTTAAGGGTAGGTATTATGTGTTTGAGTACAGTATTCAAATATGTTGTGTGATGAGACCTTCGAGTGCCTCAATTCTGGAATAACTGATAACTTGCTACTTATATCTGGTTCCCTACCTACTTCTTATGTGAGAATCCTGATCTGATAAATACCTAGATTATGCATATAAATCAATAAAGATGGAATGGTAAGTGTACTTACCTTCAATTGAAACACAATAAACTCTGAATTTAGATAAGCTTTAAAAATGCCATTCAAAAGCTAGTTCCTCATATGAAAGTTAGTTTCAGCAATTAAGTGGCAGTATGAAGACCATGTTTTTCTGTAGTGAGAGATTACAGTAACCCTCAGTCTTTGCAATCTGGCTGAGGTCTGTGGAAAGATGTATCCCAAACCCAGCAACTTACCCTCTCAAGTGTGGCCTTGCAGGGTCTGGAGAATGCATGATCCACTGGGGGGAAGCCTGCACAGGTTCAGCTTTGAATAGGAGATTTTGCACCCTTCGAAGCACCCAGCCAGTGTACAAGAAGGTAAAGAAGAAAAAGAACATATTTGCTTTAAAAAGCTGCTCAGAAGACTCCATAATTCTCTCATGGCTTAGTGGGTTTTGCTAGAGGACACTTCCAATGTCATAGTGAATGTGCAAAAACCTCAAATTTTTAGGAAGGGCAATGGCTTGGCTTTGGATTAATAAATGTTTATGTGTGCTTTAACAATGAATAAATTCAAGTCCTTATCCATGGATGAATTTACACTTATAATTTAAACTTAAATATGTTTGGTGCAGACTAGACTGCAATTGCTTCCTTCCCCACTTAAAGGTAGCACTTATTCATTAAAATAAGCACATTTTTATTTCAACCAATTTTCTACCTAACTAGTGGCATTTTCATCTTCACAGCATGTCACTGAAACAAAAAGTTGTGACTCAAAAATTCTGTCAGATAAAGCCCTCATGAAAAATTCAGTTAGATTCTTCTTATGATAGAACTTAGCTGTTTTTTGAAGATTCCCGGGCTTGGGATGAAATGTAATACATTTCATGTATTACAACAATGTAATTTATATTCCAAACCTCAGGTGGTATGACATGCATGTGATCAATACTGATAAGATAAACTAAGCCTCTTGGTCTAGAAATTTCATGCAGAAATGCAGATTCTATAGCAAATCTTTCAGATGCTGATAAGGTGCAATAGATAAAGGAAATGATTCTTCAAACTCCCATGAAAACCACCTGCCACAGTCAGACTGGCCATGGAGCTGTCCTCATCTGTGGATACAGCATTATTTCATACCATGTGGTATTTACATTTTGGTGTCTTTGTTTTTTCTGGTCATATGAAAGCTGTAAGGATCTTTGGGTCTAGGCTTCTAACTAATGTCAGTGGGAATTCCAATTTTTTAAATCCAAATTTCTCAGAAAACTCGTTTATAGAAGCCAGTGAGCATAATTTTATGCAAGGTTTGACTTGGAGGATAATGAGTGCACATCTATTTATTTATTTATTTAGAAACAGATGTGGCATTTTTATGGGGGGAGAAATAAAATCATTGTGTGTTAGGATTTAGACAACATGTCCTGTTTAAAATTATTCTGAGAAACAGAACTGGGGTTTCTGCAGATGATTGCACTTATTTTTATGAATAAGACAGGCCTCTATTTGCATATCATTTAGTTCTTACATATTTGGGCAAGGCAAGTCTTTTATATTTTATAGTTTGATCAGAGAGAGAAAGGACACACAGTGAAACAGTATCACAGCTTTTTGCAGATGTCAGTTCCTCTCCTCTGAGAACTGAGACACTCCAGCTGTTACAAGGGAAAAGGCAAAGCAGATTGCTATGTGTTGGCATCTTCTTAGCCCATCAGACATCTTAATATATCTTAATCTGTTGGGTTTATTCACTGCTAATAAGATTAAGGGCTGCAAAAATTTCTAAGAAATATCTTAATTGTTAGCAGTGTTCTAAGTAGTATCAGTTGTTTTAACTATTTTGCTACTGTATTTCTTGTAATTTAGGTGTTTCTTCTAGTATTTGACATAATTGTTTAAACACCTTTTGTTTTCACTTATTGTCTACAGGTGCATTCAGTGCTAATGAAATTTTCCTGTGTATTACTTAGAAAAAAAAATTTAAAACAGGGCAAAGTGAAGTTATTATAAAAATTTAAAATCAAAAGATAAATAAGACTAACCCCAGTATCAAATACTACTGTTTTTCAGCATACTAAACTTTTGTTTGGAAAAGACAAATTGGCAAGATCATTAATATTGATCTTTTCCATCTGTTAGGTCCAAAAGTATGTGCTTTAAGTATATAGTTACTTCTGAGACTGTAGCAATCCAAAATTGTGACAAGGGAAATCCTCAGTAGCTGTAAGGAATGAAACATCCCTCATAATCAGAGCTGACAAAGAACTGGCTGCTCAGAAAGGCTGTGGTATAACTGTTTTTTGGAGATTTTCAAAAGTTGTCCCAATGCCTTTGGCTTTTGGCAACCTGATCTAACTCACAACAAAGTCCTCCTTTCCCTGTAGACTCTGTGATGAGAGTTGATGCAACATTACCTGGCTGATTTCCCAACTGCTAACAGGCATACATTCTGTTTAGTGAGGTACAATGGATAAAATTTGCCATCTGTTCACTTGCCAACAGTCAGAGGGAAGGAGTTGAGATTTTATAATATTAATGCAGTAAAATAGGAGAAGAAAGCTTGGCTATTGAGCTATCAAGCCATGTACCCACCTTAGATTAGAACTGCTGTGGCTATTACTTATTTATGCATGCAAGATTATGTAACAGGCAACTCTAAACAAATATTTGTTGTTGCAGTTGTTCATAAAACTGAAGCTCTGATACTTTAAATGCAGATTTCTTGTCTTTTTTTAGGCTTCGTATTTTTGGTAAAGGTTTCCCTAAGAAATTTGGTCAAATCTTGCCACATAAAATAGCATACCCACAAAGTTAAGTGTCACAATCTTGCATTTATAGTTTCTTTTTAGTAAATTAGAGCAGTGATCTAGCTATTAGATCCTCTAATTTAACAAAGTGCTGCAATAGTATAAAAGAAGCCTTTATACACCAACTAAAACATGTTTTTGATGACTTTCAGCTAAGTAAAACTAATTATTCAATTCATATTTATCAAACCAATCATCAGGAAAAGGTGAGTAGAATGCCTGGGGTTTTCCCCAGGGCAAATGAACGTTATTTGTGTATTCAGTGAGTGGTGGGCAAATACCAATATTTCTGTTTGTCCTGGATCTGTTCTCCTAGATAAAGAATTCATACGTAATATAACAGTGGATGAGGGGGTTTGGGGGTTGTTTCCCTCCCCCCCACCCCTTTTTGGACTGTTTACCTTTCTCATTGAGAACACACAAAGAATGGCACCTACCTACACACAGAGCAGCATTAATACCATTTTTGAGTGGTATCCTATCTGCAAGGGAGGCTCAGGCAGATTAACAGAGGATTCTTGGTAATAGAGGTGCAATAGATGTGTTTTTATTTTCAAGTAATATTGCAGTATTTAAACCACACATATGGTTGATACCTAATAAAACTGTTAACAGGTTATCCATTCTTAATTCCATTTCATTTTCCTTTTATTTTTAAAAATCTATGTAGGATTTCCTGAAATGGGATATCTGAAAAACAATGTGACTGGCTGGTGATCTTCTCCAGGTTAAATCACACTCCTTCAGGAGCAATTTCTGATCCACTATGCCTTCTATTTTCTAGGAAAGCATAGAATTATTCAGGTTGGAAAGGACCTTTAAGATCGAGTCAAACCTTTCACCCTGCACTTGCCTGGGCCACCACTAAACCATGTCCTTAAGAACCACATCCACAGGTCTTTTGAGTACCTCCAGGGATGGATACTCCACCCCTTCCCTGAGCAGCTTATTCCAAAGCTTGGTAAGATTTTGGTGAAGAACTTTTTTCTAATATCCAACCTGAACCTCTCCTGGGGCTACTTGAGGCCATTTCCTCAAACAAGATGATTCTATAAATTCACAGAGTTCTTGAAGTTCTTTAGAACAACACTTTAGTCAATCAGGATATTATTTAACCACCAAAAACTACTTTTTGTGGTTTTCAACACCCTTTATAGTTGTGATTAACTTTTCTTTGGGTCTTTTTTCTGTGCAGAAATGGTAACCATTATGAAAAATGAAGAGGAAAATGGCTATATTGTGTAATTGTTACAGAGAAAATTTACTACTGTTGATTTGCACAATTGTTAAACTGACATACACCAAGTGCATGAACTGCCCCTGATTAGTCAGTAGTTTTGCTTAAGCTTTAGTTATTCAGCTGTGGTTTGTATATAAAAATTTAAAATCTTTCAAAAATTCATTTTAAAAAATGACAAATGAAAATTCATTACCTACTAGAATGGCAGCAGGAGGTCTATTCACAATTTCCTGACATGTTTTCTTCCATTGTCTCTTTCCCTGTGAAGGGATAAAGCCAAGACTGTACAAAACAATTAAACAAATAACTTGAACATAAAGGTGGGCATATATATATATATATGTATGTATGTATATAGTAATGAGGTACAGGTATGGCATTTGCCTCTTAACACTGTGAAAAGGTGATTAAAATCTTTTGTGCTGCTTGAATGCTCTGGACTGCACTCCATGGTTTACTGCATACGGTTTGATAAACTGAAAATGCATTTGACACATGCATTTTGATGAGGGTGAGTGTCCACAATTCAAATGAAGTCAAAAGTGTTCCTAGCAAAGCTCTCTGGATTTACCTCAACTGCATCAAGAGGGAGCTTGCAAGCCTGAAACACAGGCTGTAACAGAACCAGAGTGGTAACAATTGCTGATGGACCTTTCCTTTGCCAAACTGAAATATTTCCCTCCAACTTTGTGGTTTTGTAAAATCTTCTTGCACTAAGCTCCACTATATATTTGAACACTGTTTAAAGCAGTATTTGTCTCACTGTGATCATATTTATGTGGTGTTGATGTATTTTCACATACTTTTGAGGTTGAATCCTATTGCTAATATTGATTTCTGCTCTCTGGAATACATTTTTAGACTGAAAGTGCCATTTCGAGCTACCAAGTGCTGTGCTTCCATGAATAATTGAGCTCGTATGAGTTCAGAATGACTTTACAGAACCAGTGTGAGATTAATACCCCAGAGATTTAAAGATTTGTTCCAGGGTTGACATTGCTACCTGCAGGTTCACCGCATGGGAGTAGCACGTTCTTACCTACTTTCTGTGCAGTGCTATTACCTCTAAAAAATCTGGGCTTTGAGACTTTGTCTCATTTGTGTTTACTTCCTCTGTGAGCTTCCTGAGCTGCTAGATTAACAGTTTAAACAGTTTAATGAATAGTTTTTAAATTATAAAGTTTTCTTAGGCACTGGAAGCACACCCAGGTTCCGTCAATCCCAGATGAACTGACGTGAACAATTCGGCCTGGGACGGCAGCAGCACCGGCAGGGCCCCGAACGCGGCCCCGCGGCCCCACACAGGCGAACGGGCGGTACCCGAGCGGCTTTCGGCGGGAACCGCCTGAGGGGGAACTGAGAGCCGCTGGGCCGGGCGCCTTCCCTGCACCCCCGCCAGCCTCCAGCCCAACCTGCACGGCTCTCCGGGGCTGCAGAGGAGCCGGTGACAGCACGGTGCCTGCGGGTGAGAAGCCGGGGCGCGGTGCCGGTGACAGGACGGTGCCCGCAGCTGCTCCTCCCTTCACGCGGTCTCTTCGCCTCGCGGAGCGCCGGGGGAGCCGCGGATACGGCCGCGCTGCGGTGGCGGTCCCGCGCCGCATGGGGGC
>VZTR01007896.1:33167-43545 GCA_013400775.1 Chaetops frenatus | reverse complement strand
CTCTTCCTAGCCATAAAAATTTTCACTGCAGTAGACTACTCACTTGCCCCAAGCATCACTCACTGGGGAAAGAGGTTTCATAAAATATGTCTGTATATCACTACTTACTAAGTTCGGACCCAAAAAATAATGTTCTGCTTTTTTCATCACTGAGGTAAATATTTCACTATATTTTACTTCTAATCACCTATAAAGTGTCTCCATTATTTAAAAAAGTATTCAGCAGATACTAATCATGCTTTTAGAAACTAAAAATCAGAAATTTAATTTTCAGAGGACACCAAATAATTCCGGATGAGAAAAAATCCCTCTTAAATACCAGAAGAAATATAGCAGTATAACTCTAATGCACTGCTGGTACACATTTAGTTCCCAAAAGATGGAAGGTAAGCATTTTTTTCCTCTCTTAAAAGTTGGAAAGGTCAAAATTAGATGCATCTCTGACTGCACAGAAATGATACATTGTCTTTTGTGCTTAATTGCCCACCTTTTCTTTCTTTCTTTGGAAGCAGGGCTGTAGTAAACATAAACTCTCACAAAAGTAAAGATGTAATGCATTTCTATTCACCTGCTCTAGATTATAGAGGATGGACATAGAGGGGTACTATGTGCTCCCATTTTATTTGAGGATTGCATGAATGTTGGAGGTAGAAAGACCTTGAGAAAAGCACTGAACTGTTCTTAAATCACAATCATATGAAATCTAGCTGAAAGATAACTAGCTTATCATTTTCTCAAATTGTTTTTTTGGATCTTATTCACTGTTACTTTGCTCCAATTTCTATGAAAAGTATGATGTCAATAGCATTAAGACGATGTAATTTACCAGTGTAAAACAGGTGAAGCCAACCTGAATTTTCAAAATTAACATTTTCTCTCAGCAATTTCTTTCAGCTACAGAATATTCGTACTCTTCTAAAGAACAGAATGTAGCTATTGTTGCTGTTCAAAAGCTGCTCTAAATCATAAAATGTTATTTAGGGCTAATTTGACCAAAGTTCTAGTACTTGTCATACATGTAAAGCAGGAAGAGCAATAATTTTGTTGACAGGTTAAAAAAAAAAATTGTGACATCGCTTGTCATTTATTGGAGAAGGGCAATTTAATTGGCCAGCCTAAGGCCAATTGTATATATTATTACTTCCAGCATTTATTTAACATTGTATGTTTACTTCTTGATAAATATTTACATAGTTGTCAGTTATCCTATGAGTACTTTTAATTAAAATATGTGTATACAATTTGAGGAACATGAGGTACATGCAAGATAACGTGCTGTGAACAAAAGCTAACAGAACATGCCTTGTACCTGCATGAAAGTCTTAAGTATGATGGCAGCTGATAAATAACTGTCTTTTCCTAGTATCATAGAAACAAGGGCTCGTGGCAAGAATTTACAGATGCTATAATGAATAAATGCAATTTATTTTCAGTGTGTTGTGATTTAACCCAAGCCAGAAACTGAGTACCACACAGCCACTTATTTGCTCCTCCAGAGTCAGTTTGGGGAGAGAATTGTAAGAGTGGAATTGAGAAAAATTGTGGGCTGAGGTAAAGACAGTTTGATAGGTAAAACAAAAGCTGTGGGCAAAAGCAAGGCAAAACAAGGCATTCATTGACTGCTTCCCATCCTCAGGTGGGTGTTCACCCACCTCCAGGAAAGCCAGGCTCCATTGCAGTGGCGCGGGCTGCTAGGCACCGCTACCTTTCTGCAAGCGTCTCCACAGGAGAGGATGCCCCAGTCGGGCGGAGAGTGTGCGCCAACTCGCACACGCGGCTGGATGTTGAATAAAGCTGATGGAGGCAGGAGGGGTCTCTGTACGGAAGTCCAGCAGGGTTTATTGGGTCCATGTGCTCAAGGGTCCAGGAACAAAGACTGAGAAAAATGGAGCATCCAGGGTTTTATACCAGGGAGGCAAGGGGTGGCGGGAGCACCAGGATCCAACGGTCTGAGGGCTCAGAGGGGGTACACAGGATGGGCCAGGGTGTGTGGGCCAATGGGAGGACAGGGAAGGGGTGGCTAGGGGACAGAGATCAACATGGAACTAAGGCAGGGAGAACACTCTGGAACCTGAGGGTTCCAGGGGAGGAAAGGGGCAGGGAGACAGAGAACCCATCAGGGAGGTAAAACTGGGGTACCTCTGCATAAGAGTGCAGGGCATCCTGGGAGAGGCCTTTCCTGTCAGCACAGCTGAGGAGCTGGTTCTTGCCCTAGGGTTTGTACCTCCTAAGGACCTCAGCCAATCCTGGTTCTATGGGTTCGTAGTCCTCCACACTCCATCACATGTGCTGGTGACTTGGGAAGACAAGTATCTTCACTATGAGCATTCACCACTTTCTCCTTCTTCCCACATCTTCATATGCTGAGCATGATGCCATATGCTATGGGATACCCCTTGGGTCAGTTGGGGTCAGCTGTCCCAGCTGTGTCCCCTCCCCACTCCTTGAACCCCCCAGCCTCCTCACTGGTGAGGTGGGTGAGGAGTGGCAAAGGCCTTGGCTCTGCGTAAGCCCTGCTCAGCAGTGACAAAAACATCTCTGTGTTCTTAACACTGTTCACAAATATAAATATAACCTCATAGCAACTACTGGGAAGAAAATTAACTCTATGCCAGCCAAACCATTGAATAGTTATACCTGAAATCATTTATATGTAAGGAAGCATCCATTTTTTGGCAGTATTCTGAGTAGTATTGAAGATATTAATTTTAACAAAATTTTCATGCATTCAAAACAGTTTTTCTAACACAGAGCCATTTTTGCCATCATCAAGATTCTTCACATGGTGGTAGAAATATTCCAGAACCACCCATGCATTACATAATAATCCAATGCTAGCAACAGCAAGTCCCTTGGTAAACAAAAGCACGATCTGATTTCAGTCCTCCTCACATTTTTGATGACTATGAACAATAGCATCACTTTTTCCAAGCAGCAGGACTCTTGTCATAACGTATTAAATAGTCTTGGGGCTTGTTCTGTGGATTAGATGGCAAATAAATAGCCTGTCCATACTCCTACTATCAAAATCTCACAGCCTCCAAGCAAGGCTGGCCACATCCAAACTCTGTTCCATCCCAGAAATCATCTAGGATGTTGTTGGTTGAACCAGGCCAAAACCAGGCTACTTTGCAGTCTCTTCTTCCTGGAGGTTAAACGGTCCAAGTTCCAGTACCTGCATCCTTAGACTGCTTATTTTAGTACTTCATATGCAGCACTTCAATTTCAGTTTACCTTACGAGTTGAATGGTTGAAATTCTAAAAACCTTTGGTTAAATTTGTTCTGTGACTCTGTCACTTGACTGTGGTACCAGATGGTGATAAAAAAAAAATAGACTTTGTTGCAGTTCCATAATTGAAAGCCAGGTGGTGATACTAAGGCTGATAGAGGGAAAACAGTAATACATTACTGCCCTACCCTGCCTCAGATTTCCAGCTATTGCTATCTAACTGAAAAATGCATCTGTTCAGACATAACTCATATTTTATCATGCAGCTTTTTGGAACAAAAATTTCTGGGACTGCCACAGGTGCAAACACTAGCAAATCTTCTATTTTCAAAGTACATTACAATAATAATTAAACTGTAATTTTAAATCCAGTTTAAATGAAAATATCAGAATCTTTGCAACTAAAACCAACTTTGTATTTTTCATGGGGACACAAATCCTAAATATTACCTGAATAAAATGAATTTCATCTAAGAGATAGCTAGTCACTTAGGGGAAATATGTTTTCATTTTTAATGTAATAAAAACTGAAATTTTATCTCTACATATCTGTAAACAGGTCAACATATGTGAATGATAATTATTGGCTAAAGAATTTTGATAGGAATTTTAGAACAGGTTGTGTACAGCTGCCAGGTTTAACTGAAACTGCTTTGACAATTATTGTAAGAAACTCTCCTATGAAAATTTATTTGTGTTTACTGATTCAGTTTCTTTTGCATGAGGAGGTGTTCATCAGTCATCAGTGATTGCCTCACCACAGTAATACAATAACTGTAGATGTTAAACAAAAGTTGAAATTGGCAAGCAGTGAGACAAAAGAAACAAAAACAGAAAACATTTTGTTTACTTAGAATTCTATTAATTTCCATAAATAAAATTGCAATTCAAGAACATAGAGATAATTAACTGCTTTTATGAAATGATCAGTTTTATTTCTACTCATAGAAAGGGTTCCAACCTTGCATGTAGTTACCTACCAATCTAGCTATTTAAAAATATTACTGGTGCACTAAAAACCGCCCCCCGTGGATTTTTTTTTAAACAAAAAAAAAAAAAAAAAAAAAAAAAAAGGAAGCACTGGTGTCTGACTTGTTACAATCTTGTGCATTGCAGGAGCTGGGATGAAATTCACCCTCACTGAGGTGAGTAGAACCTTTTGGGCAAGAAATAGCTTCTGGATATCATTGTTTCTGTGTTGCAGGGGGGCTGTGCTAGGTAGTGTTTTAAGCAAAGACACAAAGAAAATTCTTACCTCAAAAGAGCTCCTTCATTAATTTGAGTAACCTTAACTGCTCACCATGCATGCATGTGCTCACCATGCAAAGTATTTAGAATGAAAAATTAAGAACATTTCAAAACTAAACTGCATGATGAGGATAAGGAATATTTTTGCTTTGCATCTACTTTCAATTGAATTAAAGTTTGTACAATATTTAATTATTCAAAGACTTGAGTTCATGGTCCAAATTTGAAAGTGTGTAAGTCATGAATAAGATGAGTAGATCTGGCCTTAGCAAAAGAAGGGAATCTGGTTCAAAATTTAGGGATGCATCAAAGCATCTTTGATTTGGGCAGACTGATGATGATTGGCAGAGACAGCTAAAGAAAAGTCACCCAAAGAGACCAAGACTGAATTCAGCAAAAGGTGTAGTGTTCCTCTACAAGCCCTTCCCAAGCAAAAGTCTTCTGACTCAGCTGGAAACTGCAGAAAAGAGGGACATTTGCTCTGTGTGAATTCCTGTTCACTCCTTCTAGCTTACCTACAAGTTACTTTTGAAGAGAATAGGCGGTGCTCAGAAGTTGAGGTTGCATAAACTGTCAGGCAATCTGCATATACAAAGACTGATTTTCATCAGCTGCGTATTGTGGTGTCTTCCATATGCAGCTTATCTAGTTGAAATACACATGGAGTGACAAGTTCATGGAGTTGTGCTCAAATATAAATATCTGTCTCTTCTTTTTTTTTTTTTTTTTTTTTTTTTTTTTTCCTTTTTCCTGAAAGGCTTAATACAGGATAGATCATATTTTTCCTTAAACTCCTAAAAGACAGTGGATAATAAATACTACTTATTTTGAGTTTTGTTGCCTGGAAGGAGCTTGAACAGTGGTGACCCATTTAGCAGTAATTACTATTGAAATCCCACGCCTAAGCCCTGGTTTTGTAATCCACAGAATTTCTTATAGGTAAGAGCTATGTATATTTTGACACTGTATCAGAGAAGCCACTTATGCAAATGTGAAGATGAACTAGATTTTGTCTACTGAACTGGCCTTTATTATCTCCATACCCTTGCAAATGCACAAAGAACTCGAAAGAACACCGTAAATGGCCATATTTTGGGGGCATATAAAGGATATGGTCAGACATATCCATGTCTCCTGATCCAGTCAGCAGCATGGCCCATAGTATGTTTACAGGAGGCACACACACAGAGCGCACACATATAGAACACACACACACACGCACACATATATGTACATGACCAGGCACAGATCACAGACAGTCCTTTCTGAACATAGGAATTTTGCCTTGCAGAATAGCAGAGGTCCCATCCCTAGGGATAGTTTCTGACTCCTCAGTTGATTTAAAGGGTGAATGGATAGAAGTAAGCCATCACTTCCAGCAAGACTCCATAGGGCAGGGTGACCTTTTCTGTTGCCTGAATTCAGTATTCAGAATAACTAGGAGCAATACACCACATAGGAGAAGGATGTTCTTTAAGGGACCAAGAACTGTTTGGCCTTCCCACAGAGGCTTGGTAAACACCTGTCATTCCTGAGAAACTATGAAGAAAAGAGAGAGAACCAGATAGTTCAGGCATTTGTTCATATGAAGTAAAGACTTCCATCACTCTAAGTATAACTAAGAGATCCTTTAAAAAAAATCAGAGAGCAATACATGAAACGAAATTGTGCAAAGAGAAATTTTCTATCCATAATCTCTGACCCAAGTCAAACACTTCCTTATGCTGATTACAACTTCTTCTTTTTCAGGTACAGCAGGTCAATGTCAAAAGAAAAACCACATCTCTTTCATATTCGAGGACAACCCTTTAGTCAAGGAAAGCTTTGTTTTGTCTTTAAAAATCTTCAGAACACAGTGTCTAGAAATACAGTTTGCACATATGTGTATTTAAAGGACTTTGCAATTTAAGCAGTGCAGTTTCATTACTCTACTTTGCTCTCCAGAGGGATACCCTATGAATTTCTCACCCACAGAAATAGAAATCCTATGATGTATCCTAAAAAGTAATATGAGTTTATTTTACATACAAATACATTTTTTAAAGTCATGCCTAAAATTTTGCATTAACAAAACTAGGAATTCACATGCTGGTCTTCTCAACAGCTATGAATTGATGATCATGTAGCAAGAACAGGAACTAGAACAATCTCTGAAAGTCAAGTTGCTTGGTTGGCAGCCCACACAGGAAGATGAAGATGGCAAAATGAACCTTAGAAATCTACATCTTGCCTATAGCACTTGGAAAATCTTGATAGTCAAGGGTAGAGGCTGGATTCTGGTGCTACTACAGATGATCAGAAAAAAAAAAATTGATAACTGTGATTACAAAGAAAAAAACCATTAAGATACACCAAGAATATTTTATCTGTACTTGTGACTATTACATTTGTGTGTGAATCAGACCAGATCATTAACTAATGCATTAGTTGATAGAGGTTTACTCTGTTTTCAGTGACTTTTAAAGTGTACTTTTAGTGGCAATTCTAATTCAACAATATATGTCCTCTAAGTGCACTCTGTAGCATTTCCCTCCCACACCATATGTGAGCTACATAGTTATAATGAGAACAAAGAGGAAAATAATGGATCTTTGCTACTGTTTAGTGAATGGAAATTTTTAGAGTTGCTCTATAGTACTGAATTATTGGTGGGAAATCAGGTTTTCCCACAGGGGCTGAAATATTCTGACTGACAACTTTGGCTTAAAGATTCACTCAGGAAGGAAGCACACTGCATGTTAGAAGACAATCCCAGTTATTACTGTGCCACAGATGCTTTTCTGGATGTATGTAATTCCCACTGGGCTATATCAGTCGTTCACAAATACTGGAATAGAGTTAGCCTTCTTCTCTCTCTTACTAAAAATAGAAATGTTAGAGGAAAGGAAAGTGCAGAACTGCAAGCTTTAACTATCCTTAACTATCCAAAACTTAACTGTCAGTAAATAGGGAAAATTAATGAGACTGTAATAGTGGAAAATATCTTCCTTTTCTTTTAAATAAATGACTACTTATAGAAAACTGACCATGAAAAGTAAAATAATACAGGATTGAAGTGTCACAGTTTTTCATCACACAATGCCTATAAGGGATAAGCAACACAGTACCGATATTTCCTGTCAAAAACTTGAATTTTCTTAAGCTGGAATTGTTTTGAATCATGGCATAACTCTTTGGGAACTGAAGACAGATAAATTGGTATTTTACATCTTTCATTCTGATCCTTACACAGCTATTAATTTATTCTTACAAAACTAGCATCATTATAAGGAACTTACTGGAGCCTTAAGGTTCATAGTCCTCAGGCTAAATGTTCATTACACTTTTTTCAGGAGATTTGCCTGAGGAAAATGGTAAAACCTGGCATTTATAAAATATGGATTGATTTTAAGTTTCAAAGAGAGAATTTTCTATCATCCTATAGACACAGAAATAATGGGAATTCAATTTAGTTGAGGTCAGAGCACGAGCAGTTTATTACTATAGCTATTGTAGAGTTGCAGGGTTTATATACCTCTAGGATGTACAGTCTATTCTGCAGCATAGCCTGTCAGATAAGCAGGACTATAAGAAAGTAGTAGTATAGTACATTGCATGTGGGCTAGTTCTGGAGTCAAATAAAGAAGAGGCAGTAGAAAGTAGCCCCTAGGCAGTAGCATGTTTTTACAAATAATTCACTGCTTTGTTAATTGATTTGTGCTGACTCAGTTAGGTCATGCTGACTTGTATTTCTTAACTGAAAGGGTCTGCAAAGGATTCAAAGCCACTGTAAAGTTCACACTAAATTTGAGAGTGAATATTTCTGTTCTTGAAGGCTGACCTTCACAAAATTTTTTTTGTGAAGATTCATTCTGTTGGGGTGCTTCACAGAAGAAGGTCCCTGAGACTGTTTACATGTGAAAGATTTTTGTCAGCTCTGGTGAGAAAAAAATGTGAGATTCCCACTTAAATTGATACAAACAGTGTGCTTTTCATCAATTCAAGGCAGGTGTGGAATGATTTTTCCTGGACATCTCAGCAGTAATATTAAACACTTGGAAAGAGCTACGTATATGTTAAAAAATACCCAGATCATTAATCTTAAGGTAAATGAGTGCAGGCATGAGATAAGCCTATGCCTAGGGAACAGTCACCTGTCAATCCACAACTACCATGTAATTTGGCAAACAAGACTGTAAGAATAGAAACCATTTTGTCAATTCCTTTCTTTAGTGGCAGATCCTAAATGAGAGAAGGACTGAAAAGCTATTGTATTAAGTCCAATTCTCAACATAAACAATCTCAACACCCTAGACTTTATCCATCATATAATATGAAAATATTGAAATATTGAACCCTATATTTGCATGGTGAATAGATCATGTAGCAAATAGATTGAGGGACATTTCAGGAAGAGGCAAAATTAATCTCTGCTTTTTTCAATCAAAGGAACCTTAAAAAGTCTCAGTTAGTTTTGCTTAGCTGGTTAGGCATAAAGCAAATTAATATTCAGTAAATATCCACATTTCTTTTGTCATGAAAGATTCCTTCCACACAGCAGATTCTGACACAGGTCATCAGCCACTCTCCCAGTCTATTCCTCAAAATGCTATTTTAATGTTCAGCTTTTCTGTGCCACCTAAATAACTTTCAACCAGTCATTATGACTTAAACAGCAACTGAGTCATGAAAAGCAAAGCAACTGTAGTGTGAAGGTGAGATCAAGTGACAAACCATTGGCATCTCACTGCTGAATTTCTTCTTTTATCACAAACTGAAGTTTTCTTGTTACTACATTTTCGATATATTATTTTTAGTGTAAAAGGAGGCTACTCATATATAACTGGTAGTGTGATCTTTTCAGCAGTCCTGGAATCAGTGTGTGGCGTGACCACAAAAAATATCCAGAAAACTATCATTTGTGCATTTGGTATATGTAGGGTTTGGTTTATAGTTGTAGATATGTTAAGGCTTATTCTTACCAGAAGGCCCCATGGGGAAGCAGAGCTGCAGGCTGGGTGGTTGGGAGTCAGTTGAAGGGTGAGAGGCAGTTGGAGAGTCAGGTGAGGGACTGTTGGACGTGAGGCTGGAAGAATGCATGGGCAGTGTATGATCAGGGAGCTGACTGGATGGTAGAGAGCATGGACAGCAGCACTACAGCTGAGCCAGCCAACAGGTGCCTTCTTCCTGTTCAGTTTCAGATTTGATCTGTTCTATCAGGGAGAGATTTAAAGTATGTAAGGGCTGCAGCTACTTCAATAAGGGGATCTCCTTTCTGGATGCATAAGGGGGTCCGTGTGGCTTTGTTCCCCATTGCTACAGGTATAATCTTATTGAACATGTTTGGGAAAAATGAAATCTTTTTATTCTTTTAGAGGAAAGGAGAGAAATGAATGTTTTCCCAGGCAAGATATTTGATCATCTTTGTTAACAGGAAAATGTCCCTTTTCCATTATTTCTCCATGTCTACGCTCCACACCTGGGTTTAAAATTCCTAGAAGAGGAACTTGAGGATCTTATTTTGTTTGCTTGATTCTTTGCTATATTCTAACTATTTAGTTACAATTGCCTGGATTGATTAGTGCTTTTATTGTCTCAATATTGTGCTTGTTAGCTAATGAACTGCTTAGAGGAGAAAAAGCCAGCATGGGAGGTCTCTTCTGTCCAGCCTCTCATTCCCAGTTATGGCAGCATTCCAATCTACTATTTCTAACTTAAAGTTTACTGATAGCGTTCTCAGCTGAGAAAGACTGACTAGTTTTACAAAGTTCAACAAAGTCAGTGAGGAACCCAGCATCATGGAAATAGTTAGGTAGTTTGGGAGCTTTTCCATCTGTATGACGATCAGCCTGTAGTCCCAAAAAACAGGACAGAGTTGAGTTAATTTAATCTCTTCCTAGGAATCCAGATGAGAGAAAAGT
>VZTR01007895.1:44164-55152 GCA_013400775.1 Chaetops frenatus | reverse complement strand
AGCCATAAAAATACAAACTAAAACAAAAAAAACCCCAACCAACTAACCAAAAAACCAGAACAAATGCGAAAATGGAGTAAATATACTAAATCGACAATAAACCAAGAAAAAACTACAGGCCAGTCAGTCCTCTGTGCCTGGAAAGATCATAGGGCAGATTCTCCTGGATAATCTGCTACTGTACATGGACAACAAGGAGGTGATTGGTGACAGCCAACATGGTTTCACTAAGGGCAAATCATGCCTGACAAATCTGGTGGCCTTGTATGAGTTACATCAGAGATGCACAAGGGTGCATGACTGACATCAGCTACCTGGACTTGTGCAAAGCCTTGGGCACTGCCCTGCATGACAGTCTTGTCCCTAAATTATTCAAGAGACATGAATCTGACGGATGGGCCACTTGGCAAATAAAGATGAATGGTAACACTCAAAAATTTCTATGAAATGGGAAGTTTGCACCTTGCGCACTGCTACATTTCTTGGCGTTATTTATTGCATTATTTGTCATAAGTTTGGTGTTATGTATTACTGGTATCACCTAGGAAGATACTGTGAATGCAACAAAATTATTAATTTCTTCCAAGACATTTGTAAAAAAATATTAATGACAACTTCTGCACCCAAAATATGTGGCATGAAATTTGGTTTCTCTTTAAATCATACTAATATAATTGACTTAATTCAACATTGAAGTCTAGACATTGAAAATTTAAAATAATATTCTTTTAAAGACATACAGTGTTGCTCCTCTGTTTTGTGTCATCCTAAAACCAACAAAAAGTCATTGAAATGGTTTTCTGTTGTAGAATTTGCTGCAAAAATGACTATGTCAATAATTTTTTTAATTAAAGGATGGTATTTTCCACAATAAAGAAGTATTTTTGTCTCTGGTTTTGTTTTTATAAGGAAGAACATACCAGAGCCTTGTTCCTCAAATGTACATGCCATTTTCTTTACACTTTTTTTTTTAGTGCATAGCTCCCATCACAGCTGTGATCTCTTCACCAGGAAAAGCCAGCACTTGCTGAAGTTCATGTGGGGATGATGCAGGAAGATGTTCTGATGAGCCAGGCAATACTTCTTAGTTGAGTGGTCACCAACATCTCCCAGCTCTGTGCCACTGCCTGTTTTACAACCTTTTCCACTCTGAAATACAGATTTGGATTTTTCTTTTTTGTGTGGGTACTCTTTTTCACAGAATAAATGTGAAGTCAACAATTTCAGAAATCTTTCTTTACTCTCAAATTAACTTGAAATGGTTAATTATTGCTGAAAAGAGTAAAGAGAGAGTCAGATAAAGCCATGCAAGAAGTGTGATTACACAAAATGAATTAATTTAGAAAGCCAGATTGAAAACCACCAGGCCATATGCTAATGGCATTGTTATTATCTTTGTATATGCTTTCTTTTTTTTTTCTCAGCTTTAATTGCTGTATTTTAGTTGATACACAATTAGGAATTAACTTTTAGATAATTTTAATCAACTAGCCTTTATTTTTTCTACTGTAAACTACTACTTTTTAGAGCTTCATAAGTTTTCAGCTTGTAATGACATTTTCCATTGTTGTTGCAGAATTCAGAGCTGAATGCCAGAGGCTAAGTTTAAACCCCAGGTACACATATCTTCTTTTTAATTCTGGGAAAGTAATATAATGTTTTAACTGAGTCTTTCCAGGAATTTGGTTCAAAAAGTCAAGGTTAAATATACGGTATGTAGAAACAACGGCTGTGATTCAAATATTTTTTGGTTAAATTCACTTTTGATTTTGGAAGCACGAATTATTCCATTGTAGCTGAGAAAGCATAAGAAAAGACAGCCGTGGGTACCAGTAAACTAAGCTTTATTGTAAAGCATTTTACTTTAAAGACTACTCTGACTCATGGTGATTTCTAGCAATTGTATTACTAATTCAGTGCAGTAAAGTGGCATGAAGTTTTGAGAGAGGATTGCCCTTAACCCTAGGGCAGCAACCCGAAAAAAACAGCAGTGTTAAAAGCAGAATTGAAAGGTTTTTTTCTAAATTTGATAGAGCAGTTCTCTTCTGTCTGTGCAATACAGAGAGATCCTGTGTCTTCAATAGAAAGGGAGTTTCTATATGGAAGACAAAACTTTGGAAAACCTTTCTAGTTAGTAGTGTGCATAAAAAAGCTGTTGAGGGTGAGCTTTTCTGCATTTCCTTTAACTTGTTTTTTCAAATTCTCTGTTGTTCTCTATTTCTTCATGAAATGACTCACCCACTGTTCTCAATTTGCTGAATCAGGTGAGCCACGTATCAAGAGTGAGGTGACAGCATGACGGGGGTGACATAGCCACTTTCAAGGTGTAATTCTGCATTGATTTTCTGAGTTCTGCATTCTCCATCACCATTAACACTGTATTTCTTCCTTGGTCCAGTGCTGAGATCCATATCCTCAGTGGAGATTGAGTTTAGGAGCCAAAAGCACTGCATATATTAAACGCAAATATTTAGGACTAATACCTACAGGCATGCTGGTGTGTTTACAGATATGTAGATGTGTCTGTAGGGGAGTAGCTATTTCTGCAGGAAGAGGAGTGGATTGCATGTAGCAGGAAATAAGGTAAGTTTGGACCCTCTGGGTAGAGAATGGGGAAATGAAAAAGTTTGCTTTTGTTTGGAAGTAGTTCATCTACTTCGTTCCTATGGGTAGTTTGCCAACAAGCATGAGACTTGATGAACCTAAATGTATTTAGTCCCTCTTTAGCCCTGGACAGTTTTTGAAAGTGTGGATTTTGTTTTCCTGTAGTTTGCAGCTACTCTCAATGAATAACTGAGCCCTGGAGTGCTAGCATCATGGATGAGTGGATGAGACTGGCCCTCCTAAATTAAATTTCTTTCTGTAGGGTGGGATTATATGTGGATGAGATTTTGCAGCAGAGCTGCCATTTTCAGCACGGTACCTTATCAATCAACTCCTCACTGCACTCAGCTTTGTCTGAGCATTGCTGCCAAACCAGCCTCTTACCCTGAGGGAAGACTTGACATGAGCAGGCCACCACTCTGCCAAACTGCTGTGACAGATAGGCTGAATCTGCCACATGCAAGCACCACCTTTTCTGATTTCATTCTCACTAAGAATAAATGGATCATACAAAGTAGTAGTCACTGCTTGAAGCACACTTGCTGATGTTCTGCATGGCTGGCTACAAACTTTGAGGCAGGAGCTATTCACACTTGGATGGTTGTTATTTAAAAACCCCAAAATGTCGAGTTGATTCTGTAGAGACACTACACAGGGATCAGCTGTTTGCTACAGCTTTGGTCTTGTATCAGCTGGTAAAGGTTTGGCATGCCCAGGGTAGCTAAGTATAGGGAAGTAATTAATTAAGTTAAAAGCTGTGGTACTTAGCTGCCCATGCAGTTTTGTAATTAATTGAAGAATCCTTCAGTTATCATTCTAATGGTTCTTCCATTTTCTAATGAACCATCCTTTGCTGCCATGTTTTTGCTCCAAAGACCATCCACACTGAGGTACAATACTCTGACTGGTGTGGTTAGAGACCCACAAGGACTTAAGTCCTTGGTAGTCTGTCACCTGGCCAACCCAAAGACACATCATGAAGGAAAGATGCTGTTTCATGCTGCGCTGCCAGGAAAGATCCAGTGCAAACAGTCATGATTCAGGTCAGGTGAAAAAATGAAGGGATCAGTGCTTTCCTTGTTGCCCATCCTCTTCTTTGGTTTGGTTCGAAATTTTGATTGCTATTCCTTTTCTTGCATCTCACAACATCCCCACACTTTCCTCAGCACAGTAACCCTTCAGCCACATGGAAGTGCTGCTGTGTGTGAGAGTGCTCCTCCTCTTGGGCAGAGTCACTGGTGAGCCAAGCAGTTTGTGTGGGTGGCTGCATGATGGGTGCGTGGGCTGGGGTGGGGGAAGCATGTCACCTGGCATTTCCAGTGGGGGTTTCAAGACACTGCCCTCCAGTTCCAGTGTGGGATTAAAAAAGACCCTGCAGTAGACTACTTCGCACTTTGACTACTTTCTGTGGTCAAAAGCAACTTTATTGAAACCAGAATTCCTTTCTGAAAAAAATCCAGCCATCAAAACTGAATGAAAAAACAAAATTTGCCTATGAAGGTGCCAGAGACCACAAAAAGCATGGAAGTTAAGAACATTCTGCCCAGTCAGTCTGGGATACTGTAGTGTGTATTTGTATTTGTGAACTACATCACATTTAATTGGTTTTATTTCAGGGTACACACTGATCTGAAGACAATCTTTGCTTTTTCAGATTTCTCAAGAGTTACAGCCTAATTTACTCCTCAATTGATTATTGATATGGGTGTAAAAAAATAGCTTTGAATGACAGTGTGAAAGACTTTCTGTGGTGAGGTCAGGCTTGTTCTCCTGCCACCCTTCCACTTTTGCAGAGATTTGCCCAGAGGCTGGCTTGCTCTCCATGCCTTTGTGAGTTACCATTTAACACTGATGAGGTGCATCTCCACTTATTTTCTGGATTGTTTGTTCTTTTGGGTTTGGGCTGGTTTAGCATGAAAAAGGAAAATGTAAGCTTTTAATTTGAGCTATCTGAATCAAAGTACTAATGCTCCTAGCCCAGTGTAAGCCAATCAGTCAGAATATGGTTAACTACAGATGACTTTTGAACATAACTTTGAGGCATTGCAAAAGCAGTGTGAGGAGGTGACTGATTGGTCACTATTGCCTCCAGAGGCAGTAGCTATGAACCAAAAGCTATACAGAGGCATGAAGCACATATGCCACTTAATACAGAAAATGCCTCTTGTTTTTCTTCTAATACTGTCTAGACATCATCATCTGTGAGTTGACTGAGGTCAGGAAAAAATTTCTAGGCTTCACACTAATGGTGTCTCTTATGGTCTTGTTTTTGATGAGCGTTTTCAGAAAAATGCTCTAGCCTTATTCTGTTTGTGCAGATGGCTCCCAGCAGTTCTGTAAATAGTATCTGTCTATGAACTGACCCTCCTGGACAAGTCTCTCCTTGTCACAGGCATCAGCTGACACAATCACTTCCAAAAACTTACTTGTCGCTCTTTTGATCCTCCCTTTAGGTTTTCCTCCAAGGCTTTCCACACAACAGTTGTGAAAGTCTATATAAATGCTTTCCATCAAATCCTGCTTACATTCCAACAGTAAAACACACTTCAACAGAAACAGTATCACAGACCTTGTAAGGAAGTACTTTGTGATTCAGATTTCATAGTTGTTGTAGGAAATGCTCTGGATCTTTATGTGCTTCATCTTTTTAAGAGTCAGCTTCAAAGATATTCTTGAATCAGGGGCTTTTTTATGAGTAAATATCTGGTGGGAGTTAATGATAAGTTCATTTAAAAACATTTTATTTCTGCTACAGTACTGTGGGAATAGAGTTCTGTGTTGGCGTTAACACTCAGAATCTGTAAGACTGAGAACCAGTCTAATCCTTGGCATTTCTTAGGCACATTTGAATGATCAAAAGGGATTTGCAGAGATTATGGTTTCTTTGTTCCATGCAAATCATGTAAATTAAATGAATTAGGAAACAGGGCAAGTCAAGTAAGACTAGGGGTGAGTCTGTGGACTTAAGATTCAGATATTTAGAAGGCCATCAGGAGAGGTGCCTGCAGCAGAAACAGTGCTAATATGAGGAGGGTCGAGTTCCTGATCATTGATTCAGACTACTCTGGGCTAGAGTGTACACCCTGTACACCTGTAACTCGGGACAAACTAATACTAGTAACCATTTGCAGCCAGGGACTTAGTCCAGTGGCCCCTGATTACCAGTGAAATATGAAATAGATACTGACTTCCAACCAGACACAAGAAGGTATTGGTTCTATCCCCAGGGAGGACCCGAGATAATGTCTCTACTCTGTGAGCACCATGTCGTTTCAAGATGTTTAACTGCAACAACTGTGATATGAAACATTTAAACACTGCATAATAATTTAATTTCTACTGCCTATAGAGCTGAAAAAACCCCATTAATCCAAGTGTTACTGGCCTTTGATTTGCCATGTGAATTAATGAGCTGAGTCATGAATTCAGATTTGGATCCAAAACCCCTTGAGAATTCCAACCTTTTGATCTGTCTTGATCAAATTCCCAGCACCATAGTTTGCAGCAANCAAGACTAGAGGTGCAGAGCTGTATTACAGTAAAAAGATTTGCTGGACTGTAGTTTACAGCCTTGTTACAACAGACATGACTATATGGTCCTTTACATACGTTTTTTGTAGGAGTATCATGACACCATTCAGGTTTCTCACCTAGGGGACTCCCATGTCCCGCTTTTGGCTAGGATAGTGTTAATTTTCTTTCTAGTAAGTGGTACAGTTCTGCATTTTGAACTTAGAATGAGAATAATATTGGTAACACACTGATGGTTAAGTTGTTCTAATTAGTGCTTACCCTAAATGAAAGATTTCAGATTACCATTCTGTCAGTGAACAGGAGCACAAGATTCTGGGAAGGAGCATGGCCAGTAGTGCTGACCTAAACTGGCCAAAGGGATACTACATGCCAGAGAGTGTAATGCCCAGTGTAGGTATTTGGAACAGTAGGCTGGGAGCTACTGATTGCCCTGGTGGTTGGGCTGGTCATCAGTCAGCTGCTGGTGAGCAACAGTACTGTACATCACTTATTTCTCATGAGTGTTACTCCTCTCTCCCTCTCATTCTTTCTGAATATATTATTTTATATTACTGACCTATTAGGAGCACTGGTTCAGACCAGTCCTCTTGAAAACAGTCCTTAATAACAAAGTGGTCCAGGAAGTCTGGACATGGTTTGAGAAGAAGACCTTAAGGGTTGCAGGAGCAGGCCATTCCTATATGCCAAAAGACAAACTGTCAGGCAATAAGACCATCTTGGCTGAATATATTTTGCATGAACTCAGGAAAAAAAAGAGGGTTTATGACCTCTGGAAGAAGTGGCAGGAAACTCTGGAAGTGTACAAGGTTGTCTTTAGGTCCTGTAGCTGGAAAATTAGAAAGGTGAGTGTGAGCTCCCAGCTAGAGCTCAATCTCATCACTGCTGTGAATGATAGTAAAGTGTCTATACTTTATAAAGTATAAATACAAAGGCAAAAAAGGAGGGACAAAGAAAATCTCCATCCATTATTGGGTGCAGGAGGAGCACTGTCACCAAAGATGAGGAAAAGGCTGAGGTATTTATTGCCTGCTTTACCTCAGTCTATAACAGTAAGACCAGTGATCCTCAGGGCAATCAGTCCCCTGAGCTGGTAGACAGGGACAGGGAGCAGACTGCACTCCCCAGAGTTTTGGGGGAAGTACTTGACCTCCTGAGCCATTTAGACACTCATAAGTGTCTAAATGGGATTCAGAGGGGATTCATTCAAGGATATTGAGGGAGCTGGCAGAAGAGCTCAGCAAGCTGCTCTCCATCTTTAGTCATCAGTCCTGGTAAACCAGGGAGGTCCCAGGAGGCTGGAGGCTGGTAAATGGTCACATTTACAAGAAGGCTCAGAAGGAAGATCCAGGAAAATACAGCCCTGTCAGCCTGACCTTGGTGCTAGAGAAAGTTATGGAACAAACCATCTTGAGTGCAATCACATAGCACAGACAGGAGTACCTGGGTATCAGGCCCAGCCAGCACAGGTTTGTGAATAGTCCTGCCTACCAACCTGATCTCCATTTATGGTCAGGTGACCTGCTAATGGAATCCTCCATTTCCAATAGATGATGGAAAGGCTGTAGGGGTGTTTACCTGGAATTTGGCAAAGCCTTTGACACTGTCTCCCACAGCATTCCCCTGTAGAGATCAGCTGGCTGTGGCTTGGATAGGTGCACTCTTCACTGTATTAAAAGCTGGCAGAATTGCCAGGTCCAGAGTGGTGAATGGCCTTATATCTTGTTCATCTGCTGGTCAGTCACTAGTGGGGTTTCCCAAGGTTTAGCACTGGCACAAGGTTCAGTCCTGTTCACTATCTGGAGGAGGGGTTGAATGCACGCTCAGAAAGTTTGCAGGTGACACCAAGCTGGGTGGGAGTGCTGATCTGCTGGAGGGCATTAAGGCTCTGCAGAGGGATCTGGACAGGCTGGATCAAGGGCTGAGGCCNAGGGCCAGGGCAGGAATTGTCCCCCTGTGCTGGGCACTGCTGAGGCCACACCTCGAGGGCTGTGTCCAGTTCTGGGTCCCTCATCACTACAAGAAAGAAATTGAGATGCTGGAGTGAGTCCTGAAAAGAGCAACGGAGTGGGAGAAGGGTCTGAAGAACAAGTCCTGTGAGGAGCAGCTGATGGACCTCAGTTTTATTATTCTTGAAAAGGGGGGCTCAGGAGAGATCTTATCACCCTCTATAACTGTGTGCGAGTGTAGCAATGTGAGGGTTGATCTCTTCTCTCAGGCAATCAGTGACAGGGAGGACATGGCCTCAAGCTATGCCATGGGAGATTCAGGATATACATCAAGAAGAATTTCATTATGTAAGGGGTTGTCAAGCATTGAAACAGGCTACTCAGAGAGGTGCTGGAGTCACCAGCCCTGCAGGTGCTCAGGAAATGACTGAATATGCACCTAGTACTCTTTTTTAGTTGACAGGATGATGGTTGATCAAAGGTTGGACTCTAGGTCTTACAGGTTCTGCAACCTAAATGATTCTGTGATTCTAGGATTATCATTAGTATTATTTTGATGTTATTGAATTTTTTTTCTTATCTTGAACTTAAAATAAGCCGGGTTTATGGCTGGAGTTAAAATATGACAGTCCTTTTTGACCTCCCAGTATGGAGGAGAATTGAAATAAAAATCAAAATTTGTGGATTAAGATAAGAACTGATAAGTAATTGAAACTATAACAGTAATCACAATAAGTATAATTGCAATGAAAAGGAGGGAGAGAGGAGAAAAAAAACCCAAGAGAAAGAAATACTGTACAATATAGGGTCTCTCCATCTGCTGATTTATGCCCAGGCTGGCCCTCAGCAGTGANCATCCCAAAATCCACCCTCTCCCTGTTCCAGGTAGGGGACAACCTCCTGGTGACCATGGCCCAGCCAAAGCAGGGGGCCTGGGGGGCAGAGTGTGGGGCAGAGCAGCTCGGCCACATCAGGAGGGGCGTGGCAGGCAGCATTCCCGGGGAGCAGAGCAAGGACTGAATTTCTATTCTGGGGCTGTCTGTGCTTCCTGTTTGGTGCCACAGCCTCAAAGGGGAGTTAGTATTTCTAAGGCTCCAGTCACATCATCCCATTGTTCCCGTGAAGGCAAAAGGCTGAGGGGGAGAGAGAGAGAGAGAGAGAGAGAGCAAGATCCAGGGAGGGCAGAAGACCTGAAAGGCAGGCTGGGCCCAGGGCAGAAGCGTAAGACTCAAAAAGCCCTGACTCAAAAGGAAGTTTTGATGAGCAAGTCTGGAAAAGCAAGTCCCAAAACCTCTCAACAACCATGATTGAGGCATAAAAAAACTGAATTGGCTCCTCACAGTATCCCGTGCAGCACCATGCATGCTAACACCTCTCTTTTCTTTGGACATTAAGGATGTAACTAACCAGAACCTATAAAATACAATCATTTATCCCCATCAGCTGTAGGGGAAAAATTAGTTCTTTTTGATATAATTTATTGCATTTTAAAGTAACACCTACTCTAAGATAAAAAATGTGGTGATGATCTAGACCAGTAGCTCAAATGTAAATATCTGTATTGGCCAGAGGAATTTTATCTAAGGCCATTAGTTTCATTTGCACCTCAAGTGTTTGTGTTCTGAAGACAGAGAATTATCTTAAGGAATACAATTCTTACCCCTGCCTTAGTGTTACAGCTTGCATTATTTTGATGGAGTCATATATTCAAAAGCATCTGACATCTGGGAAACAAACCATATAAAACTCTTGCAAGCTAGAAGAATCCTCCACATGTTTTGTCAGTATGTTTGAGGTTTTGAGAAGGAAACACAGCACAGCTAGACCCAAGATAATGGTTTACATATAAGACTGTTCTAAAGATAGTTACAATAATATTAAATTTGGCCAGATTGAGTAGTCAAGAAAGAAACAGAAAAGTAGAAAAAAATGACAGGATATAGCAGGACATAAGAAAGCAACTATGTTAAATAAAGAGTTAAAATGTGCCCATGAGATACTAAAATGGAAATGTGCATTTGAGTTTTGTTGAGTGACATTTAATATGCCAATACAGTAGTTATGCAAAGTAGTACCTCAACTTTCTTAACACAGTAAGTGCTGAGAACTGTTGAGACAGAGAACTTTTTGATTTTGGCTGGAAAACAGTATTTTAAAAATAAATACGTAAAAACTTTGCCTCAAAATGCAGCATTTAAAACGTTTGTCACAAAGCCTTCTAACTGGTAAGAGATTATGCTTAAGTAATTTGTCAATCAGTTTAGGATATTGAAAAAGCTGTAACAAAATCAAATTTTAAAAGTTCAGATTATTTTGTTCTTACCAATACCTTCTAAAAATCTTTCCTAATCGAAAGTACAAATTAGTTTCAAATGAAAGTGAAAGAACTATTTTTATGATATGACTACATATTGAATAAAATTGCAAAAAACTATCATACATATGGGAGTTAGGGGACAGCTTATAAAGACACAGATAATAATCTTGACGAACTTGAGTTCCTTTGATGAAAATTTGATTATATCTTTCGCATGGAAATGCTAGATCTGCTAGAGTCTCCTTTAGGAGGACAGACATGAGTAAGAGAATCTTCCCCTCCCTGCCCTGCCCTGCCCTGCCTTTTTGTTTTTCAGCTGAATTTAATGTATGTGAAAGTACCACACTGTGAAATCAGGTAGAAGAAATCCTTTTTAGCAGAGATTCACAAAATAAGTTAGTTTGTGTCAGAGACTGAAATAGTTCATGCCTCAAACATTGATATAAAGTTCTGCTCATTTAAAAAAGAACTGTGTAAAGAAGCTACAACCAAAGAAGCCTCCCTGAAGATACCTGACTGGGACTTAGGGCTGAAAGTCAAACTGCTGATTAGATAAAGGGAAACCCATTGTTCAGTCATATCAGGCA
>VZTR01007894.1:650664-772000 GCA_013400775.1 Chaetops frenatus | reverse complement strand
TAATAATAATAATAATAATTTTCCTAGTTCAGCTGCAGTGTTTTGTGTACAGAAAGGCTGCAGTGCTCCCTTACCATGGGCGGTTAGGAGAGCCCAGGGGGCTGTATGCAGTCACAGCCAGCCCTTTGGATTTACAGTACTTGATCAGCTTCTCCTGGGTCAGGTATGGATGACATTCCACCTGCAAGCACAGAAAGGGGGTTGATAAGGAGGCTGAATTCACTGGGCTGCAGAGCATTACATTTTCAATCCTCTCGGGTGGCAGAAAATGTGAAGATTTGACTTCCAGTATTGTGATTCAAATCTACCTTGTGAAGAAGTTATTAATGCCACAGCAGTATCCAGAGGCCTAGCAGGGAACAGAGCTTTCTCATGCTTTGTATTACACACAGAGAGCAGAAAACAGATAAGAAGAGTGAAAGTGTTATCTGTGTGGAACCTGGGAAATGAGCCCTCCTGGACTACTGCAGGGCAGGACTGCATCTTCAGAGGGGCAGCTGGGAATGCCTGGAGTTTATTTTCTGCTCTGATCTGCACCCCAATCACCTCTCCTTGCCTCAGAGAGCCTCCCTGATTCCTGAGGAGATGATCTGAGCTAAGCTAAGGAAGCAAGCATCAGGAGATGTTTGGGTGAGATGTCCTGAAAGCAGCAGGAGCTCCAAGGGGATGCTGCCCAGCTGGCCACAAGCCACGGCAGGGCCACAGGGCCTCTGCACACCCCCAGCTGTTCCTGAGCACTGCAGCTCCCCTGCCAGGCATGGTGGGGTGAAAAACATCTGCAGGAGTTTACCTAGAGCTGGGCTGGTGTGGGGATCTCCCTGGATGTTCCCCATCTGGGGGAAGATGGGCGTTCAGCACCCTCAGCTGAGTGCAGAGAAGCTGCACATGGAAAAAAATCAGGAGGTCCCTAAGGTGCTGCTTGTCCTGTGATTACATTCATGAGGTATGTGGTGAGAATTTGCTGTGTCACTCTACACTTCAGCCCTCCTTCCTATAATGAAGGTGAGTGGTTTATTTTATGTTGAAAAATGAGGAAGTCCAGTGCATCCCTGTATAGTCCCATGCTGGTGCAGAAACTCACAGTGGGGATTTTGCTGAATATATTTAAGACTATTCTAAATACATATTATAGGAATTTACATAATAAATATATATTATATAAATTATTTATTATTTATATAGGACATGTTTGTTATATTTATGTATTATATGAATTTAGGCATACTCTAATTATACATATACACACATACATATTCTAAGTATATTTAGGAATACTTCTAAGTGGAAGGTTCCAACCTCATGGAAAGGGGTTGGATCTAGATAATCCTTAAAGTGCTTTCCAATCCTAACCATTCTGTGATTCTAGACTGCAAGCTTAGCTGAGGAATGGAAACAAAATTCTCACCTGGTTCATTACAGGCTTGTGTTTCAGCCCTGGCTTGTTCAAGATTCTTTCAGTCTGCTCACGGTTGAAGTTGGAGATTCCAATGGCTTTTACCAGGCCAGCATCCACCAGCTCTTCCATGGCCTAAAAAGTAAGGACAGCCAAGGTGTGGGAATGAGTTGGTGGTATTCCTGTCAAACTACATTATTTTATTTCTCTCAAGCCTGTGACAAATGAACAAACAACTCAACGCTAGATTAGATTACATAAAAGTGTCTCAGTTAATAAAAGAAAATAGAATTTGCCAACTGTATGAAACACCCAGTGAATTAACAGCCACACCTGGATTAATCTAAAGGGTTGGTTCTACCATTGTGTGTATCCAAATAGTTCAGCAACAGCACCTACAAGTGCTGATAGCTTCCTCCTCTTTAGCCTTGCTAAAAACATCCCCTTCTTTCTCCCCAAAACAAGAGATACCAGCAGCTGTCTGGTTGAAACACAATTTTTCTGTGGCTGTGCTTCATACCCAAACATATCCCTCAGTTTCATTTTGCACACAGATCTCTGCTGCACCTTTAGCACTGATACCTGCTCTGAAGAGCAAATATTTACTCACCTCCCATGTGTCCAGAAAATCTGTGTCACTGGCAATACTGTGGCCCTTGTCATCCAGAGGATGCAGCTCTTCACCAGCCTGTTATTTCAAGGCAGACAAAACACAGGGTTTTTAAATGTTGAATTTCCTGGTGTACTGGCACTTTGGAGTGTGTTTACAGGCAGCAGGTTGTTTAAACATATTGCATAACTAAAAATGATGCATGTCCATTAGTATCCTCTTTTGGATGAGGGCCATATTTCTCAAAAATCACTCCTTGTGTGCACGGAGTGTAGGGATGAGTAATAATTATGTAACTCCAGCAGATCTGGAGAGAAGGGAACTGACACCCCCCCTAGCCCCTTTATTCTGTTTTTTAATTTATTTTACACAGATGTAGACTGGGGGAAGAAGCACATTCTTTCTCTGCTATGCTTCATTTTTCACTGCTGGTTACTTCAGACCGAGCCAAAACCCCCAAAACCCTCCATGTCCATGTAACCATCACCCTGTGCTGGTTTCCAGAAGACCCAGGGGGCTCACACCTGCAACCCTCATCCCAAAAGGCATGAAAAGCCAGACCCCTGTGCTAAAACACAGCACTGCTTAGTGAACAAAATGCTTTCTACCAGCAGCATCAGGGAAGGGCCAAACGAGCCCCACATCCCAGCTGGGTGATGAAGGTGGTCACAGCTGAGGTGAGGGAATGCACTGGGACCCTGGGCAGGCAAGGAGGGAAGGTGAGCAGAGCAGGACTACCTGGAATCCCATCGGGAAGTGCATCAGGTAGAGGTCGAGGTAGTCCAGTTGCAGGGCTGCAAGGCTCTTCTGGAACCCCACCTTGACCATGGACTTCTCGTGGAAGGTGTTCCACAGCTGTGGGGGGAGAGCGAGCCCCACTGTCACTGCACAGCTGCCACAGGGCACAGCAGGGGACAGCAACTCCTCCCTTGGTGCCCTGGGAGGAAAACTCCCTCCCCGCTGAAGTCAGTACGAGCTGCAGATGAGGATGTAACGCTGCACTGTTCAGGCAGGACAAACCTTCCACAAAGCTGGTGGGGTCAGGACTCCCACTTGCCAAAAGAGATGCTCAGAGACACTTGCCACAGTGTTAAATTTATATCTGACACAGCAAAACCGTAAAAAGCGTTACAATTATTTTTTTTCAGCCTTAGTTTTGAGTACTGAGCAGCTCGTAGCTACCTTCTTTCTGTCCCTTTTAACAGTGGGAACAGTTGTCAATTGTACTCCATTCCTGAAATCAACATTCAAGTTGTTGAAATAGAAGAACTTGCAAGTATTATTAAATTAAACCATATTCTTTAACAACAACAACAAAAAGCTTAGTTATATTCAAATTTTCTGGTTTTGCTGGTGAAAACCTCAAGCCATAAGTTTATTAGTTGAACTGTTCTTTTTGGTAAGGAGAACTTCTGAGACAAGTGGATGAGATAAAGGAATGAAGAAAACACATAAAAAAATACTTGGATTTCTGCTCCCTTTCAGGATTGCCATTTGTACGTGACATAGTTTTCAAATGTCTTGCTTAGCTCTGATGAATCCAGACATTTGTCTTTTTTTTTTTCCCCCTTATCTTTCTTGGGTGTGTCCAATTGAACATCCAGTATAACTGATGGTCCATTAATCAATGGCAGGAAATTATTAGGTCAGTAATAGCTGTGCTATCTGTCCTAAGTTGCCAGGGGTTCCCAATAAAGCTGAGTCCAAATTACAAGTACAGGATGGAACTTTTAAGGCAAAACAAAGCCATGCAGTGACTGCCAGAGAAGGGAATCGGTCCCTGTGTTGCTTTACAGGTACAACAAAGGTTTCTCTGCAAGAAAAGCTAAACGCCCCGATAACCCTGCGTCCTTGTACCTTAGTGACAATGAAGAGATCTTCCCGTTTCACAACTCCCTCCTTGATCTTCTGCTGGACTGCGTTCCCGATTTCATTTTCATTCTGGTAGAAATAGGCGCAGTCGAAGTGGCGGTAGCCGGCATCGATAGCAAACTTCACCACCTCTTCCACCTTTCCCGGGGGAGCCTGAAAGCAAACAGAAGCCAGCCGTGAGCTCTTCCACGTCCTCCTGCCAGGGCTCAGTGCTGGGACAGCTCCAGACAGTCCCCCCTTTCCAGCTGCTCCTGGAGTTTCCCCATCACCTGCCTTTCACTGGATTCCGACGGAGTTTCCTGGCGAGCAGCATTTCTGCGGGGCTCTCAGCCCTGCCACTGCCAGCAGCGCCATACCCACTGCCATTTCCCCTCTTTGCTGCCTGTGTTGCCCAAGCACTTTCGCCACTTCCACCTTCCCCAAATCCTCCCCGCGGGGTCGGGTCCGTGGCCAGGCTCAGCCCCCCCGCATCAGATCAGACCGCGACCCCATCCCGAGCCGCTGCCGCTCGCTCTTTTTGCTCGGTTTCTTTTGCTTCCCCTCTTTTTGGTGCCTCCTTCCACCTCCACCAGCCCCTAATTTATATATATATATATTTTGCCTTTCCCCCCTTGCCTTTGGCCCCCCCGCACCCCGTGCCTGGCATCCCGCCCGGTTACACAAGCGGTCGCCATCCGAGGCGCTCGCTCCACAGCGACCCCGACCCCACGCAGGGCACGGATCCCGCTTTTTAGAGGGCTGGTTCCTCCCCTATTTTAATTTTTTTTTTTTTTTTTTTAAACTTTATTTCTCACCTCGGCATCTCCCGCCGGACCCCCTCCCTTCCCTGCCTCCCTCCTGCGCCGCTACCTGCCAGGTGCCCAGCCCCAGGGCGGGTATCTTCATCTTGTTGCTGAGCTCCGCGCAGGGAATGGCCATGCTCCCGCTGTCTGTCTGCCTGTCTGCCTGTCTGTCTGTCCGTCCGTCCGTCCGTCCGTGGCTCCGAGGCTGCCCCGGCCCCGGCCCCGCCCCGCAGGCAGGGATGGATGCCCGGGATGGGCGGGGGGATGCCGAAAGCCTCTCTGCCGATTTGTCCCTCGCTTTGGGGATGGGCAAACCCAGAGCGAAGGCCCGGGCTTGGAGCTTGGCACGGGTTGTGCCGTGCCCTGGGGCGATCGCCAGCCCCGGGAGCGCTCGGGAGTTTGTCTGGCAGCAGCCGGCAGAGCGGGGGGGACGCAAAGGGAAATACAGGCTGGCTATCCGGAAAGAGTTTCTCACGGAAAGGGGGATAAAGTATTGGAATGGTCTGGCCCGGGGGGTGGTGGATTCTCCGTCTCTGGAGGTGTTTAGGACAGGGCTGGGTGTGGCACTCGGGGCCGGCGTTGGGTTGGACTCGATGAGCGTGGAGGTCTCTTCCAGCCCAGCGATTCTGGGATTCGGTGGATGTGGCGCCTGGGGACGTGCCTTGGTGCTGGGGACTCGATGACTTTGGAGTCCTTTCCAGCCACTCATTCCATGGGATCACAGCTGAGGGAGCCTGATGGCTGACAGGAGAATTTCTGCACTAAGCCATTGGCTTCACCAAGCTTTATTGTCACCTTTCTGCTGCCTTGGATGCCAATCACACATTCCAGAGTGGAAAAAAACCACCCCACATTGATATGAAGCAGAGAAAAAGACAGAGAAGCAGGGAATCAAATTTTTCAAAGTGGCTGATAACTCCAGTGTGGTCAAACTGGAACAGCAAAAGGAAGCGTCTTCAATTGAAAACAAATATGAAAAAAAACCTAGATCAAACAACCCCAGCCAAAAAAAGAGAAAAAGACAAAGCTACTGCAGGAGATGTGATGAATTTGACAGACAAGAAAGATTTAAAAAAAAAAAAAAAAGGAAAAAAGTTAATTGAAATTTTATAAATTTAGTAATGGTACATTGTTTTTAAGGCCAGAAAGGGCCGCACTATTCCTACACTGATCTCCAATTACATTGAAAAGATTTTACACCAAGCCTATGTCATGTCCATATTACTTAATTTTTTATTAAAGGCACTTGGGTGCTACAACGATAGGAGCTGACCAAAATTATGTAGAGAATAGAAATGTATATAATAGAATATAATTATAATAATTATAATATAAAATGCTGAGATTGAGCTATTAACTTTACCTCCAATTGCAACAAATCTTGGTCTGGAAGGTATAAACCCCACATAATTGCCTTTTTTTTTTTTTTTTACCCATTTGTTTAACAGAGCCATCAACAATTTTCCTGCCTGTAAATCTTTATTCAAAGACATTAATGATTTTGAAGTGAACTTCCTGCAGGCCAGGGAGGAGCAGGGAGAGATTTTGGCAACTCAACAACAGCACGGGCAGGCAGAGGAGAACTCCTGCAGGGACTCAGTGATGTGCACAGGCTTTTCTGCCCAAACCTTTTTTGTTCTGGTTTCTTTATCTGCGTGGAGGAAGGTAACCCATCATTCAAAGCCACATAAAACCTGACTTTATGAGGGTTTAAAAGGCTTTAATTACACTTTAACTGCCATTGTTTGCTGGATGCACCGTGGGTGGTGACTGGGGCCGGTTCAGCCCAACTTTTCAGCTGAGTCAGGGTGATTTCACTCAGAGCCCGCAGGTACAGGTGGTGACTTGTCCCCAGCCTTGTCAATCCTGCCCATGCCTTGCTGTCACCTGACTGGAAGTTTTCTCCTGTCTGGTTTGGAGTTGTCCCTCCTTTGGAGTGGTTTTTCCAGAGGGTGATTGTGCCCCTTCCTGATCAGGTTTGGCTGAAATGCAAAAAATGCCAATCTCTTACAGGGACACTCCAGTGCTGCTGGGAGTGTTTTGTCTGCACAGGATCACAGAGCCATGAAGGTGGGAAAAGATCTCCAAGACCATCAGGTCCAACCTTCAGAGAGGAAAGTTTTTAGGTAGAAAGCCCCAGCATGAGTCAGCCTTGCTGTTAGTGCTCCTTGGGCATTATTTTCCTGAACTAATGCTAAGGAGCCTGTCACATTATTTTCCTGAACTAATGTGCATTATTTTCCTGAACTAATGTGCATTATTTTCCTGAACTAATGCCAAGGAACCTGTCACAAGTGTCTTCTCCTGCACAGCTGACAAAGCATTGCAAGGTACTGATTGCAATGGCAGTGAAACAACAAATGTGATTTTCTGAACTGTTGAGGAGGTAAGTATTGCTATTTATAGTTTAGTAAAACTTGGAGTTCTTTCCTGTGAGTCTAAAGGCACACTGGGCAGTTTCTCAATGGGGTGAAGACTGAGACAGAGCACAGGGCCAGAGGATGGTGAGATGGGAAGGGACTGTCCCCCTGTTTCTGAAAGCCTTCTGAAAAGTTGATATTCTCGAGTCAGATTTTCTCACACATTGGACTAAAACCACCAAACTGTGTCCTGTTCCTCCAGTGTGGTGGTGCATTTGCTCTCCTCTCTTTGGGGCTGCTCTACAACCTTGGGGGTTCCTGCTGGGTCCCAAGTGAAGCCCTTTGGGCTCTCCTGGAGCAGAGTGGGCTGTGCCAGCACCTCCCTGGGAGTGGGATTCCTCCCAGAGCTCATGAACCCTCAAGTTTGGGATTTTTGGGGAGCTGTTGCTGAAAGTTGATGACAGGGCCTGGGCTGGTAACTCCATTTCTCCACCCAGTGAGAGATGCAGAGGCATCCAGTGTGAGCATTTGAGTGCACTTGGGGGAATTTTTCACAGGTACCTTTGTGCAGATGGATAGAGGTATCTCTTTGTCTTTGTGCATGCATGTGGATTGATTCCCACACCCTCCCAAGAACAGTAGGAACGGTGCTAGCTTGAATCTGTTATCAGATCACTCTGGTAATTGCAATGAATCCTATTGAATCACTTTATAAATATTAAATTAGTCAATGATTAAGTGCTGCTAAGCCCTTTTGCACCCTTACCCTTTTACACCATTACCCTTTGCACTTTTACTTTTTTTTGCATTTCTGGCCTCCATGCAAATTGTTCTGAACTGATTCTAATCCAGTTTTCCTTTGTATGCTTCACCTGTGTAGTGAGTAATGGAGTCAGTCTTGCCACTGAACTCTTAAATTACACCTTTACAAATTGATGTTAAAACCTGCTTTCCCTAACACGTTTGGCAGTGGTTCTTTAGGCAGCCTCACACACTCATTTGCCACATCCATAAGCACATGCTGTAACTCTGCTCAGGAGAGTTAAATACTGGGAGGGCTTTCTCCAGCTCAGCAGCTGTGCAGCCTTATTGCTGCTCATTCCTTGCTTTTAGGGCCTTCCCCATCTTCCTCTCCTCCTCTGAATTTTGAATTCTCCTTTGAATTTCCGTGGCAGCTTTTTTTTTGAAAAGAGCTGAGCCAACACCTTTGATCCAGATAAAAAACCTTGCCAGCTTGGATCACCTGAGATGAGGCACACAAAGGAAGTGGGGGGTGGCTGCTCAGGGCAGGAAAGTTGTGATGGGTGAGGAAATGGTACTGGTCTGGCAGCAGGGCAGCTCTTTGCACTCTGAGGTGTTGAGAGAGGCCCTTCTTTCTGAAAATGAACAAACAGATACAGCAGGGTGGTGTCCAGCAAACCACCTGAGAGGATATTTACACTTAGCAACCGGGAAGAGTTGATTTTTACATGGGGTGGATGGTGGCTCTTTGTTGTCCTTGCTGCTGCAAGAGAATTGAGAGTCTTTTATTTCAAGGCCTTAATTAAAATAGGTGCACTTGTGTCAAGAAAGAGGGAAATTAACGTTGGGAGGGGTGAGTTAAAAGCAGAAGCCTGGTGATTGTAAATATGCTCAGGTGACCCTGCAGCTGGGAATAACTCGACAAAGCTGTGTGAGCAGCAGGCCAGTGATGCTCTAGCATGGACAGAGCTTGACAGTGCCTTTGCCTCTTTATCCTGTGAATTTTCCTCTTTGTCTTGTGCCTCTTTCTCTTTATCCTGTGCATTTTCCTCTTTGTCTCGTTCCCCTCCCTGGGTGCTGCTTTTGGCATCCCCCAGTGGGTGCAGTGACCTAAATCAAAGTTCTCTTTGTGTTTTAATTCTGAGTTTGTGGCTGTCCCAGCTGCCTGGGCTGACTCCCACGTGTAGAAATGGTGAGTAACCACATTTATGTAAACGGAGTTGCTTGATTTTATTACACTCTAAGTTCAATTTTTTTTTTTCTCTCTCATTTATCTACAGACTTGTATCTTACAGCAGAGTTTTCAGTGTGGTTGGTGCCTGTGGGTGAAAAGGAGGGGTTCTGTGACTCTCTGCAGGTCGGTTTCCAAATGGAATTTTACAAACTCCTTTGGCAAGAGAAGACAACCGTGTGCTGAAGCCAGTTCAGGGCAGGTATAATGACAATTTCATTTTCTTTTATTCAGAAAATCGAATTGTTAACAAAGCTGGACTATACTAACAATCCTGTTACAAAGAATACACCCTTTAAATAGCTTTAGGAAAAACAGCCAACTTAACCATGTTTTAAGTAAAAAGAGAAAAAAAGGTGATTTTTCCCCCCCCTTCTTATCACTTGTAGAAGCCTAAGAAAGCTTGAAAAACTTCCTGCTGTTATAAAAGAATGAAGATATCAGGCCCCACCTTTCTTAGATTGTGGGCAGGGCATTCTGCCATTCATCCTTCAATTTTGGCATAATTTGTTCTTGATCTTAAAGCTGTGTCTTTAGCTGGAGATATGTTCCAACCTTCCTAATGTATTTATGTGACCCTCCATAGAATATTAACATTACCCACATGTGGACTTTTAATAAGAAAGTATTACACTTGTAGGCCTTTTGCTTGTGAAAATTAAATTGCAATGTTTAAACCTAGTGCATATTCTTTTCTAAGTTTTCTGAATTCTTCCTCAGGCTGATAATCTATAAAGCCTGATGCCAGTGCTTTAAGAGAATGAATTTATTGCTGATCTTTAATAAATTGGAAGGGGAATGGAATTGTAACTGGTGGGGAAAGTTTAGGGATGGCTTCTGTGTAGGAGGTGCAGGGTGTGAAATCAGACGTGAAAAATGAGGGATCCAGAAAGAAAGGAGAGAGGCAGGAAAAGTAGAGAAGTCATAGATGACTTTTACACAGGGAAATTTCATTACATGATTAAATTGATATATATAAACTTTAAAAATTGACCCCCTTTTTTTCCCCCCCTAAGTGACACTGGGAAAAAGTGTGCTTTACCTGAAATCATCTTGTTTCTACAAGGAATTGTGTGATTGCTGCTGGTTTTTTCAGTCTATGTGTGGTCAAATGGGCCTCGTGCAGAGAAGCACAGAGAATCTGAACTAGTGCATGAAGAAAAAAAGACTATTTAATATACAGTGGAGTAGAAGGGCATCATGTCTAGGTGAATCTATGTGTGCTGGTCATTTAAAACCCCTTCCTTCTCATATTTCCAAGTAAGGAAGAAAAGAACATTTTCTAAAGAAAGCTCTGGACCCAACTGGCAGGACAGTGCTCTGAGCTGGAGCCAGACCATAAAGGGGAAAATAGATATCACATATGGCTTGGTTTGGGAAGCAGAACACTCAGAAAACACATTGCTACAGAAATGCAACACCAAGAAATAAAATACAAATTATATTTTATTACGGGTGTATTTCTAGGTTCTTTCTATCTTCCTGGACCTGCAGAGGGTGCAAAATCTCCACATTGCTCAGAAGAAGCAGAATTACTTCATTCTCCTGGTATATTTTGCTTCTCTGGTGTTTTGTAGCAACACTTACCAGCACCAAGATCCTCACTAGAAACTTCATTGTAGCAAAAATGGAGATAAAAGCATTTATTGCTGCAATTAGAGCTGTTGCTGTTAGATTTGCAGAAGTCTTTTATTCTTCAATATCTGAGCCTAGTGCTCAGCAATTCTCTCCAGCCTAGTGCAGTTTGGTCCATTTTCATCTTATCTGTTTCCCTGATAATCTCTTTCTCCATCATCTCTGTTTTTCTGCTTTCTGCTTGATTTTAATCTGGGTATTTCTTATGGTTGGAGTTCTTGCTTCCAGCTTTAAGTGGTTTCTTTCTCACCATGAAACAAAGGTTACACATTTTATTTTCACATGATTTCAGCAGCATCTAGAACAACAGAATAAAATATCTGAGGCATCATTGTGATTTCACTTCATTTATTTTCACTGATTTAGCAGAGGTCTTCAATGGGAGAAAGTGTGACCACAATGTTTAGGGGAAAGGCTGCTTTTAAAGTGCAGGGGTTTCTGGGGTGAAGCTTTTCTGCTTCCAAAGAAAGCCATTCTGTGCTGCAAATCAAAACACATCTTTAACTACCACTCAATTAGGTAAAAAAACCCTCAAACTTAAAATGCCTGTCAAGGGAGGGGCAAGAAAGTTTTTAGTGTGTGGTGGTAAAACTTGTCTAACTTGTCTGACTTTCCATGTTTCATAACAGGGATTTTTTTTCTTTTCATCTTTTAGTTTTTAATTTTTTTTTCTTTGATAACTGTCTTCAGAGCAGCTGGTTTACAATGTTCTTGGAGGTGCAGCCTTTCAGATTGGTGGGATTTACATGGTAAGCCTTTGTGTAGGAATGAATGTGGGCACTTAAATTTAGGTCTCTGTATTTGGTCAAAGTTCTTTGTGGGGTTCTTTTTAAACAAGTCTCGGCTGTAACAAAAACTTCTTTTGTAATGACCTGCTCGTATCTCATCTTTGGGTTGATGGGAAAAAAAATCAACCAAAAAAAACACCAAAAGCTTTAAAAAACCCCCCCAAAAAACAGCAACAAAAAGACCCAACAAAAAAACCAACCAACCAAAAAACAACAGCAAAAAACCCCCAAAAAAACCCAAAAAACCAAAAACAAAAACCAACCACAAACAACCAAAAAAACCAACAACTCTCTTATTGCAAGAAATTATTTATAAAACCTGGAATGTTTCTGCCACTCCAAGTGCTGTCCCTGAAATGAATTTACCATGTGAAGATACAGGACATGTTTCACATGTGTTTGTGTTTGTGAAGAGAAGGGATTTTTTAATAGATTTTTTTATAGATAGACACCTTTATGGAAAGGCAGGTGCTGCTGCCACTGCAACCCTGAGCTCTCAGTGGCAGCTGTAGCCACAGGCTTGCAGCAGTGTGCATTGTTAAACTATTCTGCATATCTGCTCTCCTAATATTCCCCAACTGATTTAATTAAGAACCTAATCACAGAGGTTCAAGATAGGAAAGATACATTATTGTAATATTGTTCATTGCCTTGGGACCAGCATGAGGTTGTTTCCTGTCCAATAATTTGCCAACTTCAGGGGAAGTTGAGGTCTGTAGCATCATGCAGGTTCAGGCTCTTCATTGAAGAGCTGCAAGGCTTATACATACATCTTTATTAAAGCTTTTATTACAAAAAACCAAAACAAAACAAAAAGGCATTTCCATGGCCACTTGCTCTTGCAGATTTCAGCAGTGCTACTTTATTTCTCTGTGATAAAAACACATTTATTAGTTTTGTATGCTCAAAGGGAAGTAGAAAAAAATAATAAAAGAAGAAATTGGAAATGAGAAAATATTTGATCTTATTAAGTCAGTGGAAGCCCTCAGGTGTCTTGAAGTTTCAACCAGAGCCTCATCCTTTTTCAGCTTATTTTACTTAGAGACAAGGGCTGTAAAAGAGACTTACTTTGTCTGTCTTATTTATAACTTAATGAGGTAGCATATAATTCACAAATATCTTCATTTTCAGGTTAAATGAGTCTTTTTAATCATGACCAACATGGAGTTGGATGCAGGGCAATAAAATGTTCAAAGCCTTGCACGCTCTCAGCCTCACTGGAGCTTGAGAATATGAAATGATTTGCAGCAAATTGCTCCCACCTCACTGCTAGCTGGAACTGGAACACTGAAACTCTGTCTCTCCTGAAATGATGCTGTGGCTGGGACACCAGGGGCAAGGTCAGGGGTTGCAGATTATTGTGGTCAAATGCTGCCTCTAAGTGCTTGCAGTGGGACTCAGTACGAGCTGGGCTTGATTTCTGTTCATGTAGAGAAAGAGGGGCCTGGCTGCTGGTGGAGAGAGCCAGTCTGGACCAGCCTGTAATTCCATATAATAAGAAACTTCCTCCCATAATCACCAGGCTGATTGCTGTGCAAGTTAAAATAAAGCTTCTGCTGTGAGGAGCAGCAAAGCACAACACCAAAGGACTTTCTAGCACTTAATCTGCTGTGTCAAAGGTGAGTTAAGGCTTAGAAATTAGATCTATTAATGGAGTAAACCTATCTCGGTAACTGGATCAGTTCCTGCAGCCTGACAGACCAAAAATATCACACTGAAGCAAGGATTCATGGCCTTTATAATTTGTTGTCATTGCATGAAAATGGAACCCTGGTGTACACAACAGCACTGGGCTTGTTTCACTCCCTGTTCTTGCCAATGTCTCAGATCTCTAAATTAATTAGAGTAACTTGATGATTCAAACAAATTTTTCTGGATTTTACAAAAAGAGGTGTTAGAAGCTACTGTTGTTGTGGGTAATTTTAGTAATTTTAGCCTAGGAGAAGCTGTGGATGTCCCATCCCTGGCACTGGTCAAGGCCAGGCTGCTTTTTTTTCTGAGAAACCTGGTTTAGTGGAAGGTGTCCCTGCCCATGGCAGGGGGCTTGGAGTGATGATGGATGATCCTAAAGGCCACTTCCAGCCCAAACCATTCTGTGGTTCTGGGTGAAGTCTCTTTATGGCAGTCAGAATGGTAATGGACAAGTGAGTGTGGCACAAAGTCACCCTCAAGGCTTCTTGAGAACACTGCTGGTGTCGATAGGAGTTGTTCACTTTGCTTAAATGGGCCTGTGAGAAGTAGCCTGCAGAAGTTGTTTCTCTCCTCTCAGCTGGAAAGCAGTCCAGTGGTTAATGGTGACCTGTGCTTGCAAGGTTTTTGTGGGAAAATTTGGTGAAGGAAAAAAAATCTCCTCTGTGATGAGACAGCGTTGCTGAGTTCTGGAATCTGGGGGTCTGGGCCAAAAGGGCTCTTGGCACAAGAGTCCTCACGGATCGTGGTGATGAAAAATCAGGAATTCCACCTGCAGTGACAGCAGCAGAACCAAGTCAGAAATGTGGAGCACAGTCACAGAGACTCTGAAAACAATGGAGCAAACCTCTGCATTTGTTCTGAAACAGAAAAACTCCCAAACTTTTATAAAGAGGGTTCCTGGGTTTAATCAATAATTTCTGCTGTTCAGATGAGCACACTGAAAGAACAAAAGCTTCCATTCATGTTGCACTGGTTATAGTAAGTTTGAATATTGAGTTTGGCTTAAGAGACACTGACTGAAGCTGTGAAGGAAAATGGTATTGTACTGTTAAACTTCACTGTTTATTAACTTTATTGAAAGGATAAAATGGGAATAATAAAAATGCAAGACTGAAAACACAAAATTTCTGGCTCTGAGGAGCAAGATGTTTTCAAGAGAATTCAAGAGTGGTGTCTAGGATTAGACATGCAAGTGAAACCTTCAGTTCTGTTGGGAAATTTTCTTCTGTATGAAATATTGTAGCACTGCCAGGAGCACTGTAATGGCTGTGTCCACCAAGACAAGGTTGGATTGCATCTGTTGGTGTGATAATTCCTGGCTGTAAAACCTGTCCATGCCTGCTGGAGCTTCAGGCTGGACATCCCAAAGTGGGTGCAAGTCCAGCATTGCCACGGAGGGTTTAGCCATGCTCTGGAAGTTTATTGGGAAAGCAGAAGGACCAAAAATGATTTCAGGCTATGTTTTATTCCTGCAGCACTGCCTTTTGGGTTGCAGCAGCAATTACCTGTTCTGTGCCTGCCTCCATTCCCTTTATGTCATCTTTGCAAAAGCCTCCCTGGCTGTTTGGGGTCTGACCTGGCATGGGATGAGGTGGAGGTGACTGCACAGCACAAAACAATCCCAGGTGAAGGGTTGGTGGGAAAAGGGGTGGTGGTGGGGAGGTGTTTTCAAAGTTATTTATTCATTACAAAACTTCCATAAGAAATACCATTGCTTCAGGCACTTTAGTGTTGGTTGTTTAACTAAAGGACTTGCTATGATTATTTTTTTTTTTTTTTGCAAGGCTAAAAAACAAAATAGATGAAGAAAATTAATTTGAGGTGTAAGCAAGCTGAAATGATTGAAAATGTTGTAGTCAGAAGAAACCACAGTAGAAGCATATGAGAAGTTGCCTTAGCAATGATCTGAGAACCCTGCAGTAGCAGGTGTATTCTGGGTACTGCAAACTGCCAAAATCCTGCCAGGGTTTTGCTCCTGTCCTTGCATGGGTCCCACAGTCAGTGGGAAAGGTTGTCTGGGGTTTGGCTGAGTCTCGGAAGTTCACCTGTGTGTCTCTGGTGGGAAAGACCATCCTCAGTTTTCTTCATCACTGGATTGAGGGTGAAGTCAGGTATGTGCCAAACACCACGGACCCTGAAGACTTTGAGGGAAACTCGGGGAAAAGAGGACTAATTCCAGGTACCAGAACAACAGGTTTAGAAATATTAAGTAAGGATTCAATGAGCTCGTTGCAAAGAAACAGGGAGCAAACCAAGTTACCCCTCCCCAAAGTGTAAAACTACCATAAAAAAAGCTGTACTGATTAGCTCGTCCACGCCTTTCCCGTTCGAGAGAAGGGAGAAGAACTCGGAGCACGGATGTTTTGGGTCTGGTTTGGGTATCCCGGCAGGGGAAGGGGAAGGGGAAGGGTCCCATCCCCTCGGACACCACTAGAGGCCACCGCCAGCCTGGGCAGGGAGCTTCGAATGCCTCTCCCTGCCAGCACAGAGCCCAGTTACAGACAGGCACCAAAGCCCATTCTGGCTCCCGTGCCTTCTGTAATGAAGGAAAATGTGGCTCAGCTTGCATCAAGTATCCATCAGCTTTTTCATCCTTTTTAAGAGACTAATTTTTTTTTTTTTTTTTTTTATCCTTGAAAGAAGGGTTTGATAGAAGAAATATTTTTCATCGCCGTGGCGATTTTTTTTTTGGTGAGGGTAATGCATGTTGTATCTGTTTCATGGAAATATTAGGTCCAGAGAATTTAAGAGAATTTGAGAGATTATTAGATATTGTTATTAATTCTTGCTGTAGAAGTATAACCTGCTCTGGGACAGAGATTGTTCAAAGCTTCTTTACTTGCTAAGCCCAGCTATCACATATGTAATAATGAAGAAAATGGACCACAACTGTCTTCAAATTCAGCCTTTATTTAATAAGATGAACAGACTTGCACTGAAGTGATGTTTTTTCTAGAGCTGTGTGCTGACTAGAGTTTCCAATATTACCCCAATTTCTCTAAACCACATTCACCTGCAGATGCAGGATCAGGAAGCCTGATGTAGCATTTTTCATGGCTAATTGCAGACATTTGGCTCAGCCAGAATTAAGAACATAACTAGATAAAATTTAAACTGGAAGGGTACAGCCATTCCACCTTTCACCCCATTTAGGAGCATGCCCACTGCAACATATTTTGCTGTGTCTTACAAAAATTAAATGGATTAGGTTACACTTTGTGACAAATTACTTCATGAAAAGTTGGCTTTTCTCCATGGGAAACCTCTATCACTCTCACCAGGAAATACTGGCAGTAGTGACCCAGGGTTGTCAAGTCAGCCTTTCACATTATGTTGCACATTGTTTTGCAGTGTGTCCTGGTATTAAAGCAAAACACCCAATTCTATCAGCTGTGCCTGAAGTGAAGAGTCTGGAAAACTGGGCATTTTAGAGCTAATCAGATCATATGGAGATGTATTTAAAATCCACACCAGTGGGGTAACACTTTTTCCCAAAGTCATTAAAAAGAAAGGAGGGGTTGATACTGCATGATTAAGTTGGTATTGCATTTTATTATTTTCATGATGGAAGCTGTGGGAAGTGTGGAGCTGGATGTTTTTTCCTAATTTTGTTTGCCTACACCTCTCAGTATTTTGTATTATGCCTCTTATTAATGTTAAAATACCTATTAAAGCCCAGCTGATCTATTTTAATTGCTTTGAATGGCCCATCTCAGCAGAGAGAAGGGGATTGCACTTTTCCCCACAACACACAGCAATGGAGATCTGCTAGGTACATTAGGATGCATTTGTTTTCCTTTTTCTAATTACATGTGGGATCTTTTCAGATTTGCTCTGGTAAACCCTTAACTCTCTTCAGACCTTTTGCAGGCTGAAACAAACCTGGCCTATTTCATGTCTGTGTTCCTCCTCTGCTTTCCTCCTCCTGGCCTCTGCCTGTTTGCCTTCAGTGAAAGCTTTGTTCAGGCTGTAACAGATCCTTTTTGCCAAAAGGATGGTTTTATCTTGGAAATAAATACACAAGGCCTGGCTTAGCATGCTTTTATAAAGGGTTGAAGGGGTGCACCTGACAGAGGGAGCTCTGCATGCTGGCACTGCCTCCTGCCCCTCTGCTTCCCCAGCCAAAGGCAGCCCTGCCAGCTGTGCCATCACCCTGGGCTGCTGCTCCTGGCTCCTTGGCCTTCCTGAATCACACCCTGATCAAAGCCCCCAGGATTCTCCAGGGGCCTCTGAGGTGCTGGGAATGCCAGCAGCGCGGTAATTTGATTTTCTCTCTTCCCCAGCTGTTTGCTGCTCCCATAACCTGCTACCTGCTCTCCTTAGGTGCTCAGTCACTCTGCTGCTGCCATGCCCAGACTCCCAAAACTGCTGAAGAACAGAGCTTTTTGCAGTTTCCAAATGTGCTTTGGGGGAAATGTCTTCATTAAGCAGTCATTCACCAGCTCCCAGTTAATTCAGAGGCAACGAGGCACCTAAAAACGTAACAGGGGCTTTACAAACGTTTTAAAAGAAGGGCCTCTCCACAGAGGTACCTTAGGTGCAGTGATTCTCTGTAAATGTTAGCTCTCTGCATAAGCCTGGGTAACTTCAGGTTCATAATTAATGCACTTCAGTTGGGAAAATGATTGTGCTGTCTCCTGTGTAGTCAGAGAGAAATGAGCAGCTTGTGGCTCCATGGTCTCAGCTGCTGCCAGGAGGTGCCTTGCTGTTTCCTAGGGTACTCAGGGTGACAGCAGTTAAAGTGCCTAAAATTAGTCAACAGAGGGCTGGGAACTACTCATCTGTCAATCACTTTTAAGACTGCAGCATAGATGTTTTTGAAAGGCAGCTTGCTACCTTGAAATGTGTTTCTTTATGACAGAGGTCAGAGCCAATCTGTTTTTTTTTTAACTAAGGGAAAAACTGGTGAGACTTAGAGGAGATATTAAAAATCAAAACAATGGAAGAAGATGGGTTTGGTTGTAAATGCTCGCTTATGTGGGATTATGACTGGTGCTGTGGGTAGGGCAGGCTCCACACCAAGGAGCTGAGGCACCATAAAGCATTTTTCCATGGTTCATGTTGCCTGCCTTTGCTTCCCTGGTGGGTGTTCCCTGGTGGAAAGAGTGCTGCTGCGAGCACAGATTTTTAACCCTTTATTTCTGGTAAGTAATTTTCAAAATGATGCAGAATTTGTGCCTTTAAATGGAGGTTTCTGAACAGAAGTCAATGAAACAGCAGGTCATGTCACAGGGTCCCGTGTGGGTTGGTGAATGGATGTCACTATCAACTGTAAAAGAAATTAGGTCTTTAATGAACTATGTTAACATACTTATGGAATCCAAAGGGTACAAAGTGAGATGACCTTTTGAGTCAGAGGTTCTTTTATTTCCCTTTCTGGCTGTCAGGATGTACCACACTGTCTGTGCTATTATTAGGCCCCTTTGCAGACACAAACACAGAAACTCATTGCCAGTCACTAGTGGATTAAAGGATTTATCTCAAGAAAAACTCTGGCTGGAGAATGGATTGCAGAAGTAAAAACACTCAGATATGAATAATGTGGTTTCTTTCTTGATTTTCTTTTTCTGCTTACGATCTATTTTCACAGCAAGTCGTTAGTATTGGAGACTCAAGAAATGGTTGTGTAATAATTTACATAATAAACCCTGGCATCAATCTGCAGTCCTGATAAACATATGTTCTGGTGGGCTGAGGCTCATTAGGAGTGGCTCTTTCTCACCCACTGCTCTCAGAGCTGTATTTAGTTAGGCTGGAACTATTCTTGGTCTGAGTTAATAGTATGGACATGTGAAGACATTTGAAAAGGTCCCTCAAAGGCTTGTTTTCAATTCATAAGAACAGTGTGAACAAATTAGTGGCAAAATGATGAGGAAGTGTAAACCCAAAGGTTAAATTGACTCAAATTAACGAGAGCATCGTGCTGCCCTACAGTGAGAGATGAACGTGGGCCTCTAAATTGCTTCCTACCACAGCTTTTGTATGGCCACAAATTAGAGATCTGCTGCAATCTGCTGCTGCTGCGAGTGCTGTTTTTAACCAAGTCAAGACCTTTATTCCTGCTCCTAAAGAAAGGGTTCAAAGCAGCAAGAGCAGCATAATCCCTGGGATGATCCCAGTTACAACTGGAGGAGCTCCAGTGGGTGCAAGGTCTGTCTTGTGGACCAAGAGCAAAAGAAGCAAAAGCAGCTTTCTTCCACTGAACATTAAAATTCTTAAGCTGAAACATGGCTTCAGGCTCTAAGATACTGCCTCACACAGGACCCAGCTGAGTGCTAGGTTGAGTTGCTCTGGTGTGAGGTTCTGCTGTGTTACAGGGGGCAGTAGATGGGGAAAAGAATCTGCAGGTAATGAATGCCCTGCAGCATTGTGTGCTCAGACTTAAAATAAAGACTTTATGGAGGTGGAGTTCTTGCCACGTTAAAAGAGATACTGTTATGAGAGGATAGGTTGAATTCCTCATCTGTATGATGTTCCTGGAAGCCCCAAACATTAACCCCTGTGAAACCCTCCAGAAAAGGAAACATTCCAGCTCTGTCCCATAGTGAGGCTTCTGTTCTGAAAACAGCTCACACTTACAATCAGTGATGCACAAAGTGCTCCTCAGAATTTAGTTAGCTTCGAGTGGAGCAGGGCTGGAATTGTTTGTGCTGCACACTGCTGACTGCAAGATGTTGATGAGCTAATTAGTGGTGAAGCTGAGTGCCTCAATCTGTGGTTATTCAGTGTATTAAAGCAGGTAGTTAATGTAACCTCCCAACAGGAAATCTGTGAGGGTGTTAGGGGTTGTATTCTTTCCCCTTGCCCCCAGCAGCAGAGCCTGGAGCTCTAAGTGAGGGGAAAGGAGGTTTTGGTGTTTACCTGGCTTCTTGTCCAATATTCTTGACCGAAATTTGTTATTTTTTTGCCGTATCTATTCAAGCTTTGTATTTTAGTTTACTTTATTTATGGAAAAAAGAAAAAAATCACTTCCCTGTTCCAGGATTTGTGAGCCTGTCTCAGGTGAGGTGAGGGGGCCTTGCATCTCACCTGAGCCTCTGGGGATGCAGACAGAACAGTGCTCCTTCCTCTCTGATACCCGTGGCCCCCTGTGATTTCTTTGACCCCTATTTCCTTACAGCAGCACAGCCCTTAGCATCCTGATTAGCTGCTTACTTCCCACCAGAAATATCTATTTCCTAGTTTATTGTTTCCTGGCTTGCATGAATCCCTGGTGCTTTGGCCTCTTGCTGTTTGGGGGAGTTGACTTCTTTTTGTGGGCCCCATTTGCTTGCCCAAGGTTCAGTTTCTCTGGACAAGGTCTGCCAACGACTCCTGGGGTTTATAAAGTAGGAACTGCTCAAGGTTATCTCCTTGCTGTCCTTTCTCTCATCCTTCTGGCCTTTGGCTGCTTTCAGGGTTTGACTCATGTCTTTGTGCATGGTAGAATTGTGGACTACACTGACTCACAAGTGGGACCAGTTCTGGCTTTATGCCCAGCTTTTGCTCAATGTCTGTTTTGCTCGTGATGCCAATTTCTTCCAAACATTTAAAACAGCAGAACGTTAAAAAAAAAATGGAATTACTTTCCTACCTAAAACAAATATAAAAATTAAACTAAAGCCATCATTATTCCAAGTCATGATGATTTGGTTTAGTTCTTTAGTTTGGGTCTTTTGTTGTTTCCTTTCTTCAAGGAGAGATAGGGCAGAAGTTTCTTTAAAAATGTTGAAGGCCACCAACATGTCCAGACTTTAAAAACTTTTATCAGCCATGCTGATGGAAATATTACAATGTCATGCAAATGTGAATTAGTTGGCAGAACATCTTGTTGCAGCCAGGGAAAAAGCCCTGCATACTGAGTGGCATATTTATACTTTTCAGTGGCATCCTTATTGGCTAAAGTGGAACACATGTAGCTGTACTTTGTAAAAATAATGAAGTCAAGGATATAAAATAGCTGGGCTTCTCCAGTGTTCAAACACTCTTTCAGATCAAAAAAATTGAAAAGGTCTTTCAGGATTCTCTTGTGGCTTTGTGGACGAAAGATGAAATCATTCAAAGAACAGGGCATAAAGATACCATCTGATATGTGGATCAAAATAATGCACTCTGTGCTAGGAAAATAAGACCAGTACAGAAACAGTCTTGAATGAGGTTTAGCATTCATTGTTCCCTATAAAATTGATTGACAATTCTTTTTCAGCAACGTAATTTTTAAAAGAGCTACAGCAATTGTTCAGCCCAACCTCATTTTATATTTCGAAATAAAGCTTTGTGTGCTTTTATTCATCGTGGCAAGCGTAGAAAAAATATCAGCCCTTATCTGATCCTGGCTTTACATAATGCAGCATTAGTCAACAAAGTTCTACCTGCATTCCTCCTGTGGCTTACTGGGCTAAATACTGAAAGTCATTACCATTTCATGGCTGCTTGGTATCTTGTTTAAAAAAGAAGTTGGAGAGCTCAGCTTAACTCCTGACAGATCAGCAGAGCTGTACCAGAGATGTGTAGGCTGTTTTGGACAAAATGAGAACAAACTCAAAAAAATTGGTGCTAAACCCCAGATTTAGGCTACAGTCCAGCAATGAGTTCCATTGTTGTTTCCATGGAGCTCAGTGCTGGATCAGCCACAGTTGTTTTTTTAAAAAAATATTCTCATGAGGCCATAGTGTTTCCTGCCTTGCTGGGAGCATGGGAGGAAGAACAGAAATTTTGTGTTATTTTGGCACATCTTCCATGCCTTTCAGTGGAGAACAGAATGGAGACAGGAGCAAAAGGCAGCTTTATTGAAACATACTGATTCTTACTCTTCCCTCCTTTCTTTCTTTGTTTTTTTTTTTAAACCCCAAATCTGTTCAGACTTGCAGTAAGTTGTGAAGAAAGGATTGAAGTGATGGGCTGAATTGTTTCTATGCTTCTTTGGGGGAAGATTGCTTTGTCTCTTTTTCTCTTTGTTTATTTCAAAATTCTTTTTCTTGCAATATATAATAAGGATTATAAATTAAAGACATCCCCAGAGAGGAGCCTGGATCAGAGTAAGCCAGACAGAGGGATGCTGCTGCATGAACCTTCTTTCTGATTTTGTAGGTGAACTTCAGCTCTGCTACTGCCAATCACCAACTCAGGTCAGAACATCCCCACCTGTGGGAGCTGTGTCGTGCATTCCTCATTTGATTTCAGCTGACATGGTTACCCTGGCAGAAAGGAAGGAGAGAGCTCTTGAAAGAGGAGCTTTCCCTTGTGCTTGTTCCCAACCTGATGCATGCTGCAAAACACTTCCAGAACTTCCACAGCTGCTGTCTTTTCTCTCAAAAACGGCTGGTAAAGCACTATTTAAACTGCATCCTGGAAGGCTTTGCTCTTTTCCCAGAGCTGCTGAACAGCTTTTGAGTGGGGAATGATGCTGCACCAGCTCCTGAGAGGAGGGGGGGTTATTTAAAACCAGCTAGAATTGTGGGAGTAACAAACAGACAGTAATGACATCTGGAAACTGCATCAGTGAGTGCAGGATGAGCTTTCCAGAGGGAAAGGAGCAGGCATGGCATGTGGTGTTATGGTACCTGCAGGCAGCAGAACCTGCCTTTTCTCTCTAATCACTATTGCAATGCTTTATCTCACAGCTATCTTTGTGTAGAACAAAGCAGATGTTGAATATTAAGTTTCAAATGCAGTGGAATGGTTTGTAAATCTGCCCAGTGTGCTGAAATGCTTCTCATGCATTGCTAAGGATGCTGATTTAATAATGCATCTCCTCATGCCAACCAATGAGCTTCCCCTCCAAACCCCACCACCGCCACCACCATGCATTTTTCAGTCATGGATTACAGTTTGCCTCTGTTTTGAAGGCACGAGGCACTAGCTGTGTCATGAAATCAATTTGTGAAATGTTCACTGGGGCAAATGGCTCAGGCTAGTCCTGGTTAGTGGCTGCAGATATGAGTAAGTTTGTCCTGAACGTAAACCAGATGCCTGGCATCCTCAGCATGCCATTCAAATTCAGGCTTTACCTTTGCAGTTAGGCTGAGCCCTGTTAACATTCCTAATCACATCAGCCCTGAGGCTGGGACTGTGTTTTCTCCTCTTACAAGTGAGAGAAATGAAAGTGTAGATGAGAAATGAGATGGCCAAACTAGGAGCAGAGGAAGGTCTCTCAGGGTTCTCATCTCCAAACCGGTCCTTGGTACCCCAGCCCTTCCCATGTGTCACAGGAGAGCATCTTTGGTGCTCTGCAATGTATTCTTTTGGGGGAGAATATAGCTATGACTCCAAGAAAGATATTTGGACTTTCTTGACTCTCCTAAGCAAAAGGATAAATTAGATGTACCCAAAAAACCCGCAAACAAACACAGAAAACCAAACCCAAAACCAGGCTGATCCAGGGCTGGAAGCAGAATGACATTTCCATTGAAAACAGAGTAGTGGTTGCTGGAGCAGTTGCACCAATAGTTAAGTCTGGCTCTGTCGTGGTTTCCATGGCTCAGTTGTTAATAATATGTTTTGAGATTGAATGCTGCTATTGAAAATGCTTGTATGCTCAAACAAAGGCTTCAAATCTGTCTTTTGGTAGCTGTTTCTGCTTAGACACCAAGGCTTGAAGCTCAGCTTGAACCCTGAGCCTTGGAGACAAGAAACCAATAGCATTAAACTCCTAAACTATCGTTTCTTGAAAATACTTAGGTTATTTCTCCCTGGAACTCTGCAGGAGTCAATGCAAGGTTTAGACTTGCATGTTACTGACCTAATCACTGCTTTTAAACAGAACCTGCTCGATTTTAATCCCTTCTCTCTGCCTTCACATGGGTGTGCCTCTCACTGGCACTTTGATTTTAAATCCCTTGCAGAACTGGAGGTTCAGCTGCAGGATTGATGTGCTGCAATGCCCTGGGACCTCTTCTCAGCCTAAAGAAGGAAGGAGCATCTCTGATCTTATCTCTGTGCTGAAGAATGGCCATTTTTGTCAAGAGTAACTACAGATGACACCTATAAAGGAGAATTGCAGCTGGTGCAGCTGCTGCTGTTAAATTCATCAACCATAATGAGAGGTAGCAGGTCCTAGTTGAGGCTCAGATGCTCCTGCATCTGCAGGAGAGTAATCAGACTGTATCCTGAAGGAGATTTTTCCTCATGAGGAATACTTTTCCAGAGGAAGAAGTTTGCTTTTGAGAGAGCTGCTTGAACTTTATGAGGAACAACTTCAGTATGGATGAAGTTTGTGTAGTCTTACACCCCTAAAATATCATTTTTCTCTGGTCCTTGCAGGGAAATCCATTACCATGCCTGAGGAAAAATGCACAGAACTTGTCTGTCCATCTCTGCTACTCTCCAACAGCAAGTACCCCACAGAGAAGCACTTTTGGCATTCCCAGATTCTGCATCTGCCCTTCCAGGAACACACCCAGGTCCTTGCAGGTGTGATGCTAAGCAACCACTCTGCAGCAGAACGAGCTCTCCCTGGCAGTCTGAAAAGGGCAATGAGGAAATGTTCTGTACAAAGCCATCACTCTGGTCCCAGGCAGACCTCTGTTGGTCCCTTGCTGCAAAAATACCAAAGATGAGCTTAAAAGCTACAATTCATGATGCTGCAATTCATGTTGCTGCTAGATTCCAGAAATATGTACATGTTGAGTGGTTTATAGCTCATAAAACCCCATGTTATTCACAGAAGATACATTTACTTATCTTTACAACCAGCCTTAGTTCTCCTGGGGGTGAAACTGTCATATCCATTTTCTTTCTTCCTCACACTCATCACCTCACTTTATCCCATGGGGATGCTTGCTACCTTTGCTCTCAGAAAATGGTATTGCAGTTATTCTTCTAGCTAAACTCTGAGCAATGCATTTCTCATCTTGCCTTTAGCTTTGCAGTCTGCTCTTTCTATTTTCACAGCACCACAGAATCATTTAGGCTGAAAAGACCATTTTAGATCATTGAGCCCAGCTTTTGCTGTCGAGCTCACCACTAACCATGTCCACAGATGCCTCATCTGCACAGCTTTTAATTCCCTCCAGGGATGGTGAATCAACCACTTCCCTGGGCAGCCTGTTCCAGTGTTTGATAACCTTTTCTGGGAAGAATTTTTTCCTAGTATCCAATCTCTGTGTTCCTGCCTTTCTACAGCAACTTCCCGTTGCTCAAGGTCATTCCTCCAGGGGGCCTGGGTTGTGACCCTGTTACCTGGAAGTCATGGAAAGCCATTTATCTGGGAAATCACTCAGCACCACTGCTTTGGGGTCTGCTCTTTGGGGGCATTACTCTGTCTATAGGCTGCTCAGCAGGCTCCAGATGGATGAGGGAATGCTGCAAATCACTTGGTCAGATGGACAACTGAAATGTCAGGAGAGGAGTTTGTGAGGAAATAAAAAATTTCTTTTCCCAGTCTTTAGGATTACTGCTGCTAATCCACTCACTCATCTCGATAGCATGCTGTTTACTAGTACTTCCATGGTTTTTACTTACTTTAATTTTTATTTTAATTTTTCCAATTTCCATTTTCTTGCATTTTTTACCTGCCTGGTAGATTACTTATATAAGATGGGGAGAGTTGTTTCTAAGTGGCCTTTTACACAAAATATTGCCACTCCCTTATTGTCTCAATGGTTAACAATGCATTTTAGCTCCTCTAGCTACAGAGGCTTTCAGCATTTAAAATTTATAATGAAAGGGGTTGTTATATTTGGCTTTCCTAACAAGAACCATTTGAACAGTTTCTTTATTTAGTTCACATGCAATTTACAATGTGTGTGGGGGTGCTTGTATTTTCCACAAAAAGAAAAATACAAAGAAAATTGTCTGAAAAGGGTGTGAAATTTTTATCCCCCTCATTTCTGCAGCTGCAAAGAAAACTCTAAAGTTCTAGAGAAGAAGTTGCTGTTATGCTCTGGGGATGGGGAGTGAACGTGAGAAAAAAAATTACACAGCTGGGCAAGGCACTCCTGGGGTCACTTTGCTCTGTTATCCTCACCATTTATCTCATCTGCTGAAAACAGGGAAATTCTGAAGAGAGATTGACCTGTTCATTGTCTTGTCTGAACCATCACCTTTATCATTTGCACTTCAGCTCTGCTGGATGTCCATGTTGAACCCCTTGGCAGCCTGGCTGAGCCCAGGCCAGGGTTTGCTTTTTGCAGGTGCTGGCTGTGCTGCTGAGCACAGAATGTTGCTTTAGGGTTCCTGTGCTGCTGTTCCTTTTGCAGGCTGCAGGATGCTCTTGTTTACTCTGCTCTTTGACCTTCTGCTTCTTAACCTGATTTTTTCAGCAGTACCTGCCCAGAATCCATCTTTAGGCAGAAGGTGAAACTGAATGCACGTTGTTGCCTTCAGATGGAATTGAGGTTTTGATGAGGGAGATCATGGTCTGAAGCTCTGGGTGCCAGGCAGCAGTGCTGCTGCTGCTGCTGCTGCTGCTGCTGCACTCTGCAGGAACAATGCAGGAACAATTCAGGAAAATCATTCCAGCCACCCTCTCCTGCTGCTGCTGCTGCACTCTGCAGGAACAATGCAGGAAAAATTCAGGAAAATCATTCCAGTCACCCTCTCCTGCTGCTGCTGCTGCTGCACTCTGCAGGAACAATGCAGGAAAATCATTCCAGCCACCCTCTCCTGCTGCTGCTGCTGCACTCTGCAGGAACAATTCAGGAAAAATTCAAGAAAATCATTCCAGTCACCCTCTCCTGCTGCTGCTGTGGCCTCGGGACCAGCTGCTTGGGAAGTGCATGTTTTGTGGGAATTCCAGTGGTTTCCAGATGTTTATTGTCTGTTCAAGACCAAACCTGTAAACACAGTTTCAAAAAACAGAACGGCACTGAAACATTTCAGTGGGGGAGCTTTGTGGTGCTGCTGTGACGAGAGAGCTTTTGACTTTGAGGACCTCTCCCAGGAAAGTTGTAGAAACACTCATTTCCATGAAATACTAGGATTGGAGAGAGCATTCAAAATAAATTAGTCACCAAAATACAGAGAAAACCTTGAGAGGCAGCTACTTGTTAATGAGAGTGGAGTGCAGTGATTGAGTTCTAAGCAAAAATGTGACACAGGGATTCAAATTTAATTTAAAATGTGACACAGGGATTCAGATTTAAGCAAAAACATTGGGTTAAGTCTCAAAAACGTGGTGTGGAGGAACTGGAAGCTGCAATTTGCTTGGCTTCTCACTCGAACAGCTCAGTCCAGATGAATGCTGTGATTTCCTGAGACATCTCTGCAGCCTGTAAGCAGATGCTCACTTTGGGGGGCTCTTTCTGGAAGTGTCGTGGTAAAGCCTAATTCCAACAATTTTCTGGCATTCCTGTGCAGTATCCCAACTTCTCAGGGCACAGTCAGCTTTCCAAATGGCAGGGGGAATGTTCTTATGTTCATTTTGCCTCTTCTTCTTCTCTCATTCCTTCCTTTGCTCCTTTCAACGGTTTTACCTGCACTGTAATAGAAAAATAACTAGGAATTATGATCCTTTAAAAAAATAGGTATATAGTTTGAATTTCTTTAAATCTTTGCCTGGTCTTGCTTTAGAATTTGACTGTAAGCTGAGGAGTTGAGAATGAAAGAGATTTTTCAAGCACAGAATTGTGAGTGTGACCCTTGTATTGGGATAAGAAGGAGGGAATATATAAAAAAAAAATATTCCTCGTATTTCACCAGCTAAGTAGGATATGGTCCCTGTCTTCCATTCTTTGCCTTCTTATTAGATTTCCCAGTATAAAAAAAGACATTAAATCTTGACATTCTGATACCTTTAGGATTTGAAAAACGAGTCATCCTTCATCTGTGGATTTTCCCCTGAATAAACTCCCCCAGATCCCTGAGGATGCTCTGCATCTTAGAGAACACAACAGAGCTTTGCCAGCAGTGCAGACAGGAAATGAGCCATGAGAGAGCCCTCCCTGTTTGCCTGCCCTTTACACCTGTGTGTCTGCCCAGAGTTAGGATTTCTGTAAGCTTTGTTTACAAGCCATCCATCCCCTGGAACAGCCCACAGAGCTCTCCCCTTCCTCTCTGTGCTTCTCCCTGGCTTGGGTTGTGCTTCAGAGTGCACCTCCCTCATCCTCACCTGTGCTTGAACCTCTGGGAGCTGGGACAGAGGGTGGGGTCCTGGGCAAAATTTGAGGCAAAGGATGCAGTGCTGCCTTCCTTGGAAAATCTGATGGCTGGATGACAGCAGGAGACTCCCTGTGTCTCTGCCTTGAATTTCCCTTTTCTGGTAAAGCAGATTGAAATGTTACACTCCCTGATTAACTTCCTTCTAAGGTGTGTTATCGTCCTTGGCTTAGGAATAGGGCTGAACATAACAAATAATTTAGAAATGGAGAAAGGGAAGGCTAACTGCATTCTCTAGCCCTGTTATACAACTGTGGCAATGATTGGTTTTCATTGGAAACAGAAAGAGTTTTTCTCAATATCAAAGGAATGAATAGAAGCCTCTTCAGTGCAGAGCTATCAACATTCAGCATTATATTTTTGTTGGGTAGGTTTGTTGCTTGAAACCACATCCCTGAAACACTTCTGTCCCTTCTGTGGTTGGATTCTTGTGCTCTGAGATACCTGCAGTAATTTCTTGCTCTGTGAGGAGAATATGAATAATAACATAGATTTCAGTTTCAAAAAACACATAGGGTGATCAGTGATTGCAGACAGACTGTCTGAATTTATACTGGTTTTATTAGCATGTAATGCCACGTGAGACGAAATTCTACTGCCTTTCAGACAATTTTCTGTGTTGTCCAGCTAAAATACAATTTTTATTGAGACAAAGTGGGCACCAGAGCCATGTCCAGGCTGCTGTCCCCCAGAGGTGACTGCCCTTTGTGTTACCTGTGGCTGACCTTGGTTGCACCTCCAGGCCTTGCTGTTTTTATAGAGGAAAAATGAAAAAAAATAGCTTCCAAAATGTATTTGGTAAGAGGCCAATTTCCAATAATCAGAGCAAACAGATCTAAATTCCAAACACTGAGGGTAAGAATGCCTTTTATAAAATGGTGGTGACCTGATTTATTGAAATCTCTCTGGTCATATCCAGTTCCTCAGTGCAGTGTTCCCTTCTGCTCTCCTGTTGAATTCGAGTTCACCTACATAATAAAACCCTCTGCCATAGGAAACAAAGTTTAAAAGCACGGACAAGGAAAAGAATCTGCAAGACACGTGTTAAAAGAGAGCAGTCAAACAATCACTGCTCTTCTCCTCTTATTCATTCCCTTATTTTTCCAAACTGCTTTGGATTAGCTTGCAGCAGTGTGTGCAGCCATGCATGGTTACACTCTGGGGGACAAAATACTGGGAAGGAATAGCTCAGCTTTGCTTTTTGCAAAAAAAAACCAAAACAAAACAACCCAGGCTTGGTTGCCATACATTGTCTGCAAATTCCCCTGAGTCTCTTCCCGTGAATTGCTGGGGTTTGCTGAGATCTGTTTTCAACTCCACTCTTGTCTCAGCTGAGAATGGCACTGCTGGGGCCCTGGGGGCCAGTGCTGCCTGGGGTGACAAGGAAAAGAAAACTCCAGGTTTTTATTAGGCAGGAAATGCTACCTGAGTATCCCTCTCCATCTTCTCTTCTGCACAAATTACCACCTGGGCATCAGCTGGAAAGGTCAGTTCCTTCCAAGTAATTCTTTCACTGGTAAAATTGCTGAGGTAGGTTGGAGGCAAAAATCCTTAATCTAGATAATGTCTCCACTGAATGTGAGCAAACACATCTCACTGTACATTCAGCATTTCTTTGAAACAGCTGGAATGTGATGGGAATTCTAATGAGGAAGGACCAGGTAATGACTTGCTGCTCCGGCTGAGCAGAGTGATGGTGGGAGTCCTTAGGAGGAAGAGAATGTGACAAGGGTTGGGAAGTTCCTCTCCAGAAAAGCAGGCCAAAATAAATTACTTCTGCTTCCTGAAGGAAAGGAAAGCCAAGCCAAAAAGCTGGGAAAAGGTAATTCTTTATTGGCCTAGAAGTGTCTTAATTCTGGAATTTTCAGGATAGTGAGGAAGTGGTGGTAACTGGGATAATTAAGTCACTACCTGACTTCATTATTTTTGTCATCAAATCTTGAGGGTATTTCTGTGGGATATGTAATTCCTTTTGTCACCACATATAAAGTGAATTTTATGTCATCTCTCAGATCTATGATCTGAGTTTCTCCAGACCTGAGAATTTTTCCCAGCTCTGATAACTTATTTAATTCTTGGTGGCTAAAGAACCATTTCCAAATATATTGATAACCCATGGAATCTATTTTGTATGCTCTAAAAGGCAATTAAAAAAAATTTTAATGGAGTCTTTTATTAGAATAAAAGCCCTGCCAGTTTTTCAGGTATGTTTTTAGTGATACTGGTATAGTAGGGTTGTCAGTGCACATACTGAGTGCTCTGCTTTCCAGCACTCTTTATTATTGTTGTTACTATTTGCTGGGGTTTTTTGCGTTGGGTTTTTTGTTTGTTGGTTGGTTTGTTTGTTTTTGTTTTGTTTTTTTTTGGGGGGGGGGTTGGGGTAGTTTTTTTTTTTTTTTGTGGGTTTTTTGGGGTTTTTTTGTGTGTGTGTAAGGATGGAAAGAAAGAGGGGGGGAACAAAATCAGGAACAGGAACAGAAGTGAGGTCTGCGTGTGTCTGTGAGGCCTTGAACAGATGACACTGTCAGGGGCTGAGCAGTTTGCAGTGTTCTCTGTGGGAGACAAAGGCTGAATGGCACTTCCCACACTAATTCACTGAGGGCCTCATGTCCAAGAAAACAAAGGTTTAGAGCACAATTATCCTTTGAACTGCATGTTCAGAGCCCACTCTGGAGCTGCTCTGAAGGAGAGCCCCTGAGATGCACAGAGTGCACACTCACAGCTTCTGACAGTGGCTGCTTTGATCTCCTAATCCACTTCTGCCAGCCTTAGCTGCCAAGTGCAATCATGGTTAGAAAATATCCCTGTGGAAATGGCTGCAGAAGGCTCCATTTGCCCTCTTTCAGTGTGAATCAGTCTCCTAACCTGCAAGCAGGAATGTGTAGCACAATCTCTAGCAGCCTAAAGCATCCTTGGTTTGAGATGCCAAAGGTGTTCCTCCCTCCTCTTGTGCCTCTCTGCAGGAAGAATTATTCAGCCTGACTTTGGCCAACAGCCTGAGTAATGATTCCCAGGGTCAGGTACCTCTCCTGTTCTGGCCAAGGCCCAGCACTGAATCTGAAATAAACACTTGGTTCACCCCGTGCTACCCAGAATTGAAGCTTCCCCCAGACCAGAGATTTCCACAATGTCACTCTTCTGACCATAACTGAACTTTTAAAAGTGGATATTTCCCAACTTGCTGCTGGAAATGTATTTCCAACAGAAAAAAAACCCCAAACAGCTTAATAATTGCAAACCAGTAACTGCATGTAAATACCCAGTTAAAGAGGAAGCAGGAATTTTGGGGCCAATTTTCTTTAAGGTACAAGAAAAAAGGTTGTCTACCAAAGTCAAAGCCACAAACTGAAATTTAACAAATAGAATATTTCCATTGACTTCAGGGAGTTTTCTAGTGATGACTTGATACAGGGGGGGAGTTTAGGATAGTGTGGATTGATAATTTAGAAGTTTCTAAACCAGAAAGCTCTTTAGGTGCTAAGATGAAGAATGGGTAGGGTGTCTAAAAAGGCAGTGCTTGTATCCTTGCTACATTTAACACCACGAGGGCCCTGCAGCCCTGGGTGTACACACATGCAGGAGAAGATTCTCAAATAGAAATAATAATCATACACTAAGACTAGCTGTAGATATCATGAACTTCCAACTTTTTTTTTTTCCTTTGCAAGGAAATTAAATTTATTTTGCAAAATTCTGCACACCAGACAAGAGCTTCTCTTGGCAGCCCAATAGTATTATCATAATTTTCTATTCAAAGTGCATATTGGATCTTGCTACTGGCAATGCAGTTCTTGTTTTACTTTATTTTGAGAGTGTTTGAATCACACTCATGAATGTCCCTCTCTCCTGAGTACTGATGGCTAATGTTTATTCAAAGAATTTTAACAAAGGAAGGGTTGGATGAATTTAGTTCTTGAAAAGGGAAACTATTAAACTATTTCAGTCTATTTAACCAATTATAGTTTTATTTCCTGGAACTACTGAAATGATAATCATAATCATAATGAGTATTTATCCTAAAAGATATTTAATATTCAAACTCATTGTGTAGCATGATTCTCCCAAGAAAGGCCTTCCAAAGGTCAAACCTTAAATATTTTGCTGCCATTTTGTTCCAGATAAACATTAAGGCATTTCTCTCATATACTTTTTTCCCACCAAAGATCATTCCTAGTAAAATCTAATTTTGGTTTTGTACATTGCAGAGTGACTTGCTTTTAAACAGTACCTTTCATTGAAGTGTTGAATGCCTGTTTATTGCTAGAGCAAGAATGTGAGTTTCATTATGTTCCTGTGTGCTTAGAAAATATTACTTGGTCACTTCTATAGCTGGGGAACAAATGTCACAAAAATGGTGAAGTGTTGTTGATGGTCACTGCTTAATCAGTTGGGCTGTCCAGCAGAATTTGGAGTCCAGAATTAGCTTACCACAAATCAGGAGTGGGCATTTTAGCTGCCTACAAAAATAGGACTAAATTTGAACAGTAGATCCCTAGTTATTTAGTACAAGAAGTTGGATAGGGGTTGTTGTGTTAATGGATATTTGGGAAGATTAGGTGCTTTTTTCCTCCCCCACTTGTGAATTGGTCTGTTCTTAAGTTTTAGGCACTCTGATGGATTTGAATAGCTTTATTTAAAAGAATGAAGACAAATTGCTGCTACATGGGGGCTAGAGACGTGAATTTCTCTTTTGTGTCTTGAATTAGACCTGAGGAAAAATGATTGAAATCCTGCCTCGTGTGGGTGGTTCTCTCAGACTTCTTCTGTCACTATTTTGGGTTAATTATTTAGTGAAACTACATCACAACCCTCCTATGCACCAAGTGAGCTCTCTAAACACTGGGTAAAAGCCATGCTCGTCCTCTCCTTTAAGTCAGCAAGTAACTAAGTTGTGCAGAGAAGAAGAGTTTGAAGGGAAAATGGGGAGAAGTCAGGATTGGCATGGGGAAAGAGGGATAACATCACCTCCTGACTCTTCCCCAAAACTCTCTGGAGCAAAGCCCACTCCGTTTTGTGGGCTCTGCAAAGACCAGCAGGGTCCTGGAATATGAGAAGAAAAGAGTGGTGTTTCCTGGAGTCACGATGGACACAGAGCTGAAGTGCTTTGGGAAGAGCTCTGAGGCTGAAGGACTTGGTTTCTACAGGGCTGGGAAAGAGCTGAGGAAAACTTCTGAAGAGATGTGTATTGGAGCAGGCACCTTTGGGGAGACAGACCCAGTCAAAGGTCACTTCCCCAAGGTGCATTTTTTCCTAATTAACAATATCCAATGACCGTGTGGGAAGAGGAGCCAGGATAACTCTGAATTCCCTAAGAAATGGAGCCTTTCCTTGCAGCACTTTGAGACCCGGCTCTTCAAAAGGTGCAACTATGCAAAAAAAGAGTTTTATCCCGAATATCCCCGCATGGATTCACACAGCCACAGCTGTGCCGGGCTTGAGCCCACCAGGTGGCACTGCAGAATGGCTTTGCAAGGACAGCCCTCGGCAGCCCTTCAAGGGCAAATTCCTCCTGGAGAAATTTGTGATTTCTGCACGGCTTGGCATTCTAGGTTTTCCTCAGAATCAGTCTGGAGAAGTGGACAACTTGCAAACTGCCTGCACTCACAGCAGGAAGTTACAATTTCTTGAAGTTCTTCTTAAGCAAGCCTATTAAATTAAAAATTACGATGGGTAGCATTTTACAGGCGTGCTCAAGACAGAAAAAAAAAAAATCCCAAACCAGCAGAAACTCTGCAGTAATGGCAGTGAAAAATCTGTCCAATATCACAGCAGGGTAAGCAATAAGTCACTGTATCAATTGACTTGATTATGGTTGTCAAGAGAATGCATCTTTATTGATTCATTTCTGAGGGGCTGATAGATCATCTTGAACTGGCATTAAAATGCTGGGATTTAACACCAGGGGATTTAAGGGGCTTAACACCAAGAGTTACAAAGAGCCAAGTTGGAGAAACTGCTGCAGCTGAATTGCCCCAAGGGGACAGAGATCAGATCATCTTTATAAGATGAGGAACTAGAATTGTTCCACAAAGTGAGTAACAAAACTGGCAGGTTTTACTTGCACAGTCTTTGATGGATTCCCATCTACAAAGTGACTGAATCCTGTTAGCAAAGTCTCCTTCTCAGGGGAGGGAAGGACTGACAGAGGTTTTTTTTTTTTCCTTTGTTACAAACCCTGCTCTGCCAAAACAACTTGAAAAGTTACCAAAGGATTGGTTCAGACCTGCTAGGATTAAGATTGGTGGCTACAGTCAGGGACCACCTTAGTGCTGGGCCATCTCCCTGGCTGCTGATGCCGAGCTCAGAGGTGACATCCTCTAACAGCCCACTCCTGTTCGAGTGTTGGCTCCCCTCACTGCAGGCTGTGACTGGCAAGGCAGCTTTCCAGCAGGGAATAATGAAGGAGAAATGAGTGTTTGGGGAGTGCTGCAGGAACAGGGCCCCACAGAGGCTGCTGTTCCTCTGGTGGGTCAAGCAGCACCTGCTGCCTCTTCCCTCTCTCCCCCCAGTTCTGTCCCAGGAGATGCACAGCAGAATTTCTCCTTGGTATCTGGAGAAGTGGGGCTGTAGATGACTCTGCCTGTTTGCTAATTTGTGACATTTGCAGTGCTGAAGAGCTGTACTCTTCGGCACATATTGACATTTAATTAGGAAAATTACTCTGTGTTGGCTGGATCGAAATGTCAATTTATTAAGGCAATATATAGGTGATTTATCACGTAATGTATGTTCTGTGCTAGATTAAAAAAGGATTGAAAATAATAGTAATTAAGAAATCTCGTGCCAAAAATGTGTGAGCTACCATATGGCTGGCTACTGTAGCATAAGAGAATAACAAGAACAGATAATTATGTCAAGCAAGAATGTGTTAGAAAATCCATTTAAATAATCACAGATCACATGGTACCCATCAGCATCTGTTTAGAGACACTTTGTATGGGTTTCCCCTCCTCAGAGCCGATTTTGCACAGGATCCCGGCCCAAAAGGCTTTAGGCTGGCTCAGCTTTAACAAAATAACCCTATCTAAGGGTGTTAAATAAAGCCAGGCAGATGCCTGTGGCTAGCTGCTGTACACCCAGTTGAGCTCATCAGTTCACCACACAGCCAAGCTCTTTTCAGTAAATAAGGGCAAAGTTCTCCAGTGCGGTTGGTGCTGGGTGTGCTGGGAGCCCTCCGCAGCCCCAGGCTGTGCAAGCAGGGCTGAGCTGCGGCACCTGGGCAGCTCCTCCCAGGGGAGGGGTCTGCAGGGAGCCTCCTGCGCCCCAGCCAAGCTGCTCGGGCTGCCAGGAGGGAAAGGGACGGGAACTGGGAAGATGTAGCAGATCACAAGCTGGATGGGTGGCACAGGGTAAAGTGCCTGCTGGTGGGCAGCCCTTTTTGTGATGGTGAATTGAGGAGCGATTTCTCTCAGCGGTTGGGGCCGTTTAAGCAAAACAAACTTGGCTTGAGTGCGCCTCTCCACGGGTCAGATCACTTAGGAAATAAGTGCTGCTGGTGAGTGCTGGGGACATGGGTATGCTGGGTGCTAACACCTCGTAAAACTGAGCTGAAAGTACAGATTTTACATGGACAGGTTCCATTAATCCACAGCAACAACCCTATTCCATGCATGCTTTAAGCAGTGTTGCAGAGCAACCAAGTATTTCCCATCAAGCGAGCACCCAGAAGTCCTGCTGATTATCTGAACTCCAGCTGCATCTGCCAAACTGGGCTGGAAATCTCCAGAGGACATGATTTCATTAGATTTCTGATATTTCCCTTTTCTAGTCAGGCTGGAAAGATGAGAGCATCTTGCCCTTGCTCCTGATCCCAGCCAGAGCCAAGAGACGGAGAAGCAGTGAAAATGAAAAGGGTGTGGGGAAGGATGACAAAGTCCCTCTTTGCCAAGGGATTGGAAACCTCTTGGATTTCGTGAGAGAGATGAGGAAAAGGATTGATCAGTCCTGAACTCTCTGCTTAGCTTCAGGTGTTCCTAGGGCTGTGCTAACACCACCAGGTTCTGCACCAGAGAGCTGTGCTTTTTCCTCGTCAGTGACCTTGGGAGAAGTGAAACTTTTCAGACTCCCTGGCAGCAGATGGTTTCCCTTTCTGGTTGCTGTGCTGGCCACTGTGTCAGTAAACAGGGATTATACACAGAGGCTTGGGGTTAGGCTGCTCTGAGGGGCAAGAAAACAAATGATCAGCATATTCCATAGGGGCCACCAGAGATCTGGAACCAACCAGAGGATCTGCAAGCAGAGACTGAATCTCATGTATCTACTTCAAATTAACCAGGAAACTTTGGGTGAGAGAGAGCTTAACCAGGTCATGCTCTGGCACAGAGCTAATCCTGTGTGTCAGAGCTGAGCAAACAAGCTCTGCTGGATGTAAAAGGGCAATTTCACCTGCTTCTGCTGATCTGTAGGCACCTTGAAGGACTTCATATCCAAGCTATAATTTTTCCTTAATTTCATGTGACTAGCTAAGACAAGGAGTGGTTAACTGTTCTCTTTTTAAATTCTATTTTCTCTCCTGCTGCCCACCTAATTTTCCCACTGGTCTTGGATACTCTATTGGGCATCAATCTTTTTCTCCAAGAGAAAGGGAAGTTCCTTGATCTCTCTCACTTTGACTCAAAGAAAAATGTCTTCATTTCCCTCCCTGAGGCTGTGGGCTGATCATCTTTGGTTTGATCAGGCCTGGAGTCCAACAGCACCTCTGCAAATGAAAGGCAATGACAGACTCCATCAGTGTAATGAATTTGTGAATTTTGGGCAACCCTGTTAACAGGAAAGGGCTGGCACAGGAAACTCAAGGAAGAATGGCAAGATAGAGCTCTTCCTGTAGGAGCAGTTGTAAGGTAAATCTGTTCCCCTGCCTACAGAAACCCGACAGCTTCTTTTTTTCTCTCAGTGCCAAGGGCCAAAGTGAGTTAAAAATTGTTTGTGTTTGTCAATCAAATGGTTGTGTTGGATCCAAAGGTGCTACAAAAAGCAACGTTTCAGCTCCTAACCCTCCCCTGCAATTCCTCTAGTCAGCACCCAGTTTAAGGAAGGAAATTCATCCTGGGGTATAAATGTCAGTAACAAATGTGCTCTGGTGGTGTGCCACAGTTCAGGTAAATCAGCATGAATTTAATCTCTTGTTCAGAGGCTCTGCTTGCAAACAGCTCACAGGAGCAGCTTTCTACAGCTCCCCAGCAGCTGAATCCCTTCCTTGTTTAATGGATTCTGGGCTGGTTGCAGCTGGACATTTCCAAAAGTGTTTTAATTTTTGATGACCTCCAAGGAACCGCACGAGGCAGCAGCTTAGGATTTCTGCCACCTGTAATAAGTATCTTTCTTAGGGTTCATTCCTGCCATTGGCTGTGTTTGAGGCTTGAGTGAGCCTTCGTGTTTTGGGCTGCTGAGTTAGAGGAATCACTGAGGGAGAACTGGAAAGCATCTTCTGTATCTGCAGGTGGGCAGAACAATGCCATTGTCACTCTGAGAGTGCAAAGCTGGCAGCTTTTAAGTGGCTGCTTTGCAAAAAAATGTCCTTTCTCCCTCATCTCGTATAAGAGGACAAATAAGTGCCTGGACCATAAAAAGGAATTATGCAAGGAGTTAGTGGTTTGCCTTGATTCAGTTGTTGGAAAGAAAAAATTGGAATGAACGTGCCTTTTTGTTGTTCCTGTTGGGGTTTGGTTTTAAGTCTCCCATTAGAGGTTTTAAAATTTTCTTGTAAATTACTCAAATGCTGTTTTATAACATTTAACTCACAGTATGAACAATCCGTAATCCAGGAGGATGGCTGCTGTAGCTGCTCTCCCCCTCCTTGTTATGGCAGAGGGTTTAAAGTCCTACTGCCAATTCCTTTGTTTGCAACAGTGGTCAAATTACACCTTGTCCCTTGAAGGCATTCTGCAGAATTCATTATTCTGTTAATACTTCAGCCCACATGATGCAAATGCCCTGGACAATCTAATATATTGATTCAGCATTCTGCTGAGCAGCAAATTTCTGTCTGCTAGAAATTTGTAACCTGGGCATATATTGAAAGAAATTGTTATTGCTATTTACACTATTGCCAGCACAGGAATTGTCAGTGAAACAGAGACAAAAAAAACCTCCTCAGAGGATTCTCTGTCTAAGCACCAGCATCAGAGTCCCAGGACATGGGGATGTGTACACTGTTAAATAACAGAGAGAGAGTTCTTGCTGCAAACCTTTGGTTTCCAGCACTCCTCGTTTGCTCCCTCTCTCCCTGGCTGTGCTTTGGACCATCCCAGTTTGGTTTCTTGCAGACAAACGTGTGATGCAATGAGCTGGGTGGGAGGAAATCAGAAAGCACCTCTTTGTCTTGAGTCAATCCACGACTGTTCTCTATTTAGCAGTTTATTTATAGCTGATGTCCCAAGAGCTGGCTCTGGTTCTCCAAAATTGGCTCCAGGTAAGAATTTGGGATGGATTTAAATTCCCTGCTGAGTGTTACAGCTTCCCCAAAGAAAGAAGCATACAAAACAATAAAAAGAGATTTCTGTCTCCATTAAAGCAAGAGTGCCTTCAAACATGTTGGGAACTCCTGTGAAATTATGAACTTCTTAATCCTGTGGAATCCATAACAGAAATGTGTTCTGAATTATTAGGAAATTCAGACCATATTTCATTTTTGCTTTTTTGACAGAGGACATAACTAGTTGTCATACCCAAATTCAGTTTACAAGCAGCCAGAGTTGTAGACCAGTGCTAAATTTAAAATCTAACCTTATTCCTTCAGAATGTTTTTAAAATAGCTTTTCAGTGAAGAAAACTGTAATGGATCTATAAAACTGTGTTTTGCAAGCTTGGTCTACTGCCTGTCATCCTAAGGTCACGTCAACTCATAATCTTTTAATATTCAAATGCTATTTTCTTTAAATAGGTGACCTTGCATTCAGGAAGAAACATGCTTTGAAGTGGGTTTTTACTGACCTGCTTCCCAGCAAGGTGCACCCTACCTCATTATTCAACATTATTGTTGTCACCCTGTTAACTTCTGCACAGAGAATGTAATGCAGACACAGTAGCTCAGTTTCTTCAGAATGCCAGACAATGTACTATGTGTATGTTCTGGGGATAAACGTTTTATTTGTGTTGAAAAGCAAGCCTAGGAGGGCTCAGAATCTGGCCAAGCCGTGGCTCATGAGCTCTGAGTGCTGGCCAAAGTGCTGCACGTTGTAATAATTTTTTTTTTTTTTTCTGAAATGAAAGGGTGGGAAAAGTCCTTTCACTTGGTCAAAACCAATAGGCAGATTATTTTCCTTCCTAAGAGTGGCCAGCACTCAAAGCTGTGGCCAAGGGCCAACCCACACTAGATGGGCTCTGTGAATGGATGTTGAAACTCTGAGATTGGGAAGTGGGCAGAGATAGTTCAACTCAGCAAACAGGGTTTTATTCACTGCCTAATGCAGTCCTGCACAGTGTGAGGGGTTGGGGAAGCTCCTTCCCTGGGAAATGGGGGATTCCACAAGGTCTTGGTGCACTCTTGGTGACCTCCATGGCTTGTGCATCCTAACTGGTAAACTGAGGCACAGTCCTGCAGCCCTTCTGCTTGCAGGGTTTCCCTGGAAGAGAGAAGGTTTTGCTCGTGGTAAGCTTGGTGTCCTGGCAGGTGACAGAACAAAAAGCAGTTTGTGGATACCATGGAAACTGTGCCATGCAAAAGTGACCATTTCCCAGGTGATTCCCTGCAGATGCATTGGTAGCTTGGCTGTGTTTGTTATTTTTTTTCCAGCTGAGCTGACTGAGGGTTTATTGTGGGAGTTTGGGAATTGCTCCCCTCTGAGAGATTTTTGGATCATGTCTACTCTTTCCAAGTGTGTGGCTTAGCCCTGGAGCTGGAGATCAGGCATTCCACCACTGAGATCTGCCCACATTTCTGCCATCTCACATCTCACAGCTGTGGCACATCCATTTGCCAGGTCACCTCTCCCCAGGACTACACTGACAGTGACCATTGCAGGCTACAGACTCACTGGGCAATCGGAGGGAAGGATAAAAAAAGGGGTTACATTTTCTGTTTGAAGTTCCTCAGCCACACTGTTAGCAAAATACACACAATTCCACCTGGAGATCTGCTGTTTGCTGCTCCTCCTCCCAGAGGAGATGGGGATATGCATGGGATTTTGGTTTCTCATTCCATTCCCTGTCTAGGTTCACCTCTCCCCTCCTCATGTGCTGTCCTGGAAGTCTCTAGGGAGGGAGCAGGGGTGCCAGCTCCCCTCACAGCTGCACTGTCCTGCCATGGGCAGTGCCACCTTCCTCTGCTTTGTGCCACTTCAGGAGGTGCCATGTCACAGGATCAGCTGAAATGGGAGAAAAGGTTTTTGAATCCTGAGACCCCTGGAGAAAGACAAAGCAGCCTGGGGGAAGGAAAATTAGATTGAGACCTCTCTAGTGCTGGGGGCCCTGTGGAATGACCTGTGTGTCCAGTATTAGAGAGGCTTCTAAACAAGCCTTTGCCCTCCTTGGTTATTTCACCCATTCGTATGCTCCACTCACTGGATTTCAATTTCCCTTCCCCATGAGGAGGCTGCTGTAGGTCAGGGAAGGCTGACGAGGAAAGAAACTCATGGTGCTTCATGCTGTGTGCTGCTGCTGCTTCCAGCTGCCAGGGCTTGGTGCTGCTGGGCAACTCCCCAAACTCTCACCAACACAGCTCTCCGATCTCCTGGATCTTGCACCACTTCTGGAAGGTGGCACCTTCACCTTCCTAGTTCTGGGCCCTCTTCTGCTCTCCAAGATCATGGTTTCCTCTGTGGGAGCTCTTCTTTTTGGTCTCCTTTCTGAAAGCATGGATGCCTGGCTGTTCCAGCCCAAGGCAGTGTCTGAGGAAGCACAATACGTGGCCAGCACCCAAACTGGTGGCTCTGTCTCGTGGCCCTTTCTTTCCAAGGGTTTGGGTCACATCCTTTCAAAGGATGTGTCCTTTTTGTTCAGTCCAGGTCATCTACAACAGCCTGCACTTGTTGCAGCCAGCCTGGAGTATCAGTCAGGGAGTTCAGAAGTTCAGTTTTGGAGATTCACCCACCCAAACTCAGCTGCCTGCTGCTTGTTAGAATTTCTCATTTCAGCTGTTCTTTAACCAGGGGCAGTTTTTCCACTTAGTTTTGTATCCAGCCTTCCTGCCTTGCAGCCAAGGTGGTTGTGGGTGCAAAGTTCATGAGATGAGGGTGGGGAAGGGTGGTCAGAGCAGATTCTTCATTAGTGCCCTCCAGTTTGACACAGTGGGGACTGCAGCAAAACGTGCAATGCCAGGAAAGAACCCCCCAGACCTTCCTGCCCTTCCTCCAGACCAGGACTGGTGTGCCCTGGCTTGCATCAGTACATTTTAAAGAGAAGGTAGTAAATGCAAGAAGCCAAATAGTGTTTTCATAATATCTCCTATCCAGAGCCAGGTTGTTTTGGGGTTTTTTTTCTGTTTTTTGTTTTGTTCTGTTTTTGGTTTTGTTTGTTTGGTTGGTTGGTTGGTTTTTGTTGTTTTTGTTTGTTTGTTTGTTTTTGGTTAGTTTGTTAGTTTGGTTGTTGTTGTTTGTTTGTTTTTGGTGCGTTGGTTGGTTGGTTGGTTTGTTGGTTTTTTCTCTCCACCCATTGGATTTCTCAGGTTTTCTCTTTGATTATAGAAGCCTGATATATTAAAAACTGCTTCTCTCTGCCTCTCCCATCTGGCATCTGTTCCTTCCTGGCAGTGTGTATTGTCAGGCCACTCAGGTGTTTTATTTCTGCCATGGAATAATGCATGGCATGAGTTAGATTCCAAGCTGGAAAATTAATTTATTTATTTCTTCTGTCTTTTCAGTGAGATCATGGTTGGGTTGGTGGTTTTTTTTTTTTTTTTTTTTTTTTTTTTTTTTTTTTTTTTTTTTTTTGTTATTCTGATGGTTACAGAAGTTATATTGCTGGTTGCAGGGTTTAGGCTGGGTCCTGGCAGCAGCTGCAGTGGAGGAAGCAACATTTCTGAAGGAAAAGGAGGCACCCACAGAGTGAACCATATATAAACCCTTAGTTACTACTCTTGTGAGCCACTGATGTATTTAGTTGCTGGATCTGAAATTAAATGTGAGTGGCAGATCTCATGAAGAGCAAAATACAGCATTATCTCCTTCCCATAATGGAAATATGAAGTTTAGGCTTTCACGTGGTGGTGTGGTAAAACACAGCTTCATTTTTGGGTAAGCCTGGGGACAGCTGGTGCTGGATTACATGGCACTGAGGTGGCTCAGCAAAGATCACAATTCCTAAATGCCTCTTAAATTTGTTAGATCGTTTATTTGGCAGGAAGGGCTGTTTGACAGTTTTTCTGCCTCTGATTATATAATTGGTCAATATGACAAAGTCTGGCGGTGATCTTTCCATCTCTTATTAAAACAACTCCTCCTCTTTCCTCCTCTCCCCACAGCATTATTTCTTCAGTTGCTCTCTCTGACCTTTTGCATTGCTTCAGTTAGACAAGCTATGACAATATAAACCTGATTTCTGCCACTTCTGCACCAAATGTATTAAAAATTCTTTGTGTGACTTCAATGTCAGTGGTAGTTGTAAAGCTGCTACAGGGAAATTAATAGAAATGTTCCACTGTGCTCTGGGCAGACGGTGTGGGTGTGTACGGGAAAAACAAATTCCTGTCCCTGCTTAGCACTGCTGTACCCAGAGGATAATAATTTCTTTGCAAGTAATTGGAAGGAACTACTTTTTCTCCTTATCAACAAGGTTTTAAAGTTGCATTTATCCCCTCAAAAACTCCCTTCAGGAAGTTTAAGGGTAAATTAGAATTGTGGTTTTGCAACATACTCCTTGAAGATTCTAGAATTAAGATGGCACGTGATGATTTGTGGTGATTAATAGATAGGTGAGGTCATAGGTGTTCCACTGGCCTTTAAAAGGTGGTTTAAAGCAAACTTTAAACTTTTTTTTTTTTTTTGAACTTTTTTCAGTTCCATCAAAGTCAGGAGCAGCTACTGGAATTTCAGGGTGTCCTGTTGTTAATGCAGATTGACAGCAGTGGCCTGATCCTCAATGGCAACTTGTTTTTGGGAATTCACCTTTCTAAAGCATTTTGAACACAGGTGATCTGTAGGTGCTTAAGGAATTGAGAAGAGCTGAAATTTGGAGCATGAGATTCCTCTGCCTTGGTAATCACCAGAGTGAATGGCCACGTTTCTGGGACTCTCTGCTTTGGTTTCGGGGATCTTGCTTTGATTCAGATGTTGAGTCTACCTGGTAGCTGCTCACATCTTAGTCTGCCTAGGGGAGGCTCCTGCTGTAGCAAAACTTAGGCAGAGACAGAAAATAATCAGAGATTCCATGGTGTTAGCTCAGTATGTGAGAGTGTTCTTAACCTGAGGCTCCAGAGGTGGCCGAGCTGCAAATTCCTTAACTGGTTTGAAGTCAGAGAACTTTTGTTTTGGGAGTTTTATTGCAGAGGTGCACTCACTTGTTAATGTTTTGATCCTCACCCCTTTCTTATCTAGAGGAGCAGGGGGAGAGCAGCCCTGAAGGCTCTACAATAGATGTGATACCTCTTATATTTCTGATTTAAGAAATATGTCTGTACAGGCTGTTTTGGATAGACTGAAACAAGTAGTCTTGGTTATGTTGTACATTTAATGGAGTTTCAGGTTTGAAATTCCAAGGAGGAGTGATAGATCTTAGCCTTGTTTTGAAAATGCTGGCAGCATCTGTCATGCAAAGAAAAACTGCCTGATGCTTATGCTGACAGTATTGAAAATTGTGGCAAGTCCCAAACTCCTGGAAGTCTCTAGCCAAAGACATGCTTGGTTTTCTGCCCAAGGTCAAATATTTCAGCTCTTCAGCTTGGCATCACTAATAAATACTTCTGAGTGTGAGAAGGCTTGTGTTATATTTTATGCAGAAAATGCATAAAAAGTTAAAATGATGTGGTAGTTCTGGCTATAGTGGGTTCTGAAACATGGAAATCAGAATGAAATGACAATGAGTGGGATAGCATGGGGTTTTTGGCTTGGTATTCCACATTTACTGAAAATTTTGGATAAGTGATCAACCCTCAGTGAGGTACTGAACCTCTGCAGGTTCTGTGTTTGAATGGGTTCCCAGTATCCACAGAAGGCAGCCTGGTTTTTGTCCAGTTTATGTGGGTTAGCTCTTGATACGAGCAGATTTTATGGCATTCAAACTGCATTTCCCAGCCCATCTTAGGCTGAATAGCTGCTGATTTCCTGGGGAAAACTGGTGACCCAGCTATGACACTGTAAAGCTGCTTTGGACATTTCTTACTCTCAGTTCAGAACTCTCACTGCAAAGAGGCCTTGAGAGGGTTTTAGCTCCTTGAATTCTGTCCTGATTCTGCAGCAACAGAAGCCAGCAAACACCACATTCTGTCATGGCTTTTCAGTTCGTCCTTGGTTTTTTTGCACAGATTTTTGGATTAGAGAGGATCCCTGTTTCACTCCACTGCTCTGTTGTAGACACGACATCTAAGTCACTTGAGTGTCTCAAAAATCTGGAGTTTTAATTCAAACTTGATATGAAACATGTTCTAAACTCTCATCCACAATCATTTTCCAGAAGGAGTGTAGCTGTGAGCCAGGAATAAAGACAATAATAAGCTATTAGGCCTGTCAGTGATAACACCTTCTGTGATAATTTGAAAATGTGCAGGGTGAAGCATGACCCTGCTGAAACTGTTCACAGGAGCACATGTGCAGTTGGATATCCTGAGTGGAGAGGTCCATCTCCACCTGGGCAGGCTCTGAGCAGTGAAAAGCTGGCAGCAGTAATGAGATATCAAACACTTCTTGCACCAGTGCTTGGCCTCCAGGTTAGCATGTGGATATTTCTCTGTGAAACTGCTGCTTGAGCAGATGGCAATGAATGATGACCCACAATGTGCACTTTTCCAGGGCTGAGTTTTCTGTTCCTGCTGTCAGATCCTCAGGTGTCCTCCTGTCAGATGAATGTTCCCCAGTAGCTGTTCAGATCCCCAGCCATTTTTTAGAAGAAATGTGATTTATTTGAATTTTGCACTGCTGTCATTTTAAGTGAGGATGTAACTTAAACACACAAACACAAGCATTTTCTAGCCATGGCAGTTGTAAACACCAGACTGGTGGGAGGTTGATTTTGTGTTCTTGGTACCAGTGGCCAGCTCTTGTTTTTGAACTCAAGTTATAATAAGAACTGGAAAAGCATTTCAGAAGACATGGGAGGGTGTAACGTTTCAGGACTGATTATAAATTGAAAATATACTGCAAAAGCTGAAGAAGTGGGAGATGAGAAACTTTCTAAACAAAAGAGAATAGAGAAAACATAGTAGTTCTCATAATTCAAACAATCAATAATTTCCCCACTTATCAACTTCCTTTTAACAATCTCTTCTTACAGCTTTAATCTTATTTTTGAGACCCTACTCCCAGTCTGAGCTGCTTGAAATCCGTGCTCAAATCAAAGAGCAGCACAGAATGTACCTTGCTTTTCACACAGGCATTCTTCTCTTTGGTTAATCATTTCAGGGTGAAGGGAGAGGGGAGAGGATGCTTTGTTTTATTTTCATGAATGCAGCACCCATGGAAACACAAGATTTAACTGCTTGGGACTCTGGTTCCAGCACAGTGATAGAAGCCCTTGGGATGATGGCTCATTAGGGAGTGAACATTCAGTTTCTTGGAGAGATCTCCTGTGCTCCTTCAGTTGCTCCTTTGCAGAAGAGAGATGTCAGTAGTTTCCATCCCACAGGAAAACACCAAAGTACTGCACAGTATTTTGGGGTAGCCAGGCAGCTGAAGCATGGGAGTGGTGGAAGAACCACTCCAGGTCAGACTTAGGGCTCAGGGCAGTCAGAAACTTCTATTTCAGTGCTTTTTTTTGGCTCTGCCCCTTCTCCCTCTTAGAATATATGATCCAGCCTAATCCTTTTCTGGGACAAAAATAACCATGAAGATGCTACAGGCCATGTCTGGACTGTATGTAATTACATGCTGACTCAGAAAGAAAAGATTCCTTTTTTTCCTTCCAGGGAGTCCTCAGTTGTAGGAGCAGAAAATTAATCTGCTCATATTCAGGCTAAAATTATAGAGGACTTTTGTTGGAAAAGGAACCCTGCCTTCTCCACAGTGGTTGGGAAAGGGAGTGGGAGCTCTGTAGGATCAGGACTGCTTTCAACCATCTGGCAGAGGTGGTGACTAAGACAAAAATATCTGAGAAAAACAAAGAAGAGGAGACTGAAGTGGTCTGAAAGGTGGGCTTTTCCAGGATGGGATGAAGCAGTGGGAAAAGGAAAATAGAGACTGAATGCCAAGAAAGAGATTCCACGTGAAAATTGTGGAGATGCTTCTTGCTGGAGTGATTTAATGCCAGAGTGTTCTGCTGCCTTTTTTTTTTGTGGAGGCAGGAACTTGGTGTGTGTCTGTGGAGGTGACTCAGGGATGGTTGATTTGCTCAACAATTCACCAGGGTGTACTTGAAAAGAAATAATTGTAGGTTTTAGGCAGCTTCAATCTCTTCCTTCTAAGGATGCTGTTCCAGAAGAGGCCAGAGCCTGCATGGGGAATGAATATGACTTTAAATGTCAGTGTCACATGGAAGTTTGTACAAGGGTTCCATGTTCATGGAAACCATGGAGTACCAAAGGCAGTGTCCTGCTCTCCATCCCCATGTCCCTTGTCCTGCCTCCCATGGACAGTGGGGCAGGTTTGAGGGGAGGAGGGGAGGATTCTGCCCTTTCAGGCCTGGGATGTCTGCTGCCTGTGTGCAGAATGACCCTCCTCCTCCTCCTTGTTGTCCTCCTCATCCTCATCCTCCTCTTTCTCCTCATCCTCCCCATTCTCGTCCTCGTCCTCCTCCTCCTCCTTGTCCTCCTCGTCACACTCCTTGTCCTCGTCGTCCTCCTTGTGCGCCTCCTCCTCCTCCTCCTCATCCTCTTTATCCTCCTCCTCCTCATCGTCCTCCTCATCGTCCTCCTCATCCTCTTCATCCTCCTCCTCCTCCTCATTCTCCTTATCCTTCTCCCCATCCTCCTCCTCCTCATCCTCCTCCTCCTCCTCCTCCTCCTCCTCCTCCTCCTCCTCCTCCTCCTCCTCCTCCTCCTCCTCCTCCTCCTCCTCCTCCTCCTCCTCCTCCTCCTCCTCATCCTCCTCCTCCTCCTCCCCATCCTCCTCCCCCTGCTCGCCCTCCTCCCCCGCTGCCCAGTGCGGTGTTTGGTGTTTCAGGGGTCCCAGGGGATGCTGTGCTCTCTTCTCCTCTCACAGCCCTGGAGCAGCGCAGAATTTTTCCCCTCCCCAGTTCGGCTCCAGCTCTCGGTGCAGGAGGAGCTGCTGGGGAACCTTTGGTTCTGTGTTTTCCTCCTCGTGTTCGTTCAGCAGCCCGGGATCGACCCCGTGTCAGGACACAGAGGGACAGAAGTTAATTCTGTCTCCTCCAGGCTGCCAGGGAGGTGCTGAATGAACAAAGTTTTGCTTTGTGCACAGCCACAGGTGGCAATTATGTGCTTCTGGCCCTGCATGGATATCCCATCTGTTTTAACAGCCACGGGGTATCAATCAATAAATAAATAAACAAAGGGCTTCAATTGCATCTTTTTTGATGCAGTTATAGACACAGAATTGGAGAGCTTGTATGAAATATTAATTTTCCCCCAGGTTGGAAAATACCTGACTCCCCAGCAGTCCTTTCTTCCCCAAGCTATTAAAACATACTGCAAGCACCACGGTGCTTTAATCTTCATGAATATGACATTTGTGAAAAATTTGCTGAAATTAGATTAACCTTTCTCTGGGTGGGGGGGGGGGAGGGTGTTGGGATGAGTGGAAAAATTTCCCAATGTTCTCTTTCTAACCATTTAAATGTGTGTGTGCCTAAGTTCATAATATGACTATTATATATTCATGTATATTTCTGTGTAAAAATTATTTGTATTGCTAAATGCTGCACAAAGCCCTTGAATGCCACTATTGCCCAGCAACACTCTTGTTTCTCTGTATTTCTGTTATTTAGTTCTTTATCTTTTCATCCCCAATCTCTTCCCCCTGAGTGGGAATGCACTGGAATCCCCTGAGCTGTCTGTATTTATCCCTCCAGTGTTCAGTCCCCAAACACTGCAGGAGTGCAATTAAATGGTGCAGCTGCACAATTAATAACTGTGATGTGTGGCTAGCTGTTATCTAGAGCAAAGGCTGAGTACAAGAATATTTATATTTTACCAGTGTATGCCTGTTACAAAAAATATACTAGTTATTTAAGTTTAACTTTTTTATGTGAATTCAGAGTTTATTTATCAATGGAAATATGTAAAAAGAAGCCTCAAATGGAATATTTACCGACATTCCTTATACATGAACCCACACTTGGCTAAATGGGAAGATTATGTTAATAATAAAATGATTTTTAAATGGGAAAAAGAAAAAAAAATGCAGATTACTTCTGTCCAGGAGCCAGGTTGCATTTCAGGGGAATTCATCCCAGCTCAAAGGTGAAGGGGTGCTGGTTTGAACCTCAGCTGGATCCAACTAAAAGCCCCAAGGAACACCCAGGTGCTGATGGTTTAATGGGGGTCTCTCTGCAGGGAGAGCTGCTGCAGCTCAGTGTGCTGGAGATGCTCTCCTCAGTAAATGTTAAGCCTTAGCAAATGCTAAACTGAGGGTTTTTTTTTTTCCCCTGACATCAGCAGCTCACCACGTCATTCCAGCCAAGATAATTTTTGGTTAGCTGAAGGCAAGCCCCAGCCAAAGCAAAACAAATGGGTGAGGATTTAATTGTGGCCTTCCAGGAAATGAAGGGAGCCTGCAGGAAGCATGGAGAGGAGCTTTTTACAGCAGCACACGGTGGCAGGACAAGGAGGAATGGCTGAAAGATCAGATATTAGTTTAGATCAGATATTGGGACATAGAAAGTCTTTACTGTGGGGCTGGTGAGGTCCTGGCCCAGGTTGCCCAGAGAAGTGTTGGGTGCTCCATCCCTGGAAGTGCTCAGGGCCAGGCTGCCAGGTCTGCTGGTAGGTGTCCCTGCCCATGGCAAGGAGGTTGGAAAGGATCATCCTGGAGGTCTCTTCCAATCCAGGCCACTCTAAGATTTTATGAGACTGTGAAATAGAAATATGTGTTTTGTCAGGGGCTGTTATCTGCACTGCCTGCAACACAGCGTGGTGTTCCTTGATGCTAGGGAGGCAAAATGAGAAACAAAAAAGCTACAACGGCTACTACACCCACGATATTGATCTCCCAGGGTAGCAACTTGCAGCTCTACTCCAGCCAAATCCCTGTCAATGGTTCCACGGGGTCTCTGTGAACTGTCTATGTTTTGGAGTGTCTGAATTCACCACCCAGTCCCTGCTGTTACCCTTAAATTCTCTCTATCAGTTATCACACTTCACTGAAACAGCTTCACAAAACTATGCAAAGGGATTTGTGTGTCTGAGAGAGTGTTTTGATAGCTAAGGATTGATGAGCCTGACTTGCTTTGTAGGTGTGTGGCAACCCCTCATTTCCCTGGGTTTGTCACCATTTCCCAGCTCCCCAGAGAACTCTGCAGTCTCTTTAGATCCCCTCCTTCGCAGAACTGTTTTCTGGGCCCTTTGTACTGTAGAGACCACAGAGTAAATTGTCTTGAAAGAGTGAAATTGCAGATATATGACAGAACCTGTGCATGTGAAGACCCTGTTAGGGCAGCTGCCCTTTATGAAGCTGCCAGGATAAAAAGGCAGGCTGCAGTTTGACCAGGCACCTGCACCCCTCATCTCAATTACCAGAGATGAGTAATCTGCTTTTGGGACTGGGACAAGGAAAGAGCCTGTGCCACTGCCCCCTCTGAGGGGAGCATTGCCTCCAGCTCATCAGTGATTCTGCTTTCTGGTGCTCACACACATGAACTGCTGAGATCACAACCAGCAGCCTTTTGCTGGCATCAAACCCTTCCCATTCCTCTTCCAAACAAGGCCAGCCTGTCGTGGGTACTTCCCTCCTTTCTGCCTCTGTCTCCAGAGAAAAAGTGTCTTCTTTTGATGCCCAATAAGTACCTGAAGTCCAGCTCAGTTTTCAATGCAGAGTTAAACCAGCTCCATTGTTCAGAGATGTATTTCATAACTTAATTTGCTTTGGTTTATCTCCTGTTTGCACACTCTTCTTTTAAACAGCAAGAGGTCATGACAAGCTTAGGTTATGGCCTGCTGCTCAGCTGGAATTATCCCAGCTTATTTTTAATGCTGCCCTTACTTAACCTGATTTGTGGAGTTTGTTACAACTTGAGATAACCGGCTCTTGTTCCCAGCTGTGGAGCAAATTATCTTTGTGACCCTCATATCCTCTTGAATGCTCTTTGAAACATGTGTGGGGGCTCTTATCTGTCTCATCACACACTGACTGGCTCTGTGACATTTGCTGGATTCCTAGAAAAATGGGTGCCTTCCTGTAATAATTAACATTTATCGTGGTGCACGTTGCCATCCTTCTAGGAGCTGATTAAATCCAAGCAAATAACTGTTGAACTTGTCTGTGGTGCCTTTGAAAAAGAACTTCTCTGGCATGCCATGAGGCTCAGATTGTGTCATCTCACTGAAGATGTCTAGCTTGTGGAAATTCTCCACTCCTGGGGGTACTGGAAGCTGTGTGATGAAGAAGAAAACCTATCCAGAGGAAGGGATAAAAGCTGCAGCCCTAAAGCTGGATCCTAGGAAAGGCAGTGGGAATGGCAGCAAAAACCTGATGGAATTAAATACTAGTGATTTTTTTTTTTTTGCTCCACATGTAAGCAGTATATCTGGCTTCTTTCTCAGCCACTGGGGAAGGTGTCCCACAGGTAGCACTCCTGGAGGTTTGTCTCCTTGCTCATGCATCCAGTCTTAATTATGGCATGGATCTGTAGGGTGCCATTTATCTCTCATTTTTTTTTGCAGGTTGGACTCCTTCCCTGTGGATCTGTTTGTGTGACTTGGCCTGGGGATTTCCCCATCTAAATCTGAATTTCTGAGGCTGGGTGTCTGTGTAGAAAGAAGTGCAGTTTTTGTGGGGAGTAGCAGAGGGCTCTGAGCCTGCATTTCTCCTGGCTGGGTGGTTCAGGAATCAATGTCAGTTCAGGAGCCCCTGGAGGGAGCTTTGTGTGCTTGTGCTGGGAGGAGCCTGCGCATCTCAGACTTGTGTCTGCATTCAGCATTTTCTCTGGGCTCCCACACATGGATTTCCTCTCTTGGCTAGAGGGGTTTTTGCTCTCAGTTGCAGAAAAGCCTTGTTTCTGGCTCAGATTTTGTTCTCAAGCTCCTACCTCCCCCCAGCTTTAACAGAGTAGCATTTTGGTATTTGATGCACCCTTACAGGACCTTACTTGGTTTACCTTTAAATCAATTATTTCTTTTGCATCTTGCCAGCTTTATGTATGTATGTATTTATTTATTTATTTCCTGGGGAGTGATGCAGTTCCCTCATACCCTTCCCTCCCCTTTATTTTTCACACAACCTGTGTTGTCCAGTAGGAAATGCTTTGTGTGCAGAGGGGCTGTGATTCCCTGCACAGGATGCTGAAAGCTTTTCTGGCCTGCTGGGGGGACCCCCTGCTGCACAGATAGTTTTATTTTATGACTTGTTCTAAGTTAATACATCCAGAAGCTACACTGGCAAATATTCAAATATTTGTTCAGGGAATCTAAACGGACTATCTTAAGTGAGGGGTGATCTTTCCTCTCATTTCATTTTCTCCAATAGGTTATTTCACATATTTCAGATTACATCAAATGGAAAAAAGTCTCTTCTTTTGGGCTGCTTTATTAACTTCTTTGGGTGCATACCAGAGATTGATTGTTGCAATGTATTCTTTGCTGACAACTGGCTCTGAAAGCACTCAGCAAAAGCTCATGTGGGAATGTGAATCGGGTTTTCTGCATTTTTAAAAAATTATCCTTGCAGGGGGAAAAGACCACTCTACTTCATTTAACATTTTTTGGCAAAAAACCAAAGGCATCTTCAGTCCTGAGACTGTTTATCAAGAGGTATCAGTTTTCCTTCCCCTTTTCTAGGCACTGCCAAGAACGTTTGACTGTTCTCTTCTCCATCCCCTTTTCATCCATGTAGTGCTCCATTCTCTTTTTACTGATAATCCACACATGCTACCCCTTCCAGAACATTCTGGGAATAAGGGAGGTGATTATCTTCCCAGAAAGGAGTGAAGGTGATATTTTTCTTAGCATCCCAAATGGTAATAAATGGCATCTATGCAGCAGGGAGTCCCCCAGCAGGCCAGAAAACCTTTCAGCATAATATGTATACATAGTGATAATACATACAAGTTAAGAAACTTCTTTTCTTAATCTACTCTGAGATCCTGCTCCCTGAAAACACCAAGACACGAATTCATGTGTTCTGCTGAGCCCCACTGCTTTGCCTCCCTCTGCCAGGTTTGCAGGCAGGATGTTTAGGAGCTTCTTCCTCCCCGTGGTCCATCCTCCTCCCCAGCTGTTGTTTTCCAGCAGCTCCATGGCCCAAACCCATGGAGTCCCCTGGAGCAGCCAGCAGTGTCACTGCAGCTGAGATCCCAAAGGAAAAGCCATTTTAGGTTGTTCCCACAATCCAGCCTTTTTCTTGACGTGTTACTTTCCTCAGGGTTTGCCATCTCTGCTCTCCTTCCAGATCCTTTTTCTTAACACTGGGAGCTGGCCTGTTGACCCCAGTCCCTGCATCAAGTCCATTTTTGCTCTGAGCTGTTTTGTGCCGCCTCAAGGATGCAAAATAAACTTCAGGGCTGCTCAGACAGAGAAGGGCTTGGGTAAGTAGGGAGTGTGGAAATATTCTGGGCTGGACTTGGAACTCTGTTTAGTTCACATGTTCACTGGCTTGTGAACCCAGATATTGGTATTGCTCGATACAGAACTTAGATCTGGAGAGGATCCAGATTTGGGGGAAATTCAGACCTTTCAGATCAGCTCAAGGCAGACACACATTCCAGCAGCAGAGTTTGAAACCTTGTTTATACTCCAATCACTTTCCACAGTTTTGAACCCTTCTCTGACAATAATAAAATTCCAGCAAAGGGACACTGGACAAGAAGCATCATCAGCTGTTCCTTTAGCCAGAGAGGCAGGAGCATGCTTGGTAGATAAACCTTGCACTGATAGGCAGCTGAAACTCACACCAATCCACCAAAACATGCCTTGACCAAAAACATATTTCTGGCCAAATTCTGTGTGTTCAGCACTCTGGGCCTTGCTGGAGTTATACCAAGGAGAATGCTGGCCCCAGAGTGTCTGTTCATGAAATTCAAGAGAGAGAGAAAGCTGATTATGTCAGCATCTTCTTGAAGTCATAATTCTTCCTGCTGTTTCCTTTAGAAGATATTCAAGATGACAGGAATTCTTATAAATTCTATTTCATCACACATCAAAGAATTGGCCATGATATTCCACTCTTTTCAAAGATGCAACCATAGTTGCCCAGCTTTCTCTATGAGAATAACTTTGGAGAAAAAAGCTTTCAAGTTCATTAACATCCTCGGGAGTGAGTATCTTAAGTTCAGAATTTTCTATTTTTCTTTTGTTGTTATTGTTGTTATTCTAATGGTATTGTAAAACTAAAATTGTTTTTGTCTGGAAATACATCTGGCAAAAAAGACTTCTCACAGATAAGAGAAAAGTTTGAAATTCTAGATATTTGTCACTCTTCCAGTTATAATCCACCATTTCTCTTTGAAGTCCTTATCTCTGCTGAGTGGCTCTGATCAATACCTCTAACCTGTCATCAGGCACATTTCCCATATGTACTTCAAATAAGGGCATATGTCCTTTGCCCCATTTATAAATAAAAAACAGGCTCAGAGGGCTGAAGTGATTTTACAAAAATCACACAGGAAAATGAGGCCAGGACTCCTCTGCTGTACACCACAATGGATTGGATCTTATTTTTTCCCCCAAAGGTTAGATACCCTTTATTAACAACATAAACATTTCACTGTTTTCACACTTCCAACAGAATAAATACATGGGAGTGGTGGGAAAAAAATGCAGTTTTTTGGTGGGATTCAAGGGGTTATGAAACCAACCTGGAGAAGGGAGAGGAGGGGACTGTTTGACATTCTTTTATTGCCTAGTAAAACCTTCGAGGCCTTGTGTACAGAAAGGAGCTGCCAGGGTGGCTACAGCACCATTTCCCATTTCGCTTCACCTCTGGTGACCCAGCTCCATGGCTGGGAGCAGGGCAGCACACCATGAAGTCCCCTATGATTCCTTCCTATTCCTTATGGTAATGACAGCTTTGACCAGGCTGGTGGAAACAGAGTGGAGAGGTAAATCATGTGCACTGACAGAGGAGTTTTGATAAAAACCTTCATTTTTTACATTACTGACGCATTCTTAGCCTCTCTTTCCTTCTCTTCTTAAGGTATGCCTATGTATTGAGCCATTAAAGAATAAGATAATGGAAGGAACCTGGAGCACTGTTTATGCACAGCTTTTTGGCTGCAGCTACTTACTTTGCAGGAGACATTCTTTTGGCTGGAGCAAGTTATAGGGTGGCTTGACAGAACTCAAGGCTGCTTCGTGGTGCTCCAGGGGCAGGCACTGAGTGGTGCTGGGAGCTTTCCCCTCCCAGCACAGGTTCTGCACCCCGATTTTATGCAGGGCCCTGCCAGGTGTGACATTCTTACACCCCCACTACTGCTCACCACGCTTTGGGTTACTTGGCTGGCCCAGGTTTGGGGGAAAATACGGATTCCAGCTCCTCTCTTCAGTGCTGAATCTGCCTCTGCTTACAGCTTAATTCCACGCTGTGTATGATTGTTTGCCACTCACATAATGTACCTTTTATAAGGTACTCATTATGTTCCTCCTCTTCAGATCAACAGTGCGTTACCCTTGGAAAATTTGGCAGCGGGTGAAAAGCTGCCTCTGTCCAAATCTCCAGCATAAATCTCCCAGATTCCTTAGCCCAGGATTTCACCTCAGAAGCCTGGGATTAAGAGTCATCTTTGGCTGGCAGGACAGCATTTGGTGGGTTTCACCGAGGTTAGTTAATAACCCTGCAACTTTATTCAGCAGCCTTGAAATAGTTAGCAAGGACATTTGGAGCTGTGCCTCCCTGTAGATGCTGTTTGACTTCTCTATTCCAGGACTTACAGCCAAATAAGTGCAAATAAAATGATCCAAATTTTACAGTGCTTATTCCGGTAAAATCCACTCTTTGTTTTCCTTAGATAAAGATTAAATAAAAACCAAAACACGGCTTTTGGAACTGGCCCCTTAATAACTGGAAGGATCACTGGAGACATCTATATGTGAGAGTTCAGTACAGAAAACACAGGTTTTTTTTTTCTTTTTTATTTTCTTTTTTCTTATATATTATCTACAAGCACAAGCTTTCATATTTTAAATGTAAAAATGCATACAGATCATTATATATATAAAAATCAACTAGCCTTGTAGCAAACTGCCAGATCCAACTATCCCCAGGCTGGGGACAACCTGTCTGGATCCAGGTGCAAACCCAGTGGCTGATCCTCACTTCCACCTGTGGTTGCACCAAACCCCCAGATATGAAGATTCTCAAAGTTCTAGGGAAGTTTTGGGTCCTGATCCAGGTCTTGCAGTACAGCCATGACTAACTCTTCATCAATTGAAGATAAATATTTAAAAAACTACATAAGTGACCATCAACTTGTTGCAGGTAACAAGTATCCCTTTCACCTTTCCTCCTCCCTGTTTTTGTTTATTGTCCTTCCCATCCTCTCTCTGCAGAAACGGCAGAGGAGAGGAATTTAATGTTATTGTCACATACAAACACTTAAACAGCAGCAGGAGAACCAGGATTTAACTTGTTCATGTCTGCTGCAGAAAGGCTACTGAATGTGGGTTCAAGCACTCAGCCTCTTCAATGCTTGGGCAGTTTTGGGCTCAGTTTGCACATTGTGGAAATATGACAGATTTATAAGGTAGCCAGCAATATGGTGCAACATTGTGAACAACAGCAAACCAAGTTGAATTTAATGGTATGTGTAATGCTTATCAACAGATTATAATACAGCTCAGTGGAACTGGCTTAGAGAGAAAAAAATTAATGAGCAATTAAGTAGAGAAGTTTGTGTTTGTTTTGGAGGAAAGGTCACAAAATGGCAGCCTCCTTTTTGACCAAGTGTTTATCTTGTTTGGCAGTTTCCAAATTCAGTCTTTGCAGAGGAATGTTACTATTTTTATTTTAAGTTCTTTATGTAACAAGGGATGTTTGCAGAGTGGAACATTTTATTTTCACCAGGATTTTATAATTTATCCACACAGATGTTATAAAAGAAGATACAATTCACTGGAAATCTTTTGGAAAGTATGAGAGCTGTAACTTGGCCTCTCCTTCCTTTCAACTCTTCTAGCATGGGTATGATTAATGATTTTCTCTCATCATTCATTTATAACCTTTTGGTATTTTTAATGCAGCTCCAACCTGAACCCCAAGAAAGGTTTTCCAGATAAAAGAGCTGTTGAAGCATTCTAAGAGGGATGAATCAATAGCTTAGCATACCAAAGTAAAGGCTTGGCTACGTTGCCATGGGATTGCAGGTAAGGATTTTGTTTACTTCAGATACGAGCACCAGCACTGATTTCAAACATAACAGAACCTTAGTGCTTCAACTTGCAAATGCTCCCTCTGCCTCCTAATGTAACTCAACTGCTTGCAAGTTCAGACCCCCAGCTAAAGGATTCTGCTTTGTGAACAGGCACTAGCTCACTCTTTTACACCTCTGTTGATTCTATGTTACTAATAGGACTAAAAATGGCAAAACTTCTATTTTTTTGTATATTTTTTTCTTTTTTTTTCCTAAAAAGTTGATGATATGATGAGTAGTTTGGGAACAAGTGTGTCACAGAGGCCTGTTGCAAGAAGCCCCTGCCCAGAAGCACATGGTGAAATTTCCATTGCAGCTGATGTACAGCAACACACGTGAACATGAGGGCCAAAATACAGACACTGCTTCCAGGAGAGTGAAATGACTTTTAACCACCTAGAATACAGAGGCAGAGGAAACAAACAACAGCACAAATAGAATATACATCTGAATGTGATGCTCTTTGCTGGTTGGGTAAAAGTGAAAGTTTAAAGAAAATTTACTTAGGGAAAATATCTTTAAGTGAATACTTTTAATTGAGCTCCTAATTTGGAATGTTTCTCTGTTTACAGGGATATACAGATCTGCCTCTTCAGCATGTTCCATCACCAAAGATTCAGTTCTTCTTCAGTATAAAATAGATTAAGAGGAACTACTTGAATTGAAAAAAAAAAGACCAAAACAAAAAATAAACAAAAGCTAAAAACTACCCATAATCCAATCAATAGTAATATAGTTCTTTTTTTTTTTCAGTTTGATTTCCCAACACATACACTCCCATTTCCCCAAGCACAATACTGCACTTTGAGGGGGAAATGCTGAAATGCCACTGGACTGGTTGACTATTTCTTGAGAATTCTGCATTTCCAGAGGAGCTGGAGGAGCAGCTGAAGTGCAGCTCTCTTGAAATGTGTGTCCAGCTGGCGACACACTCCAGGAAATAGACCTTTCCTCTATTTTTTGCATACCTTGCTAAGAACATCAACACTCAAACATTTGACAAAAATAACAAGGAAGGACAGTTTGGAGTGAAAGCACACAATGAGCCAGCTTAGAGCTGGTGAAGGTGTCAGGTGAACCTTCTGATACAACACAGCAGCCTCGACACGTGCTCAGTCCTGGAGAGCACTGGTAGTGATGGTTGTTGATGGACTGAGGGCTGAATCCTGCTCTCCAATTCCTACTGAGCAGCTGCCTGGCTGGAAATGATGTTTAGGCACTACTGACTTGCAGGGGATTGCAGCTAGCCAGGCAGAAGCAGAAGATTCTCTCTTGGTTGCCAATCCCCAAAATCGTCTAGTCCTTTGGAGTTTGTTTGGTGTTTGTTTTGGTTTTTTCCTTGGTGTTTGCTTTTTTTTTTTTTTTACCCCACATTAGTCAGAAGCAGTGTGGCTAGATACATTTCAAAACAGGAAAACAGCACTGACTCCGCGTTGCTCAAAAAATGCTAGTCTGTCCTTTTCTTTCTTTTCATGGCAAAGATTTGACCCTTTTTCCTTCAGCGTGCTCTGCTCGCCCCGCCCCTCCTCCAAGCTAATACGCTCTAAAATGCTCCTCTGCCTCGGGACAGCTCTTTTTAGCTGCTGATTTTGGTAAGCATCTTGTTAATGGCCTGCTTGACGTGGGTGGTGGAGCTTCTCCTCCGAGTCTTGCCCTGGACCATCTTCCTGCGCCGCACCTCGCGGCAGAGCTCGTGGAAGGCCTCCATGATGTTGCCCTCCCCCGTGCAAGCAGAGCACTCGTAAAAAGCGCACGCCAGTTCCGTGGCCAGCTTCTCCCCTTCCTCCGTGCTGACCTGCCTGGAGTGGTCCAGGTCTGCCTTGTTCCCCACCAGGATCAGGGTGACGTTTTTGGGCTTTTTGACTTCATCCAGCAAGTTCTTGAGGGGCAGCATTTCCTCGAAGCTGCCTCTGTCCGTGATGTCGTAAACCAGCACGAAGCCCTCGCCCCATCGCACGTGGCCTTCTTTCTGGATGGCATCCTCCTGTTGGGAAAGACACACAGCAGCCTTAGGAATCTGATTTATGGAGAAGATGGCAGGCCTTCTTCTTCTTCTTCTTCTTCTTTTGGAGGTGCTGGTCCTCCAAAGCCTGCAAACCTGTGTGCATCTGCTCTATACTTTGCACACCTCACCTTTTTTTTATCACGTGGCTTAGGAGATCTATCCCACCCATACGCCTGTGCAGTGTGAGCACCTGCTGTGTTTTAAAAGGAAGAGAGACCTGGCTATGACAAATCTGCCCTTCACTTTAGTGGGAATCATTGGCTGAAGTGGTAAAGCCTCATCACTGTAGAAATGGGCCATGACTTCGTGCCATGTTGTTGGGCTGGCCCTGAATCAAAGGTATGACAACAAAAGAACTTTACCCCCAAATTAAGCCCCTTGATTTGTTCTTCCAAATTTGAAAGCTCTAAGCAGGATTCCTGGCAGAAGGGTGTGGATCCAGCATGGGGGAGGAGAGGAGGGGTTCTGCCCAGAAGCAAATCTGTGTCCCCAGAGTAGGGGACACCTGCCTGCCACCCACTGCACTGCTGCCACCACCACCCTGCCCTCCCTCCCCTGCTCCATCCAAGCCAAGGAATTGGGAAGCAGCACAGGCACCCACGCACCTGCCCAGCTGTGTCTAGTATCTCCATGGAAACCACTTCATCATCAATGGTAGCTTGGTGACGGTATGTCGACTCTAAAGTAAGAACACAGATTGTGAAAAGTACTGAAAGAACGTAATTTTCATTTTCTTTTTCTTTTTTTTTTTTTTTTTTTAATCTACTCACAGATCTCCCAGCACAAGAGCTTAGATGTGACGCACAGTTTGACTAAATTTTCTTTGCTGGAGCTCTTCCAGCCATTCTGGAGCACACTCAAGTCCTCTTTTCTGAAACAGCAACACTTTTACCTCTCTCCACAGGGTACAACCTTTTCTTTCCCATGTGTTAGACCAGCAAAAGCCTGGTGGATGCTGCAGTCTGCACCCAACAAAGGACAGTTTGCCGTGGCAGAGAGCTCTGCAAAGCTGTATCCCATTTTTCATGTTTGCTCCCAGGAAAGGCTGCCACCTTTGGAAGACAATAGCACAACTCTCCAAGTATCCAGCTCAACAGACTGTCACTGCATAGCTGCTTGATCAAAACCAGTATGGTTGCAGATCAAGGAACCTAACCACTAAACTCTGGCCTTATGCTGTGAAAAAATTACAGACCAGTTAGGTATTTTAGGAATGTGTGTTTTCAACATGCTGAAATCATCACATTCCCCTCTTCTAGCAAGGGATCAAACAGTGATTTCCCTGTTTATGATTTATAAGGATAACCAGTGGGCATTAGGCATTTACACTATCCCATAGGAAAAAAAAACCCCAAAAACCTATTTACTGTCCAAAGTTCTGGAACCAGGCAACTAATCAGAAAACTAATGACAAACAAGATTATTTTATCTTAATAAGCTGATAAGCTAAATTTGATAGCATTTGACCTAAAATGTGGAAAACTATCGGTGCTAACATTCAGATTTATTACTGTTGCTAGCTCACAGATGTCCTAAATCAAAAGGCAAATATGTATGCTGTAAAAGTCTGACCAGTGACTGAATGCTTTGCATTGTCAGAGACACAGTTCTTTCATTTGGTGCAAATCTCTCCAATAGGACTGAGGATATCTTTTTAGGAAACACATTTCTGTAACTTAAACTCCTGGAAGTTCTTGTGTTTGGTGAATGCCTGTTTTCATTATGTATTTAAGAATGTCACCTCTTCATAATCAGGAATGTTTCAGTTCTGTCAGTGCTGCAAACAGTCTCTTCCCAAACCAAAAATCCCTCCCTGTGCCCCTTTAATTGCTGTAATAGCCCAGCTGTCTCTAATAGGGACAAATGGTCAATTTACTTGGGCAGATGGCAAGCAAGATGCTGTAGGCTTTGAGGCCATGAAGACTGGGTTTTCCTCAAGGCTGTAAATACCCCTTCTGGATAGCATTTCTAGGCTGCTGAAGGAGCTGGAGTCTCCCTTTGTGATCCTGAGTCTGTATCTACACAGCAGAGGAAGGTTTAGCAAAGCCCCTTGGTGGTGTGTCTTCTCTGTGCCTTCCACACGCCCTCCCAGCTGCAGCAACTCCCTCAGGGAATGCAGGAAAAGCAGGAAGCTCTGGTGTGAGAGCTGCAGTGATGCACCTCCAATGAGTTATTTCAGAGTTCAGTGCTAGGCTGGGATTCCCTGTGTAGTGCTCCAAGCTCGAGGTTGTTTAGGAACTTCTCCTCTGTTTCTTTGGGGGAGGCTGCTGTGGGGAAGGGATGGCTCTCTGAGTAAGCAGCGTGATTTTAGCTCCTTCCTTGCTGAGGCTTTGCAGTGCTTATGTGCCTTCAACCATCTGGCCCTGCTTGACAAGTGGTTGCTGAGAATTTTTTGCACAGAACCTGAGGAAGTGCTCAGCCCCCAGCCATGACTGCAGGGTAGCTGTGAAATGCCCTCCTTAGGAGGCAGGATTGGGCTTGGCCATACAGACCTTCCCCATGAAATGGGAGGATAAATCTCAAGGAGCAGACTTCTGCTCACTGTGCAACAGCAGCATGAATCTTAAATGATACTTGACTTCTCAAAGCAGGACTCTGGCTCGCTTTATGTTGCAAGTTTAACTTGCTTTGGCTGCTGACATTGGGAAGGAATTTGATCTTGGATGAGTAGCACTGATTTAGGTCAGGTTCGTGTAAATAAATCTTAGTAAATGTGTGTCTGTTCCTGTGCTTTGGAATGTGTGGTAGCTGGGTGAATTTTAATGAGGGGTGTAAAACAGCTGGACGTTGAAAGCATTTTTGGTGTAGTCACAGACGTGGCTTCTTCAAGGGAACAGAAACATCTGAAGAATCTGGTTGGCTTGTAAATTATGAGCCCTGAAGATGTGAGTTCCAGTCTGCTCACATCGATCCCATGGTACTTCACAAAAACACTGCCTTGCTTTGGGATTCATTAGTATCATTTTCCTTGTGGTACTGACTTTTTTTCCTTTTCCTTTTCTCTATTTTTTTTTTTTTTTGTTGTTGTTGTTGTTGTTTGTTTTGTTATGAGACATGCAGCCAGAGAGTAATTAGAGGGCTTGAGATAACTGCTGGACCTGACTAAAGCCACTGACAACACAGGTATCTGTGTCTCAGCTAAGCACCCTTGACTCCTATTAGAGCTGATGAAATTAATAGGTGCTGGTGGATATAGCTTGTCTGAGCTCTCTCCTGGAATAAACTGCACCTCAAAATTACTTGGAAGTCTGAAATTGCTCAGATGAATCCAGGCTGTAAAAGTCTCATGCTTGCACCATCACGATTAAGTAGAAAAAGCAAAGTGTAGCACTCTCAAGTGGCTCCCAGGACAATTTTAGGCAACTTTCTGCACTTCAGACTGATTTGCACAAGGTGCTGCCTATATATATATATATATATTCTACCTGCAGCTGTGTGGCTGAACCCTCAGAGATGGAACAAACACCCCAGGGCTGTGTTTTGCTCAGCACAAACTCGGTGTCAAACCTGCCAGCTTCAAAGCAGAGCCAGGGAGCTGCTGTGCAGACTGAGCCGTGGCCTGTCTGAAGCTGGTAGTGCTGTGGAAATAGATTTATTTGCTCTGCTTTGATAGCAGTAAGTAAATCAGACCTGTTCTTGCTGGTCTGGGGGTGTGCTGTGCTTCCAGTCACAGCCCCACTAAGAGGATTTTGCTGTGCTTTTTGGTCTGATTGCAGCAAGAAGTCTTTGTTGGTGAAGCTGAGTTTCACCTTATTTCTGACAATGCAAATGAGAACTAATGAACAAATGAGAACTCACACCCAAAACAAGTAAAACAAAAGCCTTCTCTCCTGAAGGTGCAGAGGCAAGCACTGGAAAATTCTGCTCATCTGGAAAACATTTCAGAATATGATGAGCAACAAAAGTAGGGGCAAAATATTTTGCAGCTGTAGCTATAGCAAGAACAGCCACTGCCATTCCTGAGTTTTGCTGTCTCTTGAGCTACTGTAAAAAAGTATTTTTATTACTGGCATCAGGAATATCTTCATCTTGAGACTCATATGAAAGAAAACAAACCACATTTTCAGCTAAGTGCTTCCCATGTTATTGTAAGCATCTTCTGTTGCTGCTCTCAATTACAATTTCATCATTTCAAGTCTTTGTTGAGAATTGTGGAAGCCAGAGTTGGTGTTTTAAGGTGCTTTAGGCCATATGAGACTATTTCCTTAGAAACACCTCAGAGAAATTGGGAATACTTTCATGGCTCATTGCTATAATGCATTCAGTATAAATTCCTCCTGTGGAAGAGCGCAGTAAAAATGATGCAACCTATTAAATGTATATCAAGTTAAATAATGTTTCTACTGTTTTGATGTAGGAAAAATATGATCACAGGAAAAAGTCTAGGAAGGCACAACCTCGACTGCTGAGGACTGAATCCCTTAAGCACAGAGGCAGAAGGAATGAGTAATTTAGTCAATAAAAATCCAGGATACGAGTAGCTGGAGTGTGGCTTGAGAAAAAGGCTGTTTGCCAGTGATTTATGAAGTGCCTCCACATTTGCCATGGCAGTCCCTGAGGTACAGGCTGGCAGCCACTCCTCCCAGCCCCAAATGTTGGTTGCCATTGATGCCTTGCATTTTAACTTCCATGTTTTTCAGATCCTGTAGTGCTCAGAGTGTAACTCTGAAATGTCCTGAAACCTGGGAGCTGCTGCTCCCTCACGTTAACATGGACATAACAAAGCTTCTCTAGGCCTGATCTCCAAGGACACCCAGACTGTGCTGGGCCCAGAATGTGTAACCCAACATCCTGGAAAGGGGGGCAAACTGGGGAGAATGACATCATTAGCTGAAGCTGTAATTGGGGAATTGATACTGAAATGCAAATGGACCAAAACCTATAAAGTTGTGAAGAACTCATGACTTGTTTTCCATTTTGTCGTCCCTCTTGGGCTCCAGGGTGAGAGCAGCCTCTGGCTTCCCCTTGAAGGCCTTCAAATAAATACCCACTTTTATTCCCTGGCTCCTGCCTGGTCTCTGTTTCTGGGTGGCCACTTCAGGCATCAGCATCACCCCTCACTCTGGCTGAGGGCACACACAGGACCACGTGTGCTTCTCCCAGGCCGTGCTTGGACAGGCTGGAGTTGCCATCACGGGTGCCCAGATGAAATATGCAGAAGGCAAAGTTCTGCAGGACGATGGCTGAGCTCTCTGCTCTTCTGCTCACTGTAGAAAATGGTTCTTTTCCATCATGAATGCTGCACTATCCAGCTGTGCAGCTGGAAGAGGAGAGAGCTGGGAGGGGAGGCTGCCTTCCTTCCAAGGCTGTCAACCTTTACACCCAAGGGCTGAAGGAGCCATCAGCCAGTGATTTATTAACACCTATTTTACTGTGGGCTGCTCTGTTAAAAGCTCTGTTTGCTGTCTGGGCAGTTTCTCTCTCAGCTGTGCTGCTGTAGGGGTTTTGTGCACTTAAACCTTCAGAAGTGTTAAGACAAACTTGCTGAGTAAGCCCCAAGTCAAGAAAACTAAAAACCCACAATGCACAAAGACAGTGTTTCTTTAACTTGCAGCAGGGAAGGCAATGCCAGGGATCAGGAGTTTGTATTCTGATGGTATTCCAGCTGTCCAGACAACGTGTTAGCTGAATAAACCAGACAGCAAAGACAATCCTGGAGGACTCTATTTGGACCTGAGCTCTTTATCACGGCTTCAATGGCACAAAGTTCTCCCCAAAAAATAGTTCTTGCATCTTCTCTTGCCAGGATGAATTACAATATATAATAAATAATACTAAATGCTTTTACATTTAGTGAGGTCTTGATTCCCACAGCTAAGCTGTTTCTGGTTCTCAACCATTTTGATGAAAGCCAGTTTGGATATATTCCTGATATATTCCTACTTTGTTATTTATGTTGCTCATGCAGACCCGTATTTATCCAGGGCAGAAAACAAACTCAGGCCAGCATTATTTGCTAGTTTTGCCATATTATTTACACCATGTATGGGATCTGCAAACTTTCCCTGTGATTCCTGAGTGATACTACTTTTCTAACAGAACTCCCCAGCTACAGATGTAGGCAAAACAACCCTTCTAATGTAAAAATAATCATCCTTGCAAGAAGTTTTCCAGTGGGAGAAGCCTCCTTGCCAGTGTAAATACCTTCCCAAAGTCATTTCTGCTGTTCTTGCCACAGTGGTGAAATTTGCAACTCTTGAGCCCGTCTGTAGGAGGTTTAGTTTTCTGCTGTGGGAGAATTCAGGGCTTTAAAAGAGGTTTGTCTCCTTCCTTCAAGCAATTTGTACAACTTTATTTCCAGCTTTTCTCCTTTTCCTGGCACCTATGCATTTTACTGATACCTATAGAGTTTGAGGGTCTCTTATGGGCTGTCTGCATGTAGCACTAGACACTGTTCAAGATTTTTATTCTCCCAGGAGAAAAAAGATTGAACAAATGCCTGTAAAGAAATTGTGATCTAGTCAGATATACTCTTCAAAATATATAAGTACTCTTCAAAAAAGTCAATATTAATGTAGTAGTCCTGGCAAAATTATAATTTTTTTTTCCTTAAGACCCCTGTTTCTTATAGTTACCTATACTCTTTTAAAGTAATGAAGAGTCTTCTCTCTATCCCACTCAAATTAAATAAACTCCTCTGCTTTCTGTCTTTCTTTGCTTTCTTACACAGGCCAGTCTGTCATGCACTCTTCTACTGATTATCTGCTCAGAGAGAGTTTTCTTTTCAGAGGATTGGCAAAGTCCTATGAAATGTGTGAGCAGCTAGAGAAAGACATCTAGGGGCAGTGTGAGAAAGCCAAGACACTTTTAGAAAGGTCAACAAGAAATTTATCTCCTTGTTTGCTGATGTAAGTAGACTTTTGTTTCAAACCCAGTCCTGGCCTGGTGTTTCTGTGTGCCTGTGATGCGTGTCTTAAATCTGAGTATCAGTTACTCAAAGGATTTACAGTCCCTCTGTAAGATGAAGGATTTTATAGGTGAGACACAGAGGCAGAGACTGCAGGCAACAAATCAGTTACAGAAACAAGAAAAGAACTGAGGAGCCTGGCTCCTGCATTCACCTGAGGTTCTATTTGCTTGAGGTTTTTTCCTATATAGCAAAAATTGATGTTTAAGTCCCTGAGCCTCAGGAACCCCCTGATTCTCCCAACTATACATAAAAATGTTAATCCAAAATAAATGACAAAACATAGTTCATAATCCCAATCCCCTCTCCCCTTTTTTTTTTTTTTTTAATTCTTGGATACCCCATCTCTTTCTAGTAAAGCAAATCGTTCCACTTTTGTTTTGGTGGAGCAATAAATGTGTTCTCAGAGAAATGCTACAGAATTGTTTTTGCAAGCACTCAGCCACAGCAGTGATGAATTTTCTCCTTTCATCATTTGATCCAGGAGATTCTCCCTGCATGTCATGGCTTATGGAGGCAGGAAATTTGCTGCTACCCATGAAGTTCTCTGCAGACAGAGGTCTGTCTGCTGCTCTGATGGCTCTTTGGGCTTCCTCCTCCTTTTTTTGGCTCCCAGGAGAATATAAATTTAGCAGCTTCCTTGATTACTCTGGTTCAGCACCTCCAGTTTTCAAATCAATTAAATATCACAGTGAACCACAATATCTCACCACCTCTGAGCTCAGGTGGAGGCACCCCAAATTCTGGGCACTGCCAGTAGCTTTGGGGGGGGGAATTGCTGAGGTGCAGACTTGAGATTGCAATTTACAGGGGAGAGCAGCTATTCCCTGCTGAATTCCCTGAAAATTCGGGTGTCAAGCCCTGGGGTCACTGAGGTGCCACTGAGTCCCACATTTATGACAAGAGTGGGACTTCACTGCTGCCCTACCCAGGCCAAGCATTTTGAGGCCTTTTAACATCACACCGAGATTTCTTATGCATTTTTAAAGTTGTGTTCTATTTAAAAACATGTGAACGTTGATGAATTTTGGTGAAATCCATGTGGGAACCCAATCCCCTTTCTCAGTACATATTTAACTAGTTTAATGCTGAATTCTTCATGTATTTAATATTTTAGAGTACAACTGCATGTATTTTTTAAAATGTGCCCTTCCAGCCCATTTCTACATAGAGCTCGTTCATCTAATTCTGTTGAAAATGTGAGGTAGCTGCAATTTACTGTGAATGAAGATGGATGTGGAAACCCATTCACCTTGATAACGCCAGGCAGGAATTTACCTCCAGGAATTCAGCACCTTTTGGAAAAACAGACAAAAACCCCATGCCAAGATGATGACAATGACTTGCCAGTTAAACAGAAATACTGGACAAGTCAAGGCTGAGGGAGAACACTCTCCAGAAAATGACCTTTGCTGGGGCTGTTGCCCTTTGGCTGAGAACAGTTAAATAAAAAAGCAAAGTGAGATGTGCTTTTGTGAAGATGTCCTACCAATGTCTGCACAGATCCAACATCTGCACAGAGGTGGCAGAGCTGCAAAGCCCTGACTTCAGCAGCAGCAGCAGCTCTGTTTTCCAAGGTTTGCAGGGCTCAGTGACGTTCCTCCCACCAGAAAATGTTATTTTGTGGTTGGCAATTTGGCTCCTGGAGGTTCAGCATTCTATCCAGGTGCTGCTAAAAATACGGCCCTTCATTTTCTTCTGGCAGGTTAGAATAGTAAAGAATATTTATGAGGTGTGTTTTACCCCTTCCAGTTAAAAATGTGCCACCTTTGAGTAAAAAGAGGAATAGGGTTTTATTTTTAATATGATGCTTAGTTTAGGTTAATGTTGAATTTCCATCAGGCCTTGGACAGCTTGGTGAAAGCTTTCCTAAAAACAGGAATTATCAGGGGATTGCTTGCATCAGAGGGCTAATGGGTGGCTGAAAACTTGACATAAGAAATAAACTATAAATTTGACATTTTTGTCACAGCCCCAGTGATTTTTGGCAAAACCTCCTGTTGCTTAGCAGCTGGATGGTTTGCATCTGTTTTACTGCTGTCCTTTTAGAATAACTTGACAAAGCTGCTTATTTCTCCCTGTAGAGGAAATGATTCTCACTGGCACAACTTTAATTTTTTATATTGATTGAGCATGTAGATATCTCTCTTTCCACAGAATGGCCAGCCCATGACTGCTAAGAAGAAATTCATCTACTCTGCTAAAACTTCTCAGTGACTTCAGATGTTTCCAGGTAACTGGATCCCAAATCACTGCAGGATGGTGATGCTAAAGACAGAAATGCATTTTTTCAGGCACTGTTTCTCAAAGTTTTTCAAGGTACAGTTTCTTTCTGGTTGATCTCTGAACACCTGAATAGTGGTTACAATTTCAAGATAATTTTTCATCTCTGACACTTCAGAACCCTTCTTGAAGCCCATTGTGATCTGTAGTTTGAAAAAATAATACTTTACAAAACAAACTCTGGTGAGCAGCTTTCACCAGAGATTACTGTGATTAAGAAACAGCTTATTGACAATAGTTTAATTTTTGAATTTCTCAAACCTTTTCCTCAGAGCAACCAAGAGTGCTGAGCATCACAATGACTGTAATACATAATTTAAGCTATTATTCTCTAAACTGAATGGAGATGTAGAATTCAGTAAGTCAGAAGAGATTTGATTTTTTTAGTTTATTGAGATAAGACTGTTGCCTGCACAAAAGCTTTCCCTGCTGCAAAGAGAAGACAATTAGATCCCTGAGGGGCACAGTAATTTGCAATTGTATTCATTTGTAAAACAGAAACAAATGTCAAGTCTTGTACAGCAAAAAGGGCATGGGGCCTTCATAATGGGGCAAAAAAATAATAAATCTTGTAGCTTGCTAATAACTTTATTTGTGTGCTTAAACAAGGCAAAAAGGATGCCTTTGCATGCAGCGGCCCTGTAAGAAATTGATGTACTTGGACTACACTGATAGAGAAGGCTTTATACACTTCTTGTCAAGTTCTTAGAATGATGTAGTAGTGATAGAAACAAGAAGTATTAACACTAATAATACTAATAGAACATTCCACTGTGCAGCACATAGGCAGGTGACATATAATTCACTGAGGAATATATTGATAGTAGCAGATAAAAGAATGTATTTGAGTTCAGCTTGTAGTGAGATTTGTTTTCCCAAGATGGGAGTTTTGGTATCTGTCATCTCTCAATTTTGCCAAACAAAAATACTTGGTATGATGCTGGATACTTTGCTTTTTTACAAAGGGCTGCCTGGGTTCTGTAATAGAATATATTAAACTTTGTTTCTGCTGTGAAAGTTTATGGCATTTTCTATTTCCTTAACGAGACCTCTTAAAGAAAGAACATTAACAAAGAAATTGGTATTTAACTGTATGATCTGGCTTGGAGCCTGCAAAGAAACATTAGGAAGGAGAGAGGAACACATTGTTGGAGAAGAGGGAATTTTGCAGCCCTTTTTCTTTGTGTGTGAATCACTTAGTCCTGAGGTACTGAGGGCACCTTCTAAGATGTGAATGTCTTGTCTTGGACTTCTTGGCCTGGATTTGCTCTGGTGCAGAGCAGTTAAATACACATTAATTTAAGAAATGCTAGGAAATCTGACCTTGGAACAAATTTTAAGTGAAGCCTTTAATTCAGGGCAATGGTTTGACAGGTTTTTTGAGATACCTGAGCCAGCTTCTTGAAAGTGCCAGACCCAGCAGAGCTAAGTGGGAGCAGTGGAAGTGACAGGTAGATGCCCTTTGGATGATTGGTGCCCCTATCTGATGACCCAAAAAATAAGAGATAACATATGTTTGAAAGTGAGGACAAAAAAAATGGCCTAAATCTACGTAGACTGACTGTAAAAACCTACCTTTTTTTGGGCCATGAATTTTTAAGATCTGTACCCCAGAACACAGATCTGTAACCCCTCACCTTAATCTCCAGCAGAAGACATTTGGGTTATTCAAAAGCAGAAAACTGATCTCACATTAAATAATTTGAAGAGCAAAATAGTGAAGCAATTGATTTCCATGGCTGAACTGCCACGGATTTCTGAGTGGGCAGCAATGTGCCTCGTGCAATAACTCAGCTTTTGTCTGGGTGTTACTGCAAATTTTACTTCGTTATTCCACCATCTTAGTTAACAATTTGTTCCAGCTTAAAACGACCACGGAGAAGCTTTTTTTTACAGCAAATTTAGAGGCTGGCTGAGGCTTGGGATTTTAACTCAGTGATTTCCATGGCTCCAGCCATGCCATTGCATGCCGTTTTCCCAGGACACAATAACCTACCCAGCGTCGGATCATACTCCCAGATGAACCTCTTGGTCAGGAAGCGCACGACGAGAGCTGGAGGGACAAAGAGATTCCGGGTGAGAAGGACAAGGCATCACCTCAAACAGGTTTTTTTAAAGCTTTCCCAGCAAAGTTTTCTGTCCAAGTGGACGTGTAGCAGCTCCCCTGAACTGGGAGCAGAACTCAGTTGCTGCTTTTCGGGGGCACTTGAGAACTTGTCACTGTTTGCGGTTTTGGAGGAGGGCAACAAAAAGAAACAAAAACCCAAACCAAAGCCCGTTGCAACATTAAAGCCCCTACTTTGGATTATTTATGTTTCCTACAACCAGCGGGAAAAGAGTTGGCAGTTCTGGAAGCAGCTTTGACACTTCAAAATGAGGGCTTGTTCAAAATAATTTTATTCTTGAAAACTTGCCTTCGGATTGTAGACCTTGTAAGGCAGAAATAATTGGCTAAATAGCTCCCCTCTCTATTTTGGCATGCTTTCCTTGTCACACTTTAACTTCCATGTTTTGCCTACTTGAAGCAAACAGATGAAGTATTTCAAACCAGTGGTCAACAAACACTATTAATCAATTTGCAGAAATTAGGAAAAAATGTTAGATTTTGGAGCCCTGGACAGCTAGTTCTTCATTTCAGCTTACAGGCTAAGATCTTGCTATTTATATTCTTGAATTTAATTTTTTTCTATCCCCTCCAAACCCTTTTAAAACAACTTATATAGACTTTGATCATTCTTTAATTTAAAACTAAGCAGTTCTTTGAATTTCTAGTGATGCAAATGAATCATTTACCACTGCAAACCATCCAAAATCCTTTCTGCAGATGAAGCCAGAGATGTCACTGCACTAGCTCTGAGTGCAGCAATTACAGCCACAGGAAAACTTTTCCCGGTCATTAGAACTTCGTGATTGTTCCATTCTTCTTTTGGTTGCAGGTGGACAGGGAAAGGTGAGTTAAACCCAGTTCTGATCCTTTTCAAAAACGAGGCCAGGAGAATGCCCTACATCCCAGACTTCTCTGCCCAACAGTAGGATAAGGCAACAGTCTGCAGAAAAAATCTGATTAATTAAGATTTGCTTAATCAGACAATCAGAATATTAGTGTTAAGAAGATTAACTATGGTTCATACTTGGAGGGGTAATCAGAAGCTGATCCTAAGGAAATGAGAGCACCACACAAGAAGCAATTTGAAGTTACTGTTATTTTAAGTTTCTATTTTCCTTAGGAAGTTCTACTTTGATTTTTTTTTTCTTTCTTTTTTTTGCTTAGGCTTTGTCAAAATGCTGTCCTTGCTCCTCAGAGTAGATGTTGCAATTCTTAGTGAAAGCAACTTTTCAAGTCATGGTCCTTGACCTGAATGTCATAACAAAACAAGGTGATGTCTTTATAGCTGATTTCCCATCCATGGTGGTGTTGCACCAGGACTTTTTTCTGCACCTTTTATCTTAGCTGGAATAGTTCAAGCATCTTGTTGTCTTGAAAGCTGGGTCATTATTCTTCTCTATTTGATGGCAATAGGTTGTCTCTTACCATCTTCTTTGTCAAGGACAGATTTAAAAACAGATTAAAAAAAATTGAAAAGATTTTAAAATATTTTAGACAGATTTTATAAATCAAATAGATTTTAAAAATTTCTTCTTTGACAGCCATACTGTGAAGGAGAAGCAGTGATGGGCCACCTGTGTGGCAGTGCCTGAGCCTGTGCCTGGACCTGGAGAAGCTAATGAAGAGAGACAAAAGGCAGAAGAAACCTGTCCAAATATTTTTATACTGAAACATGCTCCACTTATTTATGACAACCTTGTACTTTTGATGGAAATTGCTGGAGAGGAGAGTAGAAATGATGGAGGGGACTGGAATTCTGTCAAGCACATCTAAGCACGGAGGGCAGCAGTTCTGAGGGAAAAGAGGGACAAGAGCTGATTTTGGAGGTACCCAAATATAACGGGTTAGAAGGGGACAATCCATAAGAAGTAAAAGTAGATTGGAGCTACTGAGATGAGCCTGGGAGGAGAAAGCCACAGTGATGTACCCAGGATGAAATGGTGCAGGTGTGCAGTGCTGCAGAGGTGGAGAATTAGAGATCACAGGTGTAAGCTCTGGTGAGAAGGGGAAAGCTAGGCTGTATTTATCTCCAGCACAGGCAGATACATAAATAATTATGTGTTTAGGAGGGAGCTGAACTCAAGAAGGGAAGGGTGGGAGGTGGCTGCCATGCACAGTCAGATGGCAATTGGTTTCTCTGCTGGCAGATCTCAGTGGGGAGCACAGAAAGCACAGTGAGCCACTTGCTAGGCACTGCTGCCAAGGAAATATTTTTATAAGTACTTTCCTTTCCTTTCCTTTGGGCCCAGTGAAGGGAAATAAACCCCACCTTAGCACAGCCCCAGTGAGTGGGGAACTCTCAGCTCCAGAGCCATGTGCTCTGTGTCAGTTTTGGGGCACACATCCTGGGGCTGTGCAGAACTGCTGCTCCTCCAAGGCTGGCTCTGCTCAGCCTCCCTGCTTCTGACCCAGCCAATTCCTTCAAAATACCTCTGCTCTCTTTCATGGCAGTGGCCACAGCCCATCCCATAAAGCTTTTCACTTCCACACATCTTTATGGGGCTGAAGATTAGCAGCTAGCTGCATTTCACAGATGGAGAACGTGAGAGGCTCTTGATCCAGAGCCTGTTCTGTTTGTAAGTATTGCAGACTATGTTGGACTGGAAATATCTTCACTTTTGCCTCATTAGGGGTGCTTAGCAGATGGGCCCCTGACATCCAGTCGAGTATTAAAACAATGTAAGTGATTTTGCTGCCTGGTTTGCCTGGAAATAGACGATGAGGGAAGAGCTGGGAAGGGCATCCAAGTGCTTGGGCTGTCAGTCTGGAGACCCAGCTTGCTGGCCCGTGCCTCCTGGCCCAGCAATGCTCCCCCAGGGCAGGGGTATCACTGTGGAGCCACGCTGTTTATGTGCAGCTCACTCCCTGCCAGATTACATCACTTTTCTGCAGAATAACTCCTGCCAGCAGAAGAATCAGGAGTGAGGACATTAGCAATTCACCAGGCTCAGAGCTGGGGAAGTCAGATTTCTGCTGCTGGCTTGAATGATGCTTTGGGCAAAGCAATAAAATCCCCACATGTCTTTTGTAATGTTGCCTGAAGGATGAGTTGGGATGGGCATCACTTCCCCCTCACCTGAGCAAAGGTGTGTGTACTGTTTGACCAGTCACTTTTACTTAGGTATGTTTAGCTCTAATACTAATAATGAGCCAAAACCAGCCCAAGAGACTAAAGAAAACCAATCCAAATGCTGGTTTTTGATTGAAAACAACATTGGCACTGAGACTGTCTGAAACACATTATCTTCTGATTAAATTAAGTGGCTAATTCCAATATTCATATTAAAATGGCCATTTCCAGCGCTCGTCCTCAAATTCATTTTGAAGCAGCCAAGGTTCAGATTGGTGCAGTAGTTAACAGGAGTGAATTTCATGGCCCTCCACTGAGACTGGTTCAGGCTTTTCCCTGAACACTTACTGCTTGTGAAATACAAGAACTTGCAGGCTGGGAAGGAAAGAATCTCCAACAAGCTGCACTGTGGATTCCTGCTGTGTTTTTTGGAGACATGACCGTCACCAAAGGGAACTGATGTAATGTCCCAGCAAAGGAAGAACAGACTCATGTCTCCTTCTGCCTTTCCTGACACCCTCCCTTCCAAGTCAGCTGTTCTGTGCAGGGTATAAATTAGGGTAGAACTTGGCACAGGAGTTTCATTCACTCATGTTTAAAACTTCTGCCTTAGAAGTTATTCTTGGAGAAGAATCATGACTATCTGTCAAATACATTTGCAGTGCAACCCCACTGCAGACAATGAAGTTATATCAGGGTTTAACTTGGCATATAAACCAAGATTATCAACCACATAATTAATCAATTTCTTTCAAACTGGTGTGGCTGAGTCCCTTACTCAGCTTTAAAAATCCCAGTCCATATCTTTTGAAACTTTTTTTTTTTGTTTATGTGATATTTTGCATCTTGCTTTAGATCTTTGTTTGGATTTAGTAACATATAAATGCTCTAGCTAAATTTACAATCTGTCTGAATACATATCTTTGTGGATTTGGTATCATTCCAGCTAATACAAGCTGAGTTTTTTGAGGAAGAAAGGAAGCAGGGTTTTATTTGAAAAACAACCCCCTTCCCAAAAAGTTACAGAGTTCAAAGTTATTCTAAGAAAAATAACAGTTTTCCACAGTGAAATAACTCTATGATGACTCTTTTATGCCATGAGAATTTTTAGCTATAAAAATGGTCTGAAAGTAGTCCCATTATTTAACTTATCAGCAAGTCCATTCCTGGTGCCATGATGATATGTCATCACTAAACCCTACTTGGCAGGACACACCAGAGTGGTTAAAACCAAAGGTTATAATGATCAAAAGGCACTTTCAGAAATGAATTATTTAGCTTTTTAAAAAATTATGTATTTTTGTTAGAGAGTTCATCCCCCATTCACTTTCTCAGAGGGCATTTGTGTGTTGGAATTTCAGTCCCCCTGGAAGATGTGGTGAGTTCCAGGTTTCAGCGCTGCTGGATTCTGGCAGGTGATGTTCTGCCTCCTATGTCCACCTTTGGGCAATAATGGTTTGTTTTAAAGACAAAACCATGAGAATTTCATTTGCTCCTGGAAGTGAAGGTCATCTGGGGGTGTCTGTGTGTGGGGGAAAGTGTGAAATGATAATGCAGAGTCCCTTTCTGGCCCTGGTGTAAACGTGCCCTTGCTCTGCATCCCTGGGGCCGGGTGTGACTCAGCTCTGATGGGATCTCTGGAAATTCAGTGCTGTGGGGGTGTGAGAGCTGAGTGAGACACTGACAGCAGGACTTCTCTGCCTGTGCCTCCTCTCTTGGTTTGCTCACTGTGGTCACTCCTGATCTTGGGACCCGCTGCAGTAAATGAGATTTTTCCTTCAGTAAATCTAATGGAGCAAAGCAAGATCAGTGAGAAAAACAAGGGAGAATTCAATGAAGTATAAAAACGTTTTGCTTTACACTGCCTTGCTGTTTCAAACTCTGCATGTTTTAGGCACATTTAAGTCACTGTTTAAGCAGTGAGCTGTTTAGAAAAATTACTGTTTATGATAATTTTTCTTTAACAGCACAGGGAGGTCCTCCACTGACTGCCAATATAAGTTTAAAAGTATACACACTTTTATATATAAAGATCAATCAAATATAAATCCCAAATGTATATACTCTTATATACACCACATAGCAATTTATCTATAACAGTGTGTGTGTGTGTATATATATATATAGGTGTATATATACTCTGCTATAGTAAAAACAGACCCAGCTGTGGGATGAAATGTGTTGCTTTTGCCTTTCAGGAGGTTTCACTGTGTAATGCAGGCTTTTTTCTTCAGTGGTAAGGGCTTCAGTTCTGTGGATTCAAATCTGAGTACCAAGAATGGTTCAAATGTCTTTTTGTTCTGGTGGAATATAAAGGGACTGGAATACCTGTCTCAAATATCTGTCTCAATTCCCACAGCAGGATCATGGTTGAAACCACCATTCCATGTTCAAGTATCTCAAAACCACTAATATACTTTCAAATGTACAATATTAGGTGCTGTATATTGGATTTATCTTTACAGTACATGATATTTTACACGCAGAGTGTGAATGCAGTGGGACTCCAAAGGCTGTTTCAGATAATAATTCAGTAGGTTGTTCAATTAGATGGCAATAACTGACCTTCTTTTCCCAAGGTTTTTGGAAAGGGTATCCTGCTGTGGAAGAGGCAGAGACCATAGCCCTGCTCATCTGTGGTTTTCAGCAGCATCCATCAGGTTATTCATGCTCTGGCCTGCCTAAATGCCAGTGCATTTCATGTCGCTGCCCCTTTTCAATTTCTACTACAAGGTTTTGGGGAGTATTTCTTTTGTTAGCAGCAATTTCAGTCCATCTCAGATGTAATTGCATTTTGCTGCTGTGGGAAAGATGTGATTTTAGGAACTTCTGAGTGGAAAGAGCCTGGGAAAAGTAACCTGTTTCAAGGAGCTCATCTGAAATTCTGGCAGTCCATGGCATGGTGTGTTTACAAATTCATCTCAGCTGTCTTAATAGCAGACTGCACTTCTCTGTATGCTCCTCTGGATAGTTCATTCTGATTCTTTTGTTGATTAGTAGTCATTCATCCTATCCCCTCTGAACAGGAGGATTTTTGTAGTAATGTTCTGCCCACTGCTTTCAGTGGTCAGGGCATGTTTTTACAATGGCTGCTGCATATGGAACTCAAGAAGGAGGCTTAATTTACATTACATTACCCCATTCCATAACTTCAATATAAGGTTGTTTATTCCACAGGTTGCTGTTCTGGCCAGGAGCAAAAGACATTTTCTTTCATGAGGCACATTCTGGTATGACAAAGCCATTCTGGAAAGGCACAGCTTACTCTTTGCTGCGAGGCTGAAGGCTTAGAGTAACTCAAAATGCTTAAAAATACAGTTTTATCAGGCTCTAGTGAGTCAGCTTGAATGAGAGGGCAGTCAGAAACTGAGTAAAGCCACTGGCATTAGTGCTGGATCACTGCCTGTACTTGTAATCTTCTCAACAGAAAAAGTACCTTTGTCAGAGTGCCTTGCTCTGCTACTGATCTGTATGGATCAGCACAAATGGTGACTAGAAATGGCATAAAGGGATGCAGAGCTCCATATTTCATGTTGGTAGCAGCACTGGGTCTTTCTGTGTGAGCAGAGAGCTGCCACTCTCTTCTCAGCCTCATCATAATAATTTTCTTGTTTTATTTTAAGTTATGTATAGTATATCAAACGAGACCACAGCTTGCCTCAAATTAAAAACAAGACATTCCCTGGCTTTTTCTGTGATAAACATAATTTCTTTTGTATGCACACCTTGGCTTCCTGTATTTGGCTCCATGGAAATCTCAGTCAACCTGGAAAATCTTTGCACTGCAATTACAATCCAGCTAGAGTAGGATTCTCAGGAGGATCTTGAGAGATCATATGTCCTGTGCAATTTCCATCTTTCTTTGGCAAAGGAGTTTTGGTGAACACTAGAATTTTGTAGTAGCCACGAATCTGTTGATAGATGCATGCCTGGAAGGTGCTTGTGCCACAGAGAGATGAGGAATTAAGGCAACAAAATACATTGAAAACTGACTCATGGATTTTTAATCATCCTATTTTTTTTATGAGCCCGATGACAGAAGACTTGGTAAATGTTAGATCTTTTTAACACCATGCACAACACAATATTTAGGGGGACCCATCTTTTTCAAAATCAGCTATTCTCATATTTTAGCTATGCCTTTCTTTTTTTTGCTCTCCCTCCTTTTCTCTGTGTTGTAAAGACACCTGCTCCTGTTATTTGCTTGCCACCTGGAATCTTGAACTTTTGTTTGTACAAGCAATTTATTTTTATTTTTTTTTTAGAGCAAACAGCTCTGCCATAACACTTGGAGAATTAAGAGACAGAGCAGGAGGAGCAGAGAAGCTCCATAAGAGGTATTTCCACAGTAGGGTTTGCAGTGCTGAAGGATGATAAAAGTGAATGATAGAAAGGCTATGATTAACAACTGAAGTGAAATGGAAGGCAAACACTATGGACCACATCTTCCTCACAGTAAAAAGAAATATGTTGCAAAGTGTAGAAATGATTAGCTGAAGACAAAAGCTGAGTCTGAATAAAGGTTTTCTAACATGCTATAGAGTTTGTCATTCCTAGAGGCAAAAAAGTGACCCTAAGGGAGGTGGAACTGGTGGAACCTGATGGTATCTAAGGGTATCACCCCCAGCATTATTTTTTATTTTCTGGAGCAGGTTAGGAGAGCAGGTGTGGGTGGAGAGCAGTTTTTCATAAATCACCAGTGATCAAAGCTTGTTGTAGTCTGAAGCCTAACTGGTGATCTCACATCACTGCTCATCCCATCCTCATCATGTCAGGAGCAAGATTAATTAATCCCAGATCCTGGAAGTAGTGATTTCCTGTAAGACCACATTATAATGGGCAAAGATAAATACTGCTAAGTGGTCCAGCCAGTACAGTACAGAGTGCTGTGCTTGGTTCCCAGTGCTAGTGACAGCACTAAATGAATTTAAACTAATTCATTGTTGTGATAAACAACTATCATCTCCTATCTCTGGCTGCAATTACAGTTTTATGAGCACCCATTTGGTGCCTATAATAATGCAGGGGTTATTATTAGCCTCCTGCTTGGAATCTGGACACACAATCCTGGGAACTGTTCAGAGTAAACTTTCAAATTATGTGTGTGTGTGACAGGGGGGAAACATGATCTAAATTTAAATGGTAAATTTCTGCTTTCATTTTCAATGCTTAAGGGCATTCAGCTAATAAACATCGCAGGGCTTCAAACAAAATAGAAGAGACAGTAGTAGATAATGGATGCTGTAAAACCTCTGACTTATCTCAAGTCTGAAACGTGGAGGATTAACATAACTTAGTTTATGATGCTCATCACAGCTGCCAGGAGACCTGGACCTGCCTCCCCAGAGTGCAGCAGCTACAGGGAGTGCTCCTCTGCTCTCAGCTGAGCAATTAGCTGTACTTAGTTAAAAGTCTGCATTAAGAGGGAGCTTTGCTACATTTCTCCATGCTGAATAATGAGTTATAGCCCACAAGTCTGAGGTGCTATCTGTGGGAGATTCTCTTGTTCATAGAAATTACAGATAAGAAACAGAACAAGCCATAAATTCAGGGCTCTTTCAGTCATTATCTCATCCAGTGGTTTATCCAGTTCGAAGTGGCCTTGGTGATGGGATTTTCTTCATTCTTTTTACATGAGGCTGAAAACACCAAGTTCCTGTTTGTTCTAGGGGGACTTGAAAGATCCCACAGCAGTTTTGCAAGGGGATTGTGTCATCTTTCCCTTCAAGGATCCTCTCCTCCATCCTGAAGCTCGGTGGGTACATACCACCACAGGGGATAGCAGTGTCAGGGGCTCAAAGATCCCTCAGGTCTAGGGAAGTTTGCAATTATAATGGTATCAGCTTCTATTATTTTCTACGGCCAGTGTGATAAACCTCTCTCTCATGGCTAAGTTTTTCTTCTGATGTTTTGTTTTAAGAACACTTCCTCAGTTTTAGCCGGTGCTCTTTTCAGAGTGAGCAGAGAGGATGTAAACAGTTCCACTTTCTCTGACAGCATTTGAATGGAACAGAGTACAATTCTGTCTCCTGTGACTGCCCTGCAGAGTGCCACACTCTGACTGCAGTAATCTGCATTTGCTTAGCTGCTCACAGTGACAGTCTGAGGCATGGAGAAACACAGCCCTGGGACTCCACAGCTTGACAGGCAAGAAAACCTCCAATTGCTCATGATGAAAGCTGATGCAGTGACCAGGGAACCAATCCAAGAGTGGTTTACATTCCTTGCTCCACCATGCTTCATGTCTGGCTTTGCCCAGAGTGATGGGTGATTACATTTTCAGCACTATTACTGTGCCTGGCAGAACAGAGAGGCAGCCAGCACGATGCCCAGTGGTATTTAAAAGGTGTTGGGCTGGAGGGATGCCCTTTCCCAGCATCATCCCATCCATTCCTGCCCACCAAGGGTCTTGTCACTCCCCAGCCTGTAGCTCACTCAGCCATACTGATTCACTTGTGTGTGGGGATGGACTCAGTTAAATTCTCCTGATTCAAAAGATGCTCTTCCCCCACTACTGGTTTGTTGTGGGTTTTTGTTTGATTGGTTCTTGTTGGTTTGTTTGTTTCCATTGGTTTGTGTTGTTACTTGGTTCGTTGTTGCTACACCTGGAAATTTCTCTTACATTAGAGCATTTCTAGAAATTTTTTGCAGCCTGTCTTCCTCCTTCAGTCCCCAAAGAGCTGCTGAAAATTTTGGTCCTTAGTTTCCCTGCCCATTCCCCAGTTTCATCTGGAACTTGTGTGTAATGCTGTTGCTGCTGGGATAAATGGATTATCACTGCAGACAGACTGATGCTGACAAAGCAGAAGTGTTTTAGAAATACAAATAGCACTTGGATGCTGAAACAATGCTTTCACAAAAGTACCTTTAGAAGCTGTTCTCAGACTGCAAGAATAGTCTATAACCCTTATAGACTTTTAAAAGCAGTTCCCTACTGCTTTTAAAAACGGAAGTAAATTTAGATGGCATTTTTAACTTTCCTGATGCATCCTGGCATAGCCTCCCCAGGAGATAAAGATGAGCCACAAGTGACTCTACTGTGGGGTGGGGTGAACTCTTCAGCTCCAGCTGAGTTCAGCCAAAGCTGAAAGCCTGGCTGACCTTTTTTACAGGAGCAAGGGGTTTTTTTTAAGGTAGTCTTAAATCCCTTCTTTACTGTTTTGGTTTCATACAGAAGAAGAGATATGGTCTTTAAACTCTTCTTACAGGCAGTGTCCTGCCCTGGAGGCTTTACCTTTAGATGGAAGAGCACCTGGGAGGGCTGAGCTCATCCACCCAGGGCAGATGTGATGAAGCCTCAGTGCCTGGAGCCCTAGGGGGGACAATAAAACCCAGCAATGCTGCTCCTGTGCCCCCCAGCAGCATTGCTCTGTTGTGCTCCCCTCTATCTGCTCCACCTGCTGTCCTGGAGGATGAGCAATCAAAGCAGCAGCTCCTGCTCTCAGCACTGTTATCAGGATCAGAGCTCAAACAGGAGTTTTATTATTCCACCCCATTCTCTGAATTCCCTTCCCTCCCATTCTTCAGGGTTTAGTCCAGGAGAAGTGGCAAGAAGAGTAAGAAATGAGAGAAATGAGGGGCCAAAAGAATCAGCATCCACCAGCTTTGGCTTGTGTTTGTACTGCAGAGTGAATAATTTACCAGCCTCAATGAAAGACTAATTTAGGCTTGACCTATTTGATGCAAGTAAAAAGTAGTTAATTTTAAGTCTGAGCCTTTTGGTTTGGTAAAAGGCCTGCATGGAAGCAGAGGCAATTTACTGTGAGCAGGGAAGAGAGAGAAGCAAGAAATGCCAGTAGAGCCCCAGTGGAAAGGACAGCAAACACTGACACAGACAAATGCAGCCAGTCCACAATCCCAGCCAACTGACACACCAGGAAAAGCCAAAAAGTCCAGCAAAGTCACCAGGTTCAGCTTTCTGCAGGATTCCTATTTTGCTGTTTAAGTCCACATCTAAAGCAGATAGGACAGGGAGAGAGGGAAGTGGAAGTGACCATTTGGCCCTTGTCCTACAGCAAAGAAACAGAGTCAGCCTTGAGCAAAGGACCCCTGTGATCCTCAGGGGCTCTGTGCACACAGGGCTGGCTCTGACCTGCAAGTGAAGGCACAGAGGGAGTCTCACACAGACTGTGAAGGCAATCCCCTCACCACACCACCTTTTCCTCCATTCTGGAAGAGCCTTTGTGCATTACTTTTGATAAGGTGGGTTAGGATGGAGCCCTTCAGAGCAGAGCACTGGCAGTGAGGATCCCCATTTCTTTGGATACCTTGCCTTCCTTTTGGCAGCTGTGTGACAGACTGCTGCCACCAAACCCCACAGAAACAGCTGGGGCACACAACTACACAAAGCCCAGGGATTCTTGCATGTCTTGCACTCAATCCTAACAGCCTGCTGAGCAGATCTGCTGCCGTTTAATTAGGGTGTCTGGGTCCACCTCCTGTCCTTCTGTAATGACATTAGTCAGAAGTGAACAGTCTGGTTCCTGCCTCTCCCAGGCCAGCTGAGCTGCTGGTGTAGAGCTGGTTAATTGCACCACTGACTTTTAAAGGTCAGCTCTCACGGAATCTAATAACACTCGGAAGATTTCCAGAATAAGGTAGATTGGGAAGAAGAGCCTGGATCCCTCCCATGAGATGCTGCCTGTTGAGCTGAGGGGCAAAGCAAGGGCCCTGCAGCATCCCTCAGGCAGCCCAGCCATGGCCAGATGGTAAAGGGCACCCTCAGGGGCTTGGCACCAGCTTCTGTGGGGCTGTGCACCCCAGCAGAGACCACAGGGTAAGGGAGATCGGTGTACCTGAAAGGGAGTGCTAAAAACAAATTGCTCAGCTGCTTTGTCTTTATGTAAGGTACTGCATCGTATCCCAGAAATTCTACATCCTTGGAGTGTCCTAACAGGAAAGCTGAATGGTTGCTCAAGAAATGTCTCAAAAGGATTCAGAAGCCTGAAGAGGCTTGGGAACAATGAGAAGGTTTCAGTGAAGGATGGATGTCCTCAGTTTTATGCATGTTCTATCTGTCCCAGAGAGGAAAGCAGATCTGCTGCTGGAGGTACCCGACTAAAATCTACAGTTTACATGATGCCTTGGATTTTAACTTCCATATTTTTCAGATCCTGTAGTGTTTAATATGTAACTCTGAAATGTCCTGAAACACTGAGAGCTGCTGCTCCCTCACGTTAAGATGGACAGAACAAAGCTTCTCTAGGCCTGATCTCCAAGGACACCCAGACTGTGCTGGGCCCAGAATGTGTAACCCAACATCCTGGAAAGGGGGGCAAACTGGGGAGAATGACATCATTAGCTAAAGTTATAATTGGGGAATTTATGCTGATATGCAAATGGACCAAAACCTATAAAGTTGGGAAGAACTCGTGACTTGTTTTCCATTTTGTCGTCCCTCTTGGGGCCCAGGGTGAGAGCAGCCTCTGGCTGCCCAGGGTGGGCCTTGAAGGCCTTCAAATAAATACCCACTTTTATTCCCTGGCTCCTGCCTGGTCTCTGTTTCTGGGCAGCCACTTTAGGCATCATACACAGTTTATTCACCAAAGATAATACCCTCTACATTGGAAAAGCAGATTCTCTTGTGTTTTCCCTTCCTTCACAGGAGCAAGGCCAGCAATGGGCACTGCAAGAGCCTCTCTCTTGGTACAGGAGATGAGACAGCTGAGGGCAATTGCTGCTTTTCCCTCCCTGAGTTCCCTGGCAGGCAGGAAAGGAGATCCTCAGCTGGGACACTCCTTCTTCCCTCAAACAGACGCTTTTCCCCCTCATGCAAGCACCTGAAACAGCTGCAAGCCCTAAAAATCTCCAGTCCCCTCTCTGTTCCAAGTTCAGCCTGCCTTGAGCCAAGTGGTCTTCACAGAAAAGGGGAAGTTTTGAGAGACATCAAAGAGGAGCTTTGGCTCTGCTGCTTCCCAAGGAAGAGTAGTCAATATATGTAATTACAGCTGGGACTTCCACTCCTCTTCTTGGCAGACAGCCTTGTTTAAAATCTTTCATTATCAATTCACAACTGAGTTTATACAAGATGAGTAGATTTTTGTGAGTGTGTGTGTCTTTCTCTGGCTGACAGTTTTCTAACATTGTTTAGCAAGAAAAAGTTTGAACAATCACTTTTATCTTTTTCCTTGATTTTCTTCATCCTTTTTCATTCCTTCTTATTGATTTTTTGAGGGCTTTTTCCTTTGAATTTTGGCTTGTTTTTGCATGTGCTTATTTTATACTGATTTGCATGCAGATAATCTACTGGAAATGCAGTTTGGGTAAGATGTTTACAAACTGATATTAAATCTCTCTGCTTGTTTGCACGAAACAGTAATTGAATAAACACTGGTTATTAGTTTACTTGCATATTTGCTTTGCATTCTTTCACTTGGTTTCCACAAACAACACAGGGATGTTTGTTCTATACTTAATAACCTTTAGAATAGTCTAAAGTAAGTAAATAAATAAATAAAATTCTTGGTGTGTTCCCTTTATAAAAAGAGGATTTTTTGTAATAGTAAGACAGAGAGTAGCTTTAATTTTTCTTAGTATTGCTGTTTTTCTGTTTTTTCACATCCTTTAATTTTTTTGGGTACATATTCACTCACTCAGCTCCTGGGTTTTTTTTTTTGTTCTTTATTGTCCTGTTTCTTCCACTATACCCATTTTGCCTACAGCAAGCCATGAGATTAATAAAAGAAAGCTTGGCTTAAATGCATTTATGTTTCAAGAATTGAAACAACATAATTTTTGTTCCATGCTTTCCATATCAATGGAAAATTCCATTCACAAAAAACCCAAGTGCCTGCTGCTGTGTTTTACAACCATATAACGCTACAATCTTTTGATTTGATTTTCTGAGTTCCTTACCTAGGGTCTGTATTGCCTTCCTTCTGCTGAGACCTTGATTTTATATAAGCTAAATGTTGGGTTCCTAAATCCTGCAAGAGCTCTCAAAATATTTTATCAGTTTGGTGCTGATAAGCAATTGATGTTTCCTGCTTTCCAGTTAATGCATCACAATCAGAGACTTGCACGTGGCTTTCCTCCATGTGATGTTTCCAGCTCTATAAGCAAGCTGATACAAATATTTGATATGAGCTGTTAGATAATTTTGTTTTCACTCACAGTTCTGCAAGATGACTTATTCACTAGAAGAATATGTTTTACCATTTTATGATAAACATGAGGTATATGGACATGGCATAACCTGCTGAAAGCCACCCAGCAGAGCTGGCATAAAAAGAAATCCCCAGTTCTGGACTCCATCAGGTAATGCTACTTTGTGACATTTTACTGCATAGGCTAAATTTTCCAGTAAAGTTAAGATTTTATTGCCTGCATTTTTTTTCCCCATAAAATATGAATTATATTGCATTTACTAAACATAGCTCTATGAGGAAGAAGAGCATTCAGAGCTACTTTGAATGCCATCCTGATTTCATTCATACTAATCCATCTATTTCTTTCTGTCACTTGGAGCTTCTCTGTAAGCTGAAATTGCTCAGCACTTCTTTTGAAGTTTGAAATAGTTCCACTCACTTAATTTTTTCTTTAATTCTTCCACATGCTTCTGCTCTGGCTGCCTTAGAGATCAGGAGAAAAATACTGAACCTTCCTTGCAGCAGGTTCTCTGAGGATTCTGGCATTACTTGTGCAGGCAGAGATGAGTTGCAGCAAAGCACCCAGATGCTTCTGCATCCCAAATCTCTCCTGGCACCTCTGAGCAGCCCTGGGTAAAGTACAACGTGCAGGCTCAGGAGCAGCAGCTGCACTGTGCAAACACTGTCATCTGACAAGCCCTCCCAACTAGGCAGGACTTCAAAGCAAAAACTGATTAGATTAAATGTTCCTTCATATTTGCCATCAAATCACTCTCCATCAGCACCAGCATTCACTTACAGCAACGAGCAGTGCAAGGTGCATGACAGTGAGGGCATGCCAAAAATTCAGAGGGCAGGTGGGGTAAAAATATTAGGCTCATCATAGTGTGCCTGCAATGATGTGTCTAGGTGTGTTTCAAGAATCTTTTTCTGTAGTTGCACTTTTAGCTTAGAATTTACTTATGCATTTCTGATCTATGTTTGGCTATATGTATATTTTTTAGCAAAATTGGGGCCACGTGCATGGTTCATATCTGTGCATGGGGATAACAGAGAATAAGGGACCACAAACAACTAAATGGTCACCAAGTCCCAGACTGACTCCACGTTCTTGATGAGTTGCAAAGGACACTGCTCTTGGATTCCAGAGTAAATACAGATTTAACGGGGTTGTTGTCAGTGATGAGCCCCAGAAGAGCAGTGGCAGAACCTGAGAGCACTGTGGGGGCCATTCTGTGCTCTGCATTTGTCTCCAAAGAGGTTACAAGGAGGGAGTGACCACTCTGGCTGCTTCATGCCTGGGTTTGGAAAGCCCTGGGAAGAGCAGGTCAGGGATCTCACTGGCTCTGAGTAGAGGGGAAAATGGTCAGGGAACCCTGACTGGCATGAACTACACACTACTACCAGTTATTAACCTTTTCAGAGAGTGACTTTCTCAGACTTTAACTTCAGAGAAACATGAGGAAGTGACTAGATTGCACCTTTCCCTTCATTAATTACAGTTTCTCTTATTTCCCATCCTTACTGAATATTTACCCCACCCTCTAGAGTCTGGTGTGAACTCTAATTTTCTGTAGTGTCCCACTCTGGTGTTTTTAAAAGCTCAATTTTGAGTTCAGTAGGAATTATGATGAGAATGAGTTGATGTGCAGCACAATTTTAGTATAGTAGTTTTTATGTTAGAGCCTAAATCTGTCAAATGTACCCTTTGGACAACATTTTCCCTGGAACACAAACACTGTGGCAATAAGTGGCTATTTCATTCAAGTGTAGGAAAGTCTGAGGAGGATGAACTCCTTGCCCATCGTGCCTGATGTTGCTTCTGCTGCTTTGGGCTTCAGCTCTCACTAAATGATACACTCCAGTTAGAAACTGAAGCTTGGGAAGTTGCTGCACTGCAGGAAATTCATCACAGGGAGAAGCTGCTGTGCTGCTGCTCGGGGGAGTGGAAGACTGGCAGCTCCTCTAACAGAGAACTGTGTCTTCTTGAGCAGCAGAGCTGGAGGGTTGGCTGGAAAGCTACACCTACTGCACCCTCTGCACGTCACCAGGGACTGCACATAACTAATAAAGTCTTTCAGGCTGGGAGCTTTTGCTGCTGGATATTGATCCCAGCACCTGCACAGGGCAAGGAAAGAGCAAAGACTGGAGGGAGATGTCCCTGCCAAAGCTGTAGCTGAGTGTGAGGCTCTTCTAGGAAATCAGTGCAACCAATGAAGCTTGATATTTTAATTGTCTTCTTTGCAGAAGTAAATCTGGTACTGAACAACACCGTTCAGTGGCTGTGATGAAAGGTTTGAAATGTGCCATGTATCCCCAGATGTGTGTCAGAGCAAGAGCACTCTCAAAGTGCTGGGTTTGAAGTGGAGGCTGAGGAAACAAGTGAGCTTGTCAAAGCCAAATTAAAATGCTTTTCCTCCTCCAGACCGTCCCCTGAAGAGCTATTGAGTTAGAATTTGGTATCCAAAGTTACCATTAAGTTGTGAACTAGCAGGATTTTTATGTTGCAGTTGTCAGTGTACCTGTAATGCTGGAGTCTCTAGTGGTGCTTCTGTAGAGGTATCTCTAGGCTGTATTTGACTTCCATCACAGCAGTGAATAGTTTAGTGGAAATTAAATGAGTGCAAAGAAGTGTGTATGTGTTCTTGAGCTCTTTCTAGCTCTGCTAGGGATGAAGATCACTGAATTTGATTTGCTAAGAAAAAAATCTCCAGGATGATGCTGTCTCTACCTGAAGGATTCTTGGTATTTTTCTATTTAAATTCATGTTTCTCTGCCAGGAAATAACATGTAACACCCAGGTAACCTTGAGCTCAGCTAAACAGACAAATGTTGTTCCAGTGCAAAATCTCCCTGTGGTTTTATTGCCCCTTTGGAACACAATTGCTGTAGAACTCTATGTGGGAAACTGTGCTAAAACTGCCCCTTTGAATGTGCTAATTAGAATCTGTCAAGCATATTTTGACTGGAAACGGTTCATGGCACAATGAACATATTTTTGGCCTCAACTGGATACTAAGACATGAACAACAGCAACAATACCCGTTACATATTTTTGTTAAAAAAGTCAGACAGCATAATTCTCATCAGGGACCACTCTTGATCTACTGACTACACGGCCCACCTTGGAACATGAAATTCTACAGAACAGCAAAGCTTTTAATTCCTGGTTGCAGGCTGGGGTGGTGTCAGGCCTGAGTGTTTTACTACCCAGAGACTCGTGTTCGTCAGCTACACATGAACGTGGCCCTCTCTGGAGAGAATAAATGGTATTTCTGGTCCCACGCTGCTGTAGGATGAATGAGTCACATATTTACTTGCAGGATCAGGCAGCAGGGACCTGCTGCACAGCAAACAACCACGCCTGGAGGCTCTGAAGCACTTGGGGGCTGTAAAGCTCTAGAATGATGCTGCTGCTCCTCCTGAGCAATGCCAAAAATGTCTTTGCTATTCAAATACAGGCTCCAATGGTATCTAGGGGAGTATCTGGGGGAGATAAAGAGAACCAAGGACAGGAACTGACAGGCAAGTAGGCTGGCTGGTTGTCACAGCTCAACATTTCGGGATATCAAAATGGTTTCTAGACCTTGAGCTGGACTCACTCTCCACACAGAGAACTTCAAGATTTTCCTGCTTCCCTGGTGCCAGAGAAGGTATAAAAGACAAGGAAAGAGCAGGGCACAGAGATGCTCTGTTCCCACTCTACTTTAGATCAATCACAGAGAGGAAATTACTTTCTGCCAGGGAAATTTCTGCCTCGGAAAAGGTTTCGATGAAGAGAACCTGTGCTGCTGGCTCAGTTCTTTGGCACCCAGTGCCATTTGCTCCCTGGGCTGTGCTTGCTGCCTGTCTGACTGCACAAGGAGCAGTGGAGGGGCTTGGTTCAGGTGCCTGAGCGCAGGTGTGAAGTGCTGCTGGAAATTCCCTGTGCTGCCTTTTGTGGCTCTAGCAGCCACTTAGAAAAGCACTGCCAGGGCTTGACAGCTCCTGTGTGCCACCAGCCAGCCTCCTGCAGCTGTCCCAGGTGGCACCAGGTGACCCTGTTTCAACAACTTCACACAGCCCTGGCGGGAGAATGTGCAGCCCTCATTCCCCCAACAAAAATGAACACGCAGGCAACTCTGCTTTGAAACCAAACCCCAGTTTAGTCTCCCTCAACATCTCCTCCACAGGAGACTTTTTATGTGGCTCGACATCTAGATTTGCATTCACAGGGTATCCCACAGCCTTGGAGTGAGCATGGCCCTATAATAATGCTCAGCTGTTCCTATGAGGATGATGAGGTCATCCCAAAACATTGGGATTTCTACTTTTTTTTCCTGCTTCTTGCAGATGAATATGAGTTGTTTCCTACCAATGCCTTTGATTTGCATCTCTAAGGATTTTCCTCCTCCCAAGAATGCAAATGGTGAGTGAGTCAGAGCCCACTTAGGAGAATACCCACCTGTGCCAGTGGTACAGGCTCGCAATCCTGCTGGGTGATCCAAAACTAAAAGCATTTCTGTGGATATTGCTACAGGAAAGCTCCTAAACCACCAGAACAAGGTTATAACGTCAGCTTGGGATGACCTTTGAGAGGCCAATACCCACAGTTTATCTCATCTTAAATTGCTCCCACAGGCACAACGTTTGTTCTGCTTTTTCAGCAACCAGTGGGAAAGCAACTCTGTTGTGAAAAATGAAAATGTGCTGCTTTGTCAAAGGCATTTGTTTTCTCTGATTGGGAGAGGAATGACATTTACACTCCGAATGAGATTATTTTCTCATGGAATTATTTGAGAATTAAGAAGGGAGAAGGTAAAAGTTTATTTAATAAATACTTTACAAGCAGTGGATGGGAAAATTAGATGTCATTGCCCTCTGCTTTGGCAAGATACCTTTATTTCCCCCAAAGGAAGCATAAAAAGCCAAACTCAAAATAGCCTCTGTCTTACAGGAAATATAGGAATTTCTAAATCTTACTCTGCACATACAGCTTCCCCCTTCTCACTGCCCAGTTACAATCCTGCTTTGTGCAAAACAAATGAATCCAGTGACTGGAAGGGCCCTGATGGAAATAACATACATGCTCTTACCCTGGTGAGATCAAACAGAAACCTTCCCTGCAAGAGATCAATATCAGCACTGGTGACACTACATAAACCACAGCACAGAAAGGCAAATCCTACCCCTTCCCGGAGACACTGACACAAAGCAGAGCAGGTCAGGCAGGGAACAGGAAAAACTGTACAAATACTTTGGGGTTATCCCTCCCATTAGTCGATTCTAGGACTACCCATTCATAGTTGCTAACTAAGATTAGTTGGATGGAAGAGGGGGAAAATTTACATGGTATAAAATCTACAGCGTTTTGCAATTGATTTACAGTTTCATTTAATTCTGGATTATGTACTCTCGAAGAATTGGAGACCTTCACCTCTACTGCTGTCCAAATCAAGGAGTTAGACAGTTTTTGTGACCCCCTAAAGCAGGACTTTAAAGTGCTCTTACTTATGCTACAACTCTTTATCTTGGAAAAACAGACATCAAAGTTTGCACTGATTCAGGACACATTCCTTGTTTGTGCTTGGAACAAAAAAAAAAACTTTCTGGATTCTGAGAAATTCCTGCACACTGTGGACAAATAAAACACTGTGATTTATTTCCACAATTCTCATAAATTTCCTTCTCACCCTGTAGTGTAAGCCTGCTTTCATTGCCTAAGGTAGGAGTGACTGAGGAAGTCAAGTATTCAGTCATTTCATGCTTGATGCTCTGAGACTGCATCTCTTTTGCCTTAATTTTCTTTGGAGATCTTTTTTTCCTAAGGATGCTACTGTGCTCTGGATTGGGTAACACTTGATGCTTTTAGTGTCTACACACACTGAGAAGTGTGTGCTGCTTCAAAATGTAGTCTGTAATTAGCTGAGCAGGTAATTATATACTTTTTAGAACACCAGTGCTGCTGCTGTACTCAGACCTGAGTGTTGCACATGCTGCTCTTTGGTTTGAGGCCTCTTTCAATGCCCAGCTTCCCTCTCATCTTGCAATTTCAGTCCTCACCTTTCCAGTGTGTACTCAGGCTTGGAGGCTGAAAGGGGAGGCTCTTTTTAACCTGGGCTCCCAAAAACAGACCTTAAATTGCAGGAAGACAGACCTTTGAGAAGGCTAGGAAAATGTTTGATAAGTACAATTAACAGGACTACAAAATGACACTCTGAAGAAGTTAAAATACTCCATTTGCATCCCTTGCAGTGACCTTTTTTATTAATGAATGATGTTTTTTCAAGCAGTCTATCAGTGACACTTGCCCTCCTTTCTGAAATATGTTGTGATCCTTATCATGTAGCTGCTGTTTGTGATAGCAAAACAGCCTAGAGCAAATATCCTGCTGGTGTAATTTGGCATAACTCCATGGAAATCACTGAGGCTATGAATGCTTCTCCAGGGACAGGATCAAACTCAGAGTATTTGTGTATCTGCTTTTTCAGGAACATGGTTTCATTTTTGAATATTTCAAACACGCAATTGTGATTCAAAAATTATTTTGACTTCTCTTGTCTCCCCAAGAGCTTGAAAGGCACTTGCCACGTGGCTGGAAAAGAACTCCTGACCAATTTCACTCTCAAAGATTATTTTATTTATAAGCCATGAAAAACCAAAAATAGCTGTGTAGGTAGAGGAGAATGGCCCTTTCATCCAGGCCCTGCACTCAATAGTTGTGAATTCATGAGCTGTGGCCAAAACCAGGAAATGGGCAGGTCAAGTTTCTCATGCTGTTAGTGCAGTTATATTACCCTGCTCCCACCAAGCTGCCCTCAGAGCACCCAGCCCTTGGTCCTGATCCCCTCCAGACCCCCTGGCTGCTTTCTCTCTGGCAGTTTCTCACACAGAGGTGCCTGTGAGCTCCTGTAGGCTGTGGCAGCTTGAAAGGGTGGTGTTTCCCCAGCCCAGGAGCGTGGGTGGCCACTGCATGCCATGGGAGAGGAATGGGACAGAGCTGAGGGGTCTCTGAGAGTGCAGGGCTGATGGGGAGGTGCTGTGCCCTTCCTACATCTGCTATGGGAGAGTCCAGAGGAAACTGCTCTCTGAATCCCACTTGGAAGAGAGGGGAAAAAAATACAGTTGATTTATTCCATGCCATGCAGACAACCAAAGAACCAGATCTGGGAGCAGAGCAGGCAGATAAGGTATCTGACAGGGTGGGTATACCCTGAACAGGTGTTTTTTTTTTGGACCTTATATATACAAACATGTGAATTCTCACCTGGTTGGCTCATTCTCTTTTTCCATTTGTGCTAGGTGAATGCTTCATTTTATTTGTCCACAATTAAACAGCTTTGTAGCTTCAGAACCAAACATGTGGAGTTTGAGCTTTTTATTGACTTTTTCCTTTATTTATCCCAACACTGGCTATTTATTTCACAGCTGCCTCTAATATCCAAATATTCAGTGCTGTCTTCATTACCTCTACCTCTTCAGCTAAAAGGTGACTCAGATATTACAGTGCAAATTGTTATACATTCCTTTCAGGGATATTTAGAGAGATGCTTCAGCTATAAAGATTGTAACCAGATCCCAGTCTGTCTCAAAGGCTTGCTTATGTTTGGATCCAATTGTTCTGGTTTATATCCATCCCTAGGAATGTTTAGTTATCCTTTAACTGTAAATGATGTTATTCATATGGGTATTTGCTGTAATTTCTTCTGCTATAAGTGACATGTCAAAGTTTTTCTCTAAGGAATTAGGGTAGAAATCCCCAAAGCACTTAAATCACTTGAGTGTACTGGAAGATTCCAGCTATTGCAAGCTGTGGATGTTAGCCTTTGCCACCGTGCTGACAGTGCTGCTCAGAAAAACCTCGTGGCAAATACCTAAACCCACCACAACTTTAATAAAAACTCAAAGCAGCACCGCCTCCCCGCTGCCAAAATTTCAGCCAACTGCAAACTTTGACCCCAGGGGCAGGAAATGTGAGTCCATTGGTTGGAACTTCCTTGGAAAAGGCTACTCTCAGTTGTAATGCCCCCTTTCAGGAGTATTTCTGGCCTGAATTGTGTTGTTCTCATTAAATGGCAGCAAGCTTGCTGTGGAGTTCTCTCTCTCCTGCTTCCATTCAAAGGGAGCCCAGAGCAGCTCCACCAAAGGGACAATCCAGCACAACTTAGAAAGGATCTGTTAGGTAGAACAGAAAAACTAAAAAGTGAAGTGGAAAATATTTTTACTTAACTGCTCTCTAAACTTACATTTATACCTTATCAGCTTCAGGTGGAATTATTGCTTAGGTTTGCACCTGTTAAAAAAAAATACCTTAAAAGATACAGCATACAGAAAAAAAAAATCTTCTGACAACAGCTTCAGGTGCATTGAAAATAATACTTAATTAAAACCACGTAAGTAAATGTCAGCAATAGCCTCCAAAGCTTTGACATTAAATGAAAATATGCAATTATAAAACATCTCTACAACTGCCTCTTTGGTGAAGGATGGTGAATTAATCTACTACTTTCTGAAAGGTTTAATGTAATAGTTTTCTTATTCAGGAAAATGGGCAGGTTCAACCACTCCACATATTTGGGAAGAGATCAAATGTAGATGAAAGCTCCCACTTCAACCCTTATCTACATTTAATGAGACAATTTTACAGAGCTGCTGTACCTTCTCTTATCAGCAGCCTCCTAAATCTCCTGGATTGTTAATGGCTTCTGTGAAGCAAATCAGATCAGCCCCGGTGTCTTGTAAAAGCCAGAGCAGCAACATGTGCCATTGCCTGAACAAAATCTGATTTTGAGGTCTGAATGACACAGAAATTTCCTTTTCGAACAGCTGCAAATATTTAGTTTCCCTTTTGATTTTTACTCCCTCACCAGTTTAGTTGGAACACGGGGATTCAGAAGACTGAGCTCTCTCATATACTGCTCTCACTTTTTCCCTTCAGTTTTGATGTCTGTGTTTCTGGGATGGAATATATTCTCAAGATAAGCACTAAAATGTTTCTTTTATTAAACAGCAGCAAATTATTTATATTAATAAAGTAGATTGGGGGTTGTTTTGGATTTTGTTGTTGTTTGTTTCTCTTGACATTGTACTGTGATTTTTCTGCACGAAACCCATTGTGTTCCTTCGGGTCATATAACCACTCTGAGACTGATTTCCTCCTGGTGGAGAATTCCAGGACAAGGGAAAAGAACCATTTTTGTTGTGCAATACATTGTGCAATTAATGCCTGGGATGTAAATTAAAACCTCCCCAGCAGATAAATGTCTGCTATGACAAGGCCTCCCCAACCCAAAAAGTGGAGGTCATGCCCAGACCCTCCCTCTGACGCTCATTTTTCAAAGGATGATTTAAATAACCCTACGTATATCAAAAGGATCTGGATTCTTAGCAAAAGGAATTCAGAGCAGGCAATGGTAATTTATTTTGAGCAATCAGTCACTGCCCCTTCAATGCCAGCAGAGTTCAGCAGGGGTTTCATGGGTACAAAAAATGGGCTTCATCTTATTTAAGCACAAAGGATTGCTAACAGTAGTGAGAGCTACAGCTCCACTCTAATACTTGAATTTTTCGTGTGCCCAGATTTTCTAAACCTAGACTTAGCCTCTGCTCCACTGCATCTGATTGACAGTGGTACAAGCTAGTAAAATTTTAGCTGGCACAAAAGTGCTGTAGGAGAGTAGAGAACCTGGTCAGAGACCACCTCTTTCTTTTCATCTCACTGTCATTCGGTACTTCTCAGGGACATGAACAGCCCGCCCCCAGCACTAAAAGGGATGACATTTTATGCAGGAAGGGCTGCAGGATGGTTTGCCACTTTCAAGGTCTCTCAGCCACATATTTAACCAGGGTACATCACAAACTCAGGGCTGACTCAAACCCAGCTATTCCCAAAGTTGTCCCATAACACTCCAGATTTTTAAACCTCATGCTGCAGTTGAGATATAAATCTCTGTCTGCATTCCCTAGCACTCACTTCCCATGGAAGTCATGGAGACTGGAAAATAGGAAGGATCAGACTTTCTGACAAGATTTCACATTCTCCTTGGTTCCTTCTAACTCCAAACTGGAGCAGCCTCTCCTGAGGAATTCTGCTGCCTCTGGTTCTGGCTGACATCAGGAAGTGTTGAGGTATGTGTGAAAAGTTAACATTTCCCTCCTCTCAATCTCAAACTGCACACAAAGTTCAAATGCAGACACAACCAGACATCAGTTGTAAGTTCTCCATGTCCTTGCTACAGATATTTCATTTCTAAAAGCAGCCTGTTAATGTCAAACATTTCCATTCTAGCATTCAGAGATTATGAGTTTATTGCAGCAGCTGTAATCTTCCTGTATTCCAAGGGAAATATATTAGGAGACATTTTAAATGCATTTTCCTCTATTAACATAAATCTTGGCATCTTGTGTAGTAAAGTCAAATAACAGGGCATAAATTACACCAAAAGTCCTGAAACAATAAGGAAGTCTGAAAGGAAAAATGAAATTAAATTCAGATTTCAGGTTTAAAATTTTGTGTGGGAATGCAGTCCCTCACACCAGGTAGTCCTTCTGTCACCAGCACACAAAAGCTGAGGTGCTGCTAATAGGACAGGAAACTTTTCCCCAGAAGGCTTTAATTCCTGCATCTCCACAGTGTTTGGGACAAGTCTCCACTGTCTGGCTGCTTCTTGGTGGCTTCTGCAGGGCAAGTTCCATGGAGACACTGGAAAAAGGCTGGGATCTCCATTCCAACTCTTTTCCCTTATGGATAGCTACAGTCTAGGTTGCTCAGGGGAAATTCAACTTACACAGCACGAGTTCAGGTACCCTCAACATTGTTCAAACTCTGCAAGGACGAATGTGCAGCACCACAAAACAGAGGTGGTAATTGATTCTTTCATTAATTCAACGAAATATTTGGGGTGATCCCTTCAATTAAAGTCCCTGGATTTACACTCCATATTTAGTTAGGTTGTTGTTGTGCCCTAATAGCAATTCAGGCTTCTTAGGGACTTATTTATGGAAACCTCCTTTCATTGCTGTGGGACTACAAATGATCTATTCTGTGTTTGATTGTTTCAGATGCTCCAGTTTACATGCCCTTTCCTCTAACAGCATAGCCAGACTCAACACAGGCTGAGAAAATGCTATGAATATCATTTCAAATAGAAGGAATTTCCATGCAGCCTTAATCCCAGTTTTGCCCTTTTTACCACTGCTTTTTTCACCCACTCCTCTTCTTTGATTTGATGCCTGTTTCTGTTTAGGAGCCCATCTAATGTTTTATTTATTGACTACGTAGTTTCCAAGTGAAAATAAGAAAGGAGGCAATTGAGAAGAAAGACATGACTTTAGGAAACACTGTGTATGTGCTGAGGTCAGTGTAGTAAAGCTCTTGATATAGCAGCAAATAAAGTGAGATTTTTTTCTGCCAAGGAACAAGTCTTTGTGTGCATGTCAAAGCACTCACTCTCCCACTCTCCCAGAAGTTTCTCTCACTCTCAGAAAGCTGAAAACTAAAATGAAGGTAGAGTTTCTGGGGTTGCACACAGCCTGTGCCTGAAAATGCTCTATTTTTGACTCTCATTATCTCTTTCTTTTGGCTTGTTCAAGTGTATTTTTAGTGTTTTCTTCTACGCATAACGTTTGATAAAGGAGCCAAGTTCGAATGAGGTCTGGAATAAGTGAGGACTGAAGCTCTAGGTAACCATGTTGGCTTCTCCAAGAGGCTCCAGGAGGAGCTGGGGCAGGTGGGACACTGGGTTCTCTCACAGCTGTTAGACAAGAATCCTGCTGGAAGGCCAAACATGAGCAAGGTTTCCTGCTCTTTACACTGCTGAGGGATGAATAAAGGGGAGCTGTGCAGGGGCTTCTCTCTGGCCAGGGAGCTGCCAGATCCTCGTGTGTGTGGTAAAACCAAAAGAAGTTGAGTTGTGAGTGCTTTTGTTCACATGGCCCAAGCTGCATCACCATCCCTGCTGGGAGCAAGAGGTGGGCAGGGATGCCCCCCCAGCCTCCTTCCTGAGCATCCTGTGGTGGCAAGAGGCCCTGAAGCCAGAGCTGATCACCAGGCTGAGTCAGGGCTTCTCCACCCACCCTGCACTGAGCTTCTCCAGCTCCTGCACTGAGCAGCTGCCACCGCCCTCAGAGCCACCCAGTACCCAAAGGGAGGCACTTAGCCCAGGGTGTTGAACAGATGGGGACAGCATTGCACAGAGCTCTTCCCCTTCCCTACAGCCTTTACCAACAAATCCCTGCAAATAAGGACCCCCAGGTCACCCAGTCTGCCCTGTGACAGCTCAGCTGCACCTGCTCTTGACATATTTATCTCGTGGATGTGAGCCTCCTGTGATCCTTCCACCTTCCCACAGCAATCTGTCCCAGGCTGGATGGAATCTTTTCCTTGCTGTTGGATGTTTAGCCTTCAGGTCTGACTGAATCCTCCTTACTGCAATTTTAAGACCATTGCTTTGCTTTGGTTGTAAGCACAGCTACATTTTAAATGCTGGAGAATGCTACTTCTTGTGTTCTCAGTCTTAAGGAGCTCCAAGTACAATGGATTATTACTACAGATAAAATTTGGTTTTAAACACACTGGTATCATATTCTCCCTATTTGCCACAGGCTGATTTGACTCATGGTCACAGCTTCTGATTCATCATAAGCCTCAAGTTCTTGCTGGACAAAGTGATTCTCAGCCAGACAACCCCCAGGCTGTGTTCATGTCCTTAATATCTTCTGCCTCATTGCCACAATTTCCACTTGTCCATGTTGTATCACCACCTCTTTCTAAATAGAAGTCTTTTTCTTGAAAGAACAGTCATCTTACACCACTTCTCCAAATCACCAGGATGATTCTGAATTCTTATTCCATTCTCTGAACACTTCTTGTCCATCCCAGCATAATAAGGTCTTTTCTAACCCATTATGAAAATTGTCAGTTATTAAACTGCCCCATGTCTGCCAGAGCTCAGGGATAACAAAGGGTATTTGTATATTGTCCCACTGTCGCTCTGCCCCATCTCTTTTCTCTGTTCAGTTTTTCCCCTGAATCATTTTCCAGGTAGAGCCTGTTTAAGACATCCCTGTGCACTGTTTTCTGATGAATAATTCCTGACTGAACTGGGAAGACTGGCTCTTTATTAGGCTGAGTGTTTCAATTCTTAAAAAACAGTCCTCAATCTCACTGCAAAGCACCAAAATACTAAAACTTGCTTCAGAATACATAGCAAAACTCTTGCAAATTTTTTTTTTGGTACTTCAGGTTAAAATCCAGCTGTGATTTCAGGTTTAAAGTTTAGATAACTTCTGCTTTTTTATTTTTCTGAGCATCTTGGTGCATGATGCACTCAGGTAGTGTCCAGCACCAGGTGTGGCTCTTCTGACCACAAAAAAAAGCCTGGCCAACAGAAAGGAAGCCAGCATCCCCAGCAAAGGCTGGGTCAAGATNACCTAACAAAGTTAATGCAAATAGGATTTGCAGAGTCTGTGACACTGAGTACCTCAGTGAGGGATTGAAGCTGAGGTGAAACTTTCTGGGAATGTGCACTGGGCTAAACCAGAACAGGTTATCCTTGGAACCCTCTGGAGCCTGAAAAGTTCATTTCTAGCTTCTGTCATTTTTTCTATTCTAGTGAAAGCTTTTTCTTTGAAACTTGCAGTCACACTGTGGTCTCTGTTTTTATTACTAAGCAAGAAATTTATGACTCTTGGATATAAAGATGAGACAAAAACGTAACCAAAGACATTACAGAGACTCAGAAATATAAATATGAAATACAAGCAATGCTGTCTAAATTTTGTTTTAAGTTACAGCCCTGTTCCATCAGCTTGTGAAGAAATCCCTTCATTTGAGGTGAACTATAGATCATGATTTTTGAGGCCTTGGGCTTGGCAGCATGATTTCTGGCCCGCAGCTCAAACTGGAGCTGGCCATCTGCACTTTGGGAATCCATTATAATATAGCAACTGCCCAAAGCAAAACAAAACCAAACCAAAATACTTCAAGATACTCTAGTCATTATATCCATCTGTCTAGCTATTTAGAAACTAGTTTGCTGAGGTACTCCACACATTCTGGAGGCAATAACTTGCCATTCCTGTTTATTTTTGCAGGTGTCCTTGAACCACGTTAAAAAAAAGAAAACAGCACAGGGTTGAGAGGGGGAGAACTTGTTTGCTGCACTGAGTGAAACAGTAGGTCCTTTTCTCAGAGCCTGAAAAATGATATATCAACTGCAGTGAAGAATTTCTGGAGTTGGTTCAATTAATTTGACACTTTGGGGAATACTAATTGAGCATCCAATCGTTCAGCCTGGTGGGAGTGGGGTAAGCCAATCCAGGAAAACCATCAGCCATGGGGAAACCAATTTCCTCTCTCAAACTTACTGTTCCTCTATGTCAAAGGTGATCCCAAGGGATTCTACTTGCTGCTGACACATTCCAGAAACCATTTAATTTTCCCACCTCTTTTTTTTCTTTTCAAAAAAAAATTTTTTTTAATTGGCAGAAGCGGGTCAGAGAGTTAAGTATCCCAAGGGCAAAAGAGAAAGTTTATGAAAGAAATGTTGAGAAGAGAGGCAAGACAGCTACCAAAGAGCAAAAATGCCAAACCTGCCTTTTTTCCACCACCCTTGGAATGCTGTGCTGTCCCATGTGTGTAAGTGTGAACACATAACCAGTGCATCTGCAAAAAGATTATTTACTTGGCTGCTCTCTCTGCTGATTTGAAATAAGAGCAGCTCTGTCGAACTCATCCGAATTGTGTCCTTGTGGCTGCTGGAAGGTGCTTGGAACAGGGAGCTGTGAGATAAACGTTGCTGACCTGCTGAAGGTGTGGCTGCCCCATGCACTGGGGGTGTGCCAGATGCAGCCTGGCTGCCCAGCTGTGTTCGAGAAGCTGCCAGGAAATGAAAGAACCACAGTAAGAAGTAAGACCCTTGCTATTTCTCCTCCCAACCAGAGATTTCTGGCTGTCCCTGAGAGGAACAGTGAAGTCCCTTGAGAGCCACAAGCCCTTTCCACAAAGCAGTGGACATGCAGAACAAACAACAGGCATCTCCCAGGTGCATCTGTTTCCCTTTCATGCAGTTAAAAAGGAAAACACACAATTATCATATTTGCATAATTCCTTTACAAAACTAGTCCCTCAGCAGTTTCAAAGACATTGCTTCACCTCCTTCTCATTTCCTGCAGGGATATTACTGTCATCTGGAAAATTTAAGTCCACCTGACAACAAATTTTCTGGTTGGAACTTAGAGCAACGCAGCAACAGCTTCAAACATTCTTTGCACTGCTTGGTTAGGAAGCCAGGATTCAAGATATGCTGTGTTTCTCTACTTCACTAAAAGCCTGTACTTCAATGTTTTAAAGCTTCTAAAGTTGTGTGCCAATAGTATCATATCTGTATATCTGTCACTGGCAGCAGTGTTCATTCTCCCAGTGGCTGAATTCAGCTATGGGAGAATTTACTGTAGTTTTCCTCATGTTGTGGCAGATCCACAGCAGGTCATAATTTCTCACCTACTAGGTATTTTCCCTGAAATTTCAACACATGCAACTCTTCCTCACTTCTATACCAAGTTTAGCAGCCTGTCAACACTGCTACCCCAGGATCTCACATTAATTAATCTATCCTCACAGCACTCCTTCGGTAGATGCCAGATTTTTCAGAGAGTTCAGACTCAAATTTTTTGAGTGCTCAACACCTAAATTAGAGCCAGATTTTCTGAAAGACTGAGCCCTCTTTTAGTTCCTTAGAGAAGGTTCAATTTTTTCAAAGTTTCCAACAACCCTATCAGCAGTGGCTGCTGCCCAGATTGTGTGAGAAGCTGAGGACTCCGTGTGCTAACCTTCTTTTCTACCTATGAACATTACATTTTGGTGATTTCCTTGTGAAGTCTGGCTGTCAGAGTGGGAGGCTGAGCTCTTTAGAAAACCTGGAGCTGTACTGTAGGGTTATCACTGCTTTGCAGGAGACAAAGCGACAGCTGGAGCCAGAGCCCCGAGCAAGGGGACATTTGTGTAACAGGTGGAGATGAGATCAGGATCCAGGCTGTCAAACCACCCATTTCTGCCCATGTACGTGCTCAGAGCTGGGCTGCAGCGTGGCTGGCTTGGATCTGAGCGTGTTCAGCCCCAGGGAGAGCTGCATGTCAGGGGCTGTGACGTGGGCATGGGCTAAATCCCACAGCATCCTGCACGGTGACAGAGCTGCTGCGTGAGACACAGGCACTGAACGAGGCAGAGTGATGCCAGTTCCTGGAAAGCTGCACTGTAACGTTTTGCCCTCCTCCTACTCAGTGGAACTGAGGAATGCAGATGTACTAGCTGTGCTTACACAGATTTAAATTAAATTAAAAGAATCGAAGCAATCATACAAAGGAAAAAGGTGATCTGTTGTTTTGTTTTTGGGGTTTTTTTTCTGCACTAATTACTATCTTTTACTGACCCTGGCTCACAGCTTGAATACAATGCCCTGTGATGTAGATTCAGCCATGGCACCTCTGTGAGGCCATAAAGTCACCAAGGGCTCCTGCTCAGGACAGCCCCAGAAAGAAAGAAGCCCACAGGTGAGACTGGACTGGTAAGCACAAACACAGTGCTGAATGACACAGGGGAAGAAAGTGAGAGTGGGAAAGAACCTCGGTCATTCACTCTGTGCACTCAGCAGGCTGCTCTGGCTTGGTTTTGGACTGTGCTAAGTAGCTACCTCTGAGACAAACTGGGCTCAAGTGCAGTTATCTCACAGCAGAACTCGGGGCTAAGAACCAGTCTTTAAAGCCTGTTTTGTGTAGCAGCAGAGGCTCAGCCACAAAGCCTTGCCAACAGAAAAGCTCAATTACTCTGAGCACGTGCACATCTCAGCTGTTCCCCTTCTCTGTCCTGAGTGACCAACTTCAGTGCTGGCTTGGTGACATCTGAAATTTTATTGTTTCACACGGAGCAGCCACACCTAAAGCTGAATATCCACCACAGCCTAAAGCTGAAAACCCACCAGAGCCATGGGCTGAATATCCACCACAGCCATGGGCTGAATATCCACCAGAGCCATGGGCTGAATATCCACCAGAGCCATGGGCTGAATATCCACCAGAGCCATGGGCTGAAAACCCACCAGAGCCATGGGCTGAATATCCACCACAGCCTGAGCTGAATATCCACCACAGCCTGAGCTGAAAACCTACCACAGCCTAAAGCTGAATACCCACCACAGCCTGAGCTGAAAACCCACCAGAGCCATGGGCTGAAAACCCACCACAGCCATGGGCTGAATATCCACCACAGCCTAAAGCTGAATATCCACCACAGCCATGCCCAAAGTCATGGTTTTGGTGGCACAGGAGTTTGGCTCAGAGGAGAGACTGTACACAAACCTCACTGTTAAGACACAGAATCCTCCCCCTCTTTGAAAACGTAGGCAGAGTTAATTTTCAAGTGTTCCTATTTAAGCTCTGGCAATTGTCATATTTTTTTACTTCTAACAAAAGTGTCTCAGTTTTTAAGGGCCCAGACCAGGATGGCAAAGGCCACAGTGGCAGATGTGCTAATCTCCAACAGTGCAGGGGTGGTTGTTCATCCTCTATTAAAGCAACTGAAGCAAGTTTCAAGGTGGTCCCAAATTCTCAAACCCAAGGCAGCAGTACTTCACAGTCTCCCATTACCTCTCCTTCTCCCAGTCACGTAGGCAGTTCCTTGTCCACTCCCTCCCTCCATACTTTATCTTAATTTTTAAAAATATTTCCAACCAGGCCGTGTTAATGTGACAGATGGGAATTCTCTGTCAGCTCCCTTCTGGTGAAACATTTATAAGGTTTTGTATGGCTTCAGAAGGCAGCATACTAGAAAACTGGGAGGTGGAGGGTGTAGAGGGAGAAACTTTCCTATTTTAATTTTAAGCAGTAGGAGCAGGAGTAGAGTGAGTCATAGCTCTTCAAACATGAATCCCAAAGCAAATAACGAAAGGGAAAGAGGAGAAATACAGATTAGGCAGACAGAGCAAAACAATGCTGTTAATCCCTGCAGACCTGGATGGAGATTTGTTTGCAAAACACCCACGGAATGGGCTGAGGTGCCCCACACGGGTGTTCTGGCCACAGGGAAAGGTGAATCATTGCAGGTGACTTGGGACACGAGTGGAGCTGTGCTGAAGGGCTGCAGAAGGGCCAAGGAGCCACAGCTTGTGTTCCCAGCCCTGCAGGGAGGGGAGGGATGGAGGGTGTGCAGTGCCCAGGGGGAGCTGCCTGAACCACAGCAGGCTGGGAGCTTCACCCAGCCTGGGAAGAGGGAACAGCAATTGCCATCACACTGAACACCAAGGGTGGCTGGGGAAGATGTTTCTAGTTTTGCCCACAGGCTCTCCTGGCAGTATCACCATCACAAGAGCTCTGTCCATGCAGTAATGGTCTCCCAGCAATGGGGCTGGAACAACACATCAGGGACTGAGTGGTACCTGTGCAACACCCAGAGCCCTTCACGACAGCCACCATCACCCCAAGGGCTAATTTTGGCAATCAGGGAGGCACTGGAAAACCAGGGATGTTTCTGCCAGTCAAAAGGAGGGAACAGATGTGCTATTTTCCTGAAGTCACCATTTATTTGTTTTGGCCAACAGCAGGTTCCAGTTTGCTTCACCACAACATCAGCCTTGATCACCTGCATGGCAAAACAGGCTTTGGCTCAGAAAGAGGCACTTTCTTTATGCTTTTTGTTACATGGTGTTATTTAGAGATCCAGAACTCTCTTGGTTGCTGTGGTCCAACACACCTTTAATCCAGTCTTTATTTTGCCACTGCCAGGTTGCACAGTTAGAGAGCAGGGCCTGCTGTCCTGTTTGCTTAGCTGGAGCCACTGCTCTCCAATAGTTACTAGCATGGTGCAGAAAAATTCCAGGAGGGTTGGGTCTTGGTTTGGGGTTTTTTCTTACTTTTTTTTTTTTTTTTTTCGTTAGTATTTGCTTACTTGTCAAAGTTGAAATATTTTGAAGAGATGGTTTGGTTTTGACAGTTTTTCTTCACAACCCAGGAAGCTTTGGGATCAGTCAGCACAAAGGTTGGGTTTCTCAGGGCTCTTGGCATTGCACTGCCTGTGTGGAAGAGAGCCAAGGTGTCTGCTTCAGAGCCCTAGTCCCATGGCTTTTTCTTTTTATGGAGATTTTTAAAACACGTCTCTCGTCAGAATACTACCAAAAATCAAACCATCTAAATTTTCTCTTAAGCAGAATCACCTTTCAGTGGAGAGCTGCAATATTTATGCACTTTACAGCATTGCCAGAGGCACAAAAGTACAAAGCAATCCTATTTGGAAAATTATCCAGCACTTACTTGTATTACAAACAACAATGCAGTGTCCTGCTGGAGCACATGTGAAACAGAAGTTCCCCTCTCACTGATTCATTGCCACCCAGATGACAAAGTCTAACTGGAAATGAATGCACCTCGTTGGATCTGGGATAGATTCCAGAAGCTTCACACTGGCTTCTCTGATCCAAATGCTCTCCAAACTTTAGCAGCTATGCCATTTTTAGACCTCTCTAGCATCTTGTGCCTTACAGCTTTGCAGCAGGCCTGGGAGGTGGAGGAAACACTGCAAACCCCCATTTCATAAATGAGAAGGCTGGAAGAAGGAGATTCCAGGGCAGAGTCTGGAGAGCAGGGCAGGTGGCCACCCTTGCCAGGAGAGAGGAGCTGTGTGTGTTACTCCTGGCACACCCAGGCACCTGCACTCTGCCAGCCTCCACTCCAGAGGAGCTGCCATGGCTGCAGGAGCCACTCATCTTCTGTCCTGTCCAGGAAAGTCACAGCTACTTTGTGCTGTGAAAAAAGGATCCACACTTTTCCCCCCTAAGCTGGATACATCTCAGGAGAAAGGGAAACAACTTGTTCTGAGTGGCAAATGTGCCAAATGCTGGGAGCCAGTGCAGAACCACGCTGAGAGCAGAGCTCCACACCCCTCTGTGCTCCTGCTGTGCCCCACAGGGTATTTAGGGACTAAATATTTCATTTCCCCTGTTTTCCCAGGAGCTTGATGTTGTGCAATGGCATTCATCTTACAGGTACAGAGAACTTCAGCACTCCAGCATTTACAGCATTTTGGGAAGCAGTGAAACACACTGTTTGCTTAGCATCTGTTACCAGGCCCTGCAAACTCTCATTTCCAGAAAGAAGAACAGCTGTAGTAAAGTAAAAGTTGTAGTAAATAGACGGCACAGAGCTGCACACTACATTAGAACTGCTAAGGAAAGCAAATCAACCCCAGCCACTTCTTCCACAACCTCCTGCACACCTGCACCCTCAACAGTGGCCTAGTTTTACTGGAGAACTTATTCCCCTCAAATTGCTGAGGCTGCACCTGCTCACTCAGTGCTGGTGAATTTGACTTACAAGCACCAAATTACTCTTGCACCTCCAGGTCTGCTTTCAGTGCAGTTCACAGGCTGTGAATAATTAACTACAGTTCTGCAACAGAGGCATCTGCCTTGGCATAGAAATCCAGGCTTGGAGCTGCAGCTGAATTCAGCACTTGAGAATCATCTCAAAGGAAGTCTTCTACTTCTCTCTTTGGTGCACTCTGAGAATGTGAAAATTGGTGAAGAACTGCACCTAGGCTGATCCTTCAAGTGCAGTTCTTTGTCACTCCTTGCATTACAAATGTGAATCAAGGTGGGAATGGCAAGCAGCAGCAGTTTGTATGTCTGGGTGGATTTTACCCTAGAGCTGTTTCTGGGCATTACTCTGCCCTGTGAGACCCTGGTGATAATGTTTGCTCTTGGTCTGTGTTTGCAGAGCACCCAGCACAGCCAGGCCAGGTGTGCTGAGAACTGAGCTGCTCAGTCTGGGAGGAGCAACACTCTTGGGGTCCAGGGTTTTTTTCTAGATGTGGCTCCCAAGATTAAGCTCAGGGGTCTAAAGAGGAGAGCTTACAATGAACGATTTCTTCAACTGGGGCTTTATCAGGACACAATATGCTGCAGGTAACTGTATCTTTTTGTCAAGTTTGGATGCAGTTTGGTCAGAAAATAATTAAAATAAGAGACAGATGGCTAAATAGAGCAAGACAGAATGATGGGGGGAAAATGAATTTCCCTTAGGAAACCAGGATCACAAAGACAACAGTGAAATGGAACGTTTGGATTCACATATTTTCTCATTCCACATTTTTTCTTGTGACAGCTCACACTTCTCCAAAAGTACCTCCCCTTATTGCTTTTCCCTTACCAATTACACTTCTGCTTCTTGTGTAATTAAATCTGCACCTCCCAATTTCTTAGAGGTACAATTAGAGTAAAAAATAATGGACTACAGCAAATTAATGTGAGATTAGAAGAGTAAACACAAAGCACATTTAAGATACTTTCTCACTAATATATAACATGACAATACAGATGAAACAAAACTATATTCCCATCTTAAATCAGACCTATTTCAGTCTTAGCAGACTCTGCTTAAACTTTTTTGTGGGTTTTGTACCCCTCTTCACCCCAGTTTAAGCAGAAGCAATGAGTCACACAAATCCCATCATAAAATGTATTCTTGCAAGACTTCCAAACTATTTTAGGATGTTCTGAAACTTTCAAGAAATACAATCAAAAAAGATTTTTTGTGTTCCTGTAACCAAGTTATGTGAAAGTCTGGGATACCATTCCAACAGCAAAATCTCTTACACAAGAGAACAGTTTTATAATGAGATAGTTGCAAAACAGTTCCCTTTTATTTCTTTAGCTTTGAAGACACAATCTGAGACTTATAATCCATCACCTTCCTCAGCCTTCCAAAAGGTGAAACATTCTTATCTGCAGTATTGTGGCTTCAGTTCAGCACAATTCCTGGTGTAATGATACAGGACAAAAACATTGCAGAGGGCATTTGCTGACCCTTTGTTCAAGGCTGTGCACTGAGATACCAAATCTAATTTTTAAAAAAAAGCCAAAGTAGTGATGGGAAGAGAACTTCATCTCCATCTTGGAAATGTTGCACCATTCCCATCTGCACAAAGGAAAAACAGCAATGGAACAGTGAGGGTTTATGAAAAACTGAAGCTGAATACTGACAAGTTTTCAATATATACTTCTGAAATCTGCAGCCCCCTGGGAATACTGCACAATAGGCTGATAGTGCCCATGTCCTGATATAACTTGTGTAGTGTTAAAGAGAAGGGATTCCTCTCCACTCTGATGAAGTGCACAGTTTGATAAACTCTCCCAATAAACTCTCCTTCAGCTATTAAGAACTGAAATATTGTGCTTTTGCTGGATAACTCATAAGCTACACAGACATAAACATCACATCATTAGCAAGGCCAGTATCAAATGCAGCTGTAAATCACAAAAATACAGCTTTTATTTATAGATCACAGCTTGTAAATATGAAAAGTTTTGTTTAGATAAACAATTTCCCTCATCAAGAGTGACTAAGTAAATCATAGCCTTAAAAACTGTATTTCAGCACCACAGTAACTTCAGGGCTTGCTGATTTTCCTGAATTGCAGGAATGTCCTCTGGGCTCTGGCTGGCCACTGGGGCATATTATCCTCAATTTCAGTAGCTGGGAACAGGCAGTCCACTGCTGCACGAGTCAGAATTATTTGCCCTGCTCCCAGCCTCTCCCAGATTGTCCCACGCCCAGGTTTGCTGGTGTTTCACTCCTTTCAGGGGCTTGGTCTGTGCAGTGTGCTGCACCTTTGCAGCACAGTGGCTCCTCTCTCCATCAGCTGCACTCCAGAGGAGGCTGCCAAGCACAGAGAGCAGCCAGGGAGGCCCTGCTGGGAGCTCTGCCACCCCTCCTGCCCTGTCACGGGCAGCAGCCAGCCCCAGGGCAGCTGCCTCTCCATCACCCTCTCCAGCAGTGGCTGGGAGCAGCACAGTTCCAAGCTCTGCTGGGAAGGGCAGCCTGCTGGGGCTGGGGCTGGGGGGGAACTGGGGGCCAGGTGATGGAGATCAGCTGAGTGCAGAATTCCCTTTAATCTGCAGCCCCCCACGGCTGCCCAGGGGCAGTGTCAGCTTGGCAAGGGTGCTCTTTGGGGAGTGGGATGCAAGGTCAGACAGGTGGGAAGGAGCCCCATGATGAAGGCAAGGGTCCTGCAGAGGAATCTGTAACTCCCTGGGGATGTTCCTGGAATAAACACTGATTTTGTGTCTGGGTATACAATAGGGGTTTTCATGTCTACCCCTCAGTTCCATTAATGTAGCACGTATGGGGATTGATGATGGTGGAAAGCAGCCCAAAAAGCAGTGAGAACTATTTCAGTCTTGCAGGGGGGAATTCAGGGAAGGCTCTATCTTCTGGCCAGAGTTAAAGGAGCAAAGCAGAATCCTTTGGGGAATTCAAACTGGACTGGCTGGGGCAATATTTTCTGCTTTGCATTTCTTGTGTGGAGAGAGCTACTTGAAAAATTTCCAGCCAAATATTTTCTATTTTTTCCCCCTTCTGGAAAATGCCAATTCATGAAAATCAACAAGTTTCATGGGAATATGCTGTTTTTTTAAAATAAAATATTTTCATTGTGCAGAAGAGCAGAAAGCGAATGGTGATGACAAGGTCAAGGAATGTTCTGATATTTCATTTCAAGCTTGTCAGCTTTAACATTTCATCTTGCAAAAAATTTTAAATAGAGGCAAAAATGAACCATGGCTTATTTAAGTAAGAAAATTAGTTTATGGTTAACTTATGGAGCTGTGGGGAACTGGAAACAGGGTGTACTGAAAATAACAGGCCTTTTGTGAAGCTCCAAAATCTACTGCTGTTGTTCTCACTAGGCAGTTTCACCCTGGGCCACGGGGCTTGAAATGGGAGAGGGTAGAGCTGTGAATGCCCACTTGAGGAATCAAGATATTGCTGTTAATAATGACTTTAAAAAAGGACTTTGGATCCTTGTGTGTCCCTAGGCATGGAACTGCAGCTTGTTGCTAATGCTTTTCATGCAGCTGTGTTATACAGCCCTTGGCATTAGATGCTTTGTCTGGAAAAATCTACTCTAAAGCTTTAATTCACACCCATCCCTTTCAAATACTGACACTGGATTACTTGTGTGTCCCATTTTATCTGGTGGCAGTGTGACTCTAATAAATCCTCACCTGTGGCCAGTGAGGCTCCCAGCCCATTTCTGTGAACAGAATGAATTTATCTATTCTTCTGATGGGATAAGTGATAAACCAGCACCAATTTTGTTTTTAATTAGGGGTCTCTGCTCAAGAACATGACTAAGCAAGTTCAGGTTCTTTAGCTGCTCCTGTGTTTTTTCTTTTTCCTTTTATTAGGGCAATGATTTTGATTTCTTGGAGGGCTTTGTTGGGGATTTTTGGGTGGGGTGGTTTGGTTTTGTTTTTTTTTTGGGGGGGGGGGGGTGTTTTCTTTTGGGGGGCTTTTTTGTTTTTTCTTTTTTTTTTTTTTTTTGGGGGGTTTTTTTGTTGGTTTTTTTTTTTTTTTTGGTTGGTTGGTTGGGGTTTTTCAGTTGGGTTTTTTTTTGTGTTACAGGGGTTGAATGTTTGGTTTTTAAACCTGCAATAAGTTTTAGAAGATGTGCTTGTCCTGGAGAACAAAATACATGAGAACATGGAATACCTGTAGACAACAAAGTGCTTTTTAAAAATTTAGATATTCCTGGTTTCCTTTTTCTAACGTTAGTCTAACTGAGCAGAGGAGCCCATTTGAACTCAGTTTAATGGAAACCTGCTCTTGAAATATGGCTTTTATGCAGAAAGGGTCAGTTTTGAAACAGAGCTCTACACTGGCAGCTTCCTACAGGCAAACTGTACCTGTGCTGAGGCCAGAAGTGTTAAATTCAGCACGTGCTTCCTGTCTGGAGGTGGAAGAGCAGCTCAGAGCACCCTGGGAGGGCCCTGTGCTGAAGCTGGCAGCCAGACCCCCACTCAAACCCCTTTTTTTATTTATCTGAGAGCAGACAAGCCTGGTGAGAATGCCTGTCTGACCAGCAGGGGAGCAGATCTTTGGGGGTTTTTTCCCCACTTCCAAGGCTCCTCCCACCATGGGAGTCAGGCATTTTCTATCATTTCTCTAGCTCTGCTCCTAACTTATTTTATTCATACCCAAAGCTCCAAAGAGCCTTTTATGGTTTGTTCCACAATGCCTTTCCCTACATGCTTTGGAGAATGGGCTGAGAATCCAACTCATGACAAGGTTCTCTCTCATCACTGAATATTCTCAGTTGGAAGGGACCCCGAGGATCACTGGTCCAACTCTGGGCACTGCAAAGGATGGGAAATATCTGATGGGATCTAACTTATATTCAGCTTCAGCCACACAACCTGGGTTACAGCAAATAGAAGCTGATCTCTGTATACTGTAGTTAAATAACCCTTGGGATGATCTCAATTTCCCCAATTCATTAGAGTGTGTGTTTATGAGCACATTGGCCTTCAGCAGCTTTTCTTTTTTTTTTAAAATTGCCTTGTTAATTTTTTTTTTTAACTTGGGCTCAGCTGATGGAAAAAATGCCACTTTATTTCCTATACTGGAGATCAGGTGTGCATTCACATGCTATGGATCCACTGCAGACTTCAAAGGCTTTGTGAGAGAGTTTCCCCTATAGGGCTCCTTGCTTTGAGAAAGGACTTGTCCAGAAATCATGTTGCAAAACCCATTTAAATGATCTGCTTCCTCCTAGAGAATGAGATTTTTGGCCTACACTTCAGCAGGCATCAGAGATGCAGCACTGATTTAGCAAGGCAACACCTTTTTTTTTTTTTTTTGTCCTCTTCTCTGGGGCTGACGAGGCTGTGCCATCTGTTCCTGAGTGCTGGACAGGGCCCAGGGAAGTGTCAAGCAGAGCAATGAGCTCTTCCAAAGTGAGAGGTGAGGCTGGATGCAAATGTGCAGGAGTGGGAGAGCAGTCCTGTCCTCCCTGTCCCTGTGTAGTCTGAGCCTGCCTTGGTGTGGCTTTCCCTGCAGTGTCTGTGGTAACTCCACTCACGGGAGAGCTGGGTTTTTGGGAACCCAGCAAGTGAAGGAATGCAAGAAGACTCCCAGGTGAAGAGATGCAGCCCTTTAGCAGAGCTTGGCCTTGGCTTGTCTGACCTTAAAAACGTGCAGGTCCCAGGGAAAATTGTGTTTTAAAGGGATGTGAGTGACTGGATGCCATGAGAACAAAGGTGGTGCCTGGCTGCAGTCAATGGAAAGCAATGAGAAACTAGGTAGAAAATGTTCTGTGCTGAAGGTTTAGCATTTGGGCCTGAGCTAGCCAGTCATTTTTTTGCTGTTTTCCTAGACTTTTGGCTCGACTCACTTGCGAGTGGCCCTTCTCCAAGAAAAATGTTATGCTGTTTCTATGGGATACACAACAAGCCAAGGTTTCTTCAGGATCTGATAATCCTACTTTCCTTGTATGCCAGTGCATGCTGCTGTGTGACCTAGTAACCATCTTCTACCTGCTGCTCCTGTGTTCTGACCCTTGCACAGAAACACCTCGTGCCAGCCACAAAACATGGGCAGCCCTCAGAGTTCAGCAGCAAATGAACTCCCTGAAGACACGTGAGACACTTGGTCCAGCTTCAGCAGAAGTGGCAGGGGATGAAGGCTTGAGGGACAAGGAGCAGGCTGGTGTGGGAGGTCTGAAGGATCAATGTTCCCCTGCCCTGCCTCTGACACAGGACCCTCTCCCATCAGCTCCAGGGCAGAAAGTGCCTCTTTTGCTGAGCTCAATCTCTGCATATTTCAGTCATGAAAATCTTGGTGATGTTACCTGAAGCAATAATGAGGGGTGTTACTCTACAGTCCTGAGCTCCAGCTAGCAAAAACTCTGCCTCACTGTATTGAACATGCAAATCTTGCTGCAGGACCTGTAAGAAAAGTGGTGCAAGGCACGGAAGCCCCTTCAGACAGGGGGTGTGATGGTGGTGGCTTATAAACCAGAAAGTGAAACTTGGACATTAAAATAGATTGAGAGATAACTAATATGGAGGCCAAGGAGGGTAGATGGCAGTAAAAAAAACCTCATCTACTCCCAACCATTCTTACACAGTTACAACACAAGCTGATGTGCTTACATGTGGAGCCTCCCTCTGACCTGGTATTCAACTACTTAAAGGTCTAAAAGCATTTATTCTCCCCAGGCTTTCTTGAAGTAAACTTCTAGTCTAATAATTACATTAGGATTGAAGTGACTGACCTAAGGAATCTCTGACAGATATAAAATTTGAATCCAAGTCATTGGTTTTCAAAGACATCTACCCCTTAATGACAACTACATCATATGAGATAGGTACCCCTAACTAATTCAGGTAGGCACTACACCATTTACTTTGTCCCAGCTGCTGTTTTTTGCTAGTCTTCCCCAAATAAAGAAGTTTGCTTCCCATTAGGGCTGCTTTGCATCTTCCACAGACAAAAAAAGTGGGAGAATAAAACTGTTCTGCTGGGCTATTGAAGCTTTTATTTGAAGCCAGCCCCTGATGGCAAACCTGTCCCCAAAACCATAACATTAGTACAAGCAAATGGCTTTCCTGCTACATCTAAAACACAGTCTAGAGAAACACAGAAACTCTGCAAGTGGTTTCTAAGAAACACCACAAAGAAACTCCTCACTGAAAGGGCATTCAGGGAAAGCTCTTTACATTGAAGGAGAAACATTTCCCCTGAGTCATAACTACATTTAACTTCCATATGTTAGAGAAGGAGGGGGTTTGTGGGGGTAAAGGAAATGGGAGGTTCCTGCAGTAAAAACTTCAGATGAGCAGTTGCTTCTCCAGGCATCTGCTTGTAGGATTATGCCAGACATGGAACTTTGCATCCATATGGTGCACTGCAAACAAGGCACTCGTTGCTCCACAAACATCAGCTGATTTCTGCACATCTTCCAGCAAACACTGGAGACAAAGAACCCTCTAATCTCTGCTGGGGCTTGCTGGGTCCTGCCATCATTAAAGAGGGAGCAGGAAATTAAAAGGTGCTGTGCTCTTCAGGGACAGGGAGAAGCTGAGGTAGCCAACAAATGGGACTTGCCCGGACCACACAAGGAGTGAGGGAACTCTCAGAGTTCTATTTCCCAGCTTGCAGCCCCCACTGGGAGATGTGGGACTTCCTGCATTAAAACTGGGATTGCTCTACATAAAGCACCACGAAACTTGGAGAGTGGATCATTGCAGCCAGGGGATGCCTGGATAATCTCCTGCCTTTGGCCACTCCCTGGGCTTGGGCACAAGGGGCTGCACACCTTCTTCTTTTTCAGTGACTTAATGTCCCTTTTAACTGAGGGACTTAAAATTATCAACTCTGAGTGCTCAGGTTGGCAGAGCTCCTTTGAAGAACACCGTGGTCTTACAGGGGTTTTGATAAGGATGTTTTAAAGCACAGTGGTGTAGCTGAAGTATTTGTTTATGGTGAGACAAATCTTTCTGCTGCTTGCCTACACAGACAGATAAGGTTTTTTGCCCAGGAATCTGGGTGGCTCCTATAAAAAAAGAGAAATAAACCCCAAAAAATCTCCACAATGAACAAAAAAACCACCCCAAAACTAAAAACAAAACCACAACCCTGCAACACTTTGAATAGATCAAGCTTGAAATGTTATTAGACCTTTGAATAAACATGTTTTGTGTTATCTTCCTTTATAAGGGCTGAATAAGGGAAAAGAACACCTTATGGATGGCCCAGCCAGCACAGAACTGTGCCTTCCAGATAAAATGCAGAAGAAAGGAGCCTCTTTCATGCTGGATCCTAAATAGCAAATTAATGAAGGAAACAGCCATACTGAGCATGTTTAAAATAGAGGCAGTTTGCTTTCATGAGAGAGGCTTGGTTATTTCACATGGCAGGTCAGAAACTGCAAACAAAAGGTGCCAAGAAATTACCAAAGTGATGCTGAGGATGCAGGGTGGTGGGTGGTGAGGACTAGACTGGTTTAATTACTGAATACTAACAAAAGAGTATTCTTGCATGAGATGCAATTATTTGAGCTTACCATGGGAGCCTGAAGATCATTATATGAACATTTAATTAGCCAGGACACAGCTCACTGTATTATCAAGGGACCTACCATGCTCCACGTAGATAAAGGTCAAATATTCTTAATTGGAGATAATTTTTTTGAACCTTTGCCTGGAAGCAGATCTAACAGACCAAGTCACATTGAGGGTCACTATCAAATTACTGCATGTTGGAATCAGCCTGCAGGAGACACAACTCCAGTGCACACAACCACAGAACCCAGTGGGGTTAGAGCAGCAGTGCTTGGCATCACAGGTTCTGTCACTGAGGTTGGCTAATGAGGAGTTTGTTTTGGCACTCAGATTCCCCTGTCCAACGTTTTGTGGAGTGTGGGGTTTGGTGGGGATTTTTTTGTTTGTGTGTTTTCTCTGCCACCCATGGGTCTAATACTGCATTCTTCTGTGGTGACTCTTCAATAACTTCCAATTTATTCTGCAGCGAAAAAATAAATAGCTTACTCTGATCTTTTAGCTTCTAATTCCTTCTTACACTTCCCTGCTTTGAATGACACTTTTGAAGTTCTCACTGGTAAAGCTCCTCTGGGTCAATTGCTGGGTAGGTCAGGAAAAGATCATGGTTGACAGCCCTGTCTAACTGGCTCCCACTGCTGTGGGGAGAGGGATTTTTGTTTCCCAGGGCAGGCACAGAGATGAGCTGCTGACAAAAGCAGCTCTCCAGAGCAGGGTTGTGCAAATCTCTGATAGACTATATTATAGTTAGACTGGGAGTTGGATGGAAAATATAGCCACATGAAGGGGAGAAAGGAAGTAAAGACAAGCTCCTTTTGTGCTTGTGGTCCTGTGGGTCAAAATGAAATGAAGCCCTACTGGGGAAGTAGTGAAAGACAGGATTGCCAAATATGTTTTTAATGAAAAGAAATGTTGCTTCTGTGCTTTACTTTGCTGTCAATAATTAATGTCAGTGGAAGAGCCATAAAGGGTCAGAAGGATCCCAGAGGGCTGGCAGGGGTTGGGTCCCAGATGCTGCCAGCCTGGGAGCCATCCATCAGGCTGGATCTCAGCAGCCCTGGCCCCAAAGAGAAGTCACAGAAAACAGCTTTGGCAATGCCCGGGTCACACAATTCCCTGGGTGACCTGGGACTGCCCTTCCTCCACCTCAGCTCCCACCCTGGCCACTGGAGGCCAGTGCCAGTGGCCTCCTCCTGCCTTGCAGGAGGGCTGTGCTGCTGGACACGCTCCCACAGCCCCTGGGAAACCTGCAGTGAAATTCCCTCCCTGGGACAGTGCATCCTGAGCACTGCCCAGCTGCATCCTCCACCCTGAAAACTCCTCAAGCCACTCACCCAAACACTTACTGGCCCAGAGCTCTGCTCTTGCTTGTCTGCAGCTTCTCTGCTGCTGACCCCAGCCTGGCAGCACCACAGCAGCCCAGCAATGTCAGCAGCTCCGTGTGCTTCCCAAGGCCAGGCTGCATCTTTTCAACATAGTCCCTCCTTTTCCTGCGAGCAGACTACTGTCTAACATTTCTGGAAAGGCAGCTGGAGGCTCCAGCCAGCTCCTAGGACATTTTAAAGCTGCACATATGTTTAATGTATCTACTACTTCCTTCCCCAGGGCTTCAGGCTCCTCTTGCCATTCATCTTTTCAAGCTGGATGCACAGAATGTGAGTTCTCTCCAGCGTCACTGCTGTGATAGATGGCACTTCCCAACTTCCCAACACCTACATGGCAAATCCATTAGGAGCTGGGACAGCTGCAGACTGACTCCAGCAGCTCTACCTGCTGGGAAACAGCCATAAAATGAACTTCTCCCATTCAGAATCGTGAAAAAGGCCATAGGAACAGATGCACCTCCCTGGGCAGCTCTCCTGTCTCCAGGAAGAGGTGGGAGGCAAGGAGAGCAGGAGGGGCTGGTTTGCCCCCAGGTGGATGGGGAGAGATGTGGGACCAAACAGCAGGGCTGGGTGAGAGCTGGGGAGGGGGGAGCTGCAGAGCTTTGGAGTGGCAGTGGGAGTGCTCCACCAGCCCCCTCCAGCTGCCTGCTGACAGGGCAGGGGAGGGGAGGGGAGCCTTAGCCCACAGCTGGAACTGCCTCTGAGGCAGGGGGTGGGTGAAAGACTGGGCAAACACAGACCTGGAATGAAAGCAGCAGATGGATGAGGATGCCACGGTTCCCTTACAGCAATTCTTTGTCCCTGCTGCTCAGCAGAGGTTGGGAGTGCCTGCCACGTGGGGGTGAGAGGGTACAAACAGCCTCAGTCCCCAGCAGGTAATCACAGCTCTGTGACCAGGGCTCACCTAGAGCCTGCAGCGTTCCATTGATCCTCCTACTTCAAGGCAGAGTTGGTTTTTCATGCACCCAACAGATTTATTTTCGGGTGCTGTAAATGTAAAGGGCTCAAGGGTAGCACAAGAAAAAATGCAGGAAAAGAGTTTGCTTGAGAAATACAGACATAGCTTTTCTCCTGCTTTGCCACAAAGCCAAAACAGGTAAATTTAGCCAGTTCTATGACCAGGACTAGCTATGTACAGATACACACTGCTTCCCTTTTCAACCTCTGCAGAGCTGGCTTCATGCAATGATTGCCTGGAGCAGTCAAGATCCTCAAATTCCACACCAAGGAATGGTTTCCAGGACAGTAGGAACCACTCTGGAGTGAGTGCTCTTTGCTGCATCACAGCACTGCTGCCAGGATTAGCTCATCTGGATCTCATGCCCTGAGCATTTGATGATGCACACTGCACTGGCAGTGTGGGCAAAGAAGGAGCTGGGGGTGAGAAACAGAGATGGGAAGAAGCCCAAAGTGAGGAGGGTGAGAAAGGAACTGTAAATACCAAGTTTTCCTGTGAAGTACAAAGCCATTTCACCACATGCATTCCCTAGGGAATATGTACTAAACTGGCAGGAGGAAAGGGGAGGGGGACAGCTGAGAAGAAATAAGGCCAAAAAAAAAAAAAAAAAAAAAAAGAAGTAAATGCAAGGCAAAGGGACTTCAGATATCAGGGAGGCAAACAACAAGTTTGTGGAAGAACAAAAATCTTGCTGTTTCTGAAAGGAGCTGCATTCAGTGCCCTGCTGGGGAAAAGCAGACTGACCCAAACCCCCACCATGCCCTGACAAACCATCCCTGGGGCTCCAGCAGGAAGCTCTGCAGTGGCCTTTGGCAAACCTGCAGGAGAGGAGTGGGCAGGGCAGTCTTATGGAGGCAAGAGCTCTGGGGGGTGGCTAGGCACAGGCCTAGGGAAAAACCTGTGCTGCACACAGAAATCTTCAATCCTGGCATTCCTTCCCCAGGAATCAAACAGCAGGCTATATTTAACCCAACCTAAACACACACACACACACACACAAAAAAAAGAACAGCAGGACTAGTCTTAGCTGCAGCAGCTGCCAGCAGCTGCTCAGAGGGGACACAGGTAGAGCTGATGTCAGATGGAGTTAAATGAGATGGAACAGGGCAGGCAGCTCTGCTTGAATGAACAACGTTGGCATTGGGTTGGAGAAATTCTGCATTGTATTATCTCGTGGTTAGCCAGAAGGAAGATCAAATGTCGAGCAGAGCAAGAATGGTTTCCACTACACCAAGGGCAAGGCTGGAGTGAGCCATGGCTGGGCAGACAAGCAGAGCAAAGGCAGGTGGCAACAGCCACAAGCAGAGCAAATGTTTGTATGTCCAGCCCAAGATCCTGGTGTTCCTCCTCTTTAGTTCTAGCACGACAAGGATCAACAAATGCAGGTTTGAGAGAGGGCTGCTGACTGAAGAGCTTGTGCCTGTGTGCTAAGGCCACAATGCATCTTATTCCATCAGTGGATGAGCCTGGGGCTCACCCTCTAATTAGGCACCAGCATCATCCTCTGGGCAGGAGCTTGGGAAGGTCATTTCAATGCAACTGTTTGCTTGCAACGTTACCTGCTCCAAGGGGACACGTTTGTATTCTTGTTGGGGAAGAAATAATCTTAAAATTAGTGACCTAATTGCTGTTATGGCTTGTGCACATACATGCACAGTACCTTCAGAGAAGCTGGAGCTGGTTGAAAAGTGTAAAACCAGAGAAGGTAAAAAGTGGGAATGTTTTATAAGTGCTTTACCAGCAAAATAATACAGGACAATTAATATAGTGGGTGTTGAACCTGACCACTGAATAATCACTTAAGCATATGGTTGTCATTGCCATTCCTAAGAACAAAGGGAAAAAAGGCAACTGATCTACTACACTAGTGTAAGTTAAAAGGAAAAAAAAGGAGAAAACAAAAACAAAACCCACAACAGAAAAACCAGCCTCTTTCCACCCACATTTCTGGATTTCAGAGGCACCTATTACAGCAATCCTCCCTCCATACATCAGTTGCTGCAGCAAGGACTTTGAAGATCTTGTGGCAGCTTTCCCTGCCTTACCAGCAGGGCTGGCAGGACTTGCTGGCAGTTACAGTGGCCCTATTTATCACCCAAAGTCTCCTTTTTGTTCCATGTGTGCTCCAGCATTCTGCCTTGTGCTCTTGCCTCCAGAGCCTGGCTTATCTTGCAGCTGTCTGGCCAAGCCTGCTCCAGCGAGCTGTGACCACAGGATCCCTGCCTCCACCCCAGGACAAACTGGTCACAGGGACAGGGAATGACCTGGTGACCCTCCAAAAGCCACCACCTGCACTCTTCCAGCAGGGTGCTGCCCAGCAGACCCAGCTCTCTGGAGGCTGCTTTGTGTCCAGCTCTGTTTTTGGCAAAGGTGTAACAGCACGGCCACAGCTCCCACTGCTGCTGCTGGCTCCAGGCAAACAGGTATTTTCAGACACCACCCCCCTCACACTCACTTATTTCTCTGGAGCTGGCCAAGCTGTTGAATCTGGATCCTTTTATGGGAAGGCACAAGAGGGGTTTTCAGAAAGCAAGCTGGAGATGCTGGAAGGCCCAGTTGCTGCTCTGTTGAGGGAGCTGATGCCACTCCAGGGCCCTCCCACCCCATTAAATTCACCTTGTTGTGCTGCCCACTTTATAGTGCCGTCATTTCCACACAGATTCACACATATATATATGGTCACAGCCAAAAGAGGGGACCTTATTCATGTTTTGTGTAATATTTCCTTGCATTTCAAAGGGAAAAAAAAAAGAGAGAGGAGGAAGACTTCGAAGGACTAGGGTGTTTTTACTGGCTTTCCCTTTCTTTTGTCCCCCACCCAGTTCCAGGACTACAGGAAAACATTTTTACTGTTTATACTATCCTAGTATATACTGAAGTCTACAAAAAGGATCCTAGTATATATTGAAGTTTACAAAAAGGATGTAACAGGTAAAAAAGGCTCTTGTTGATCCTGTGCTGGTGAAGCATTTTAACGGAGCACTTAAAAGGCAGTTGTGTATTTTTTAAATTTTAGCTCTCAAATTATGAAGAATACCAAATCTTTTAGTGTTTCAGTTTTCCTGCAAATATTTCAATGTTCTCTTGCATTATTTTGAATCCACAAGCACAGAAACCATCAACTGAATGTAAGATAAACCAGAAGGGGAACCACTGAAGTTGCAGAACTTAGGTAGGACAGTGAAATATGAGTACAAAAGAGGGGATGGGGTGAGTGCAGCAGGGAAGAAGGAAGAGTTTAAACTTATCCCAGTATATTATCAGCATTCCCTCAGGCATTCTATTCAAAAAGGTGGAATTTAATCTGCACTGCCTTTGAATAAGCAGCATAATCTCTAAGAACTTCTGCCTCCCATATGCCTTTTCTCCTGATAGCTGACAGAAGTACTTCACTGATAGTGCTCTGCTGAAATACCTTCTGGCTAAATGTGCTTTTATAAACAACCCATTCCCCAGTTAGTGAAACTGTAATACATTTATGGGACAGAACCTTGGCATGTGTAACATAAAAGTCACTTTGGGGAACTGGAGCTGGTTGATGGCAGCTGTGTCTAGCTTAATGCTCTTACCAGGACATCCTATCTCCTGCTTTCTCTTGTGCAGATTTCTTCTAAAATAAACAGTATCTTGCAGTTCCCAATCTGCCCCGGGAGCATGGTTAGGCTCAGTCTCCTCATTTCCTCATCCCTGTGGTGCAAGGACTTGTTAGAGTGGTCCTGGAGCTGTCAAGTTAATGCAACACCCCTGAGCTGCCCGAGAGAGACTGCAACCCTCACTCTCTGCTCCTCTTCTCACCAGAGGAAACGCTGTCTGCACAAATGGATTTTTAGCATTTATGCCTCCCCCTTGTGTCTCTACCATCTGAACTCGCCAGACTATGTTTATTTCTCCAAAGATCTCTACAAATGCAAACTTTACACATGGTGATGCCGTGGTAAACACGTAAATCCAGGAGAGCATTGAGAACAAAACTTCTCTTGAGTTGCTGAGTCTAAAATTTCCTGGGGAAATCAGCCAGAAGGACAACGGCTACAGAAACCATCTAATATTTAACAGAGGATAGGGAGCATAATATTCCATGCCTTCATTGAGCACAAGCTATGAAGAGGCAAATTGAATATTACTAATTCTGTTCCCCTGGAAAAGAACAATATTGCCACTCACTTCATGAGAAATGTGTTTGATTTGGGTTGGGAAGTTTGTTCTGTTGTTGGGCTTCTTCTTAAAAAAAGTGATAAAAGTACTTTTATTTGGTAGAACCTAGAGAAAATAGCAGGAAAAAGCCAAGGAAGAGAGAATTCCTGGCCTGATCCCAACCTCCCTGACAAGAAGGAGGCCAGAGATGCCCTTTTTTTATGAAGTTTGCTGCACCGAGGGAGCAAAAAAGTTACCTGATAGCAAGCAGAAGGAAAAATCAGAAGGCAAACATACCTGACTTGCCCACGCCAGCTGGACCGAAGATGGCCAGCTTCACTTCGGCACTCTTGGCCATGCTGGAAGGATGCAGGGGTGGCAAAGTCGCCCAGCTGCCACAAGTGGAGCGGGAGAAGCGTTCCCAGCTCCTGCCTTCAGCTCCAGCGTGTCATTGCGACGTCAATGCAGAGCCTGGGGAAGAGCAGCACAGCGATGGAACTGCGGGGAGCCAGGCTCCCCCGAGCCCCTGCCCGCCCCCTCCTCTCTCTCTCTCTCTCTCTCCTTTTTCAATGATCCTGGCAGTTGTTGCAGCGCTCCTGCTTTAGACCCTGCAGTAACGCCACCGACACCTTCGGCACCGCTTGTGCAGAGCCTGCCCGCAGCTTTCCTGCCTCTTTGCTTCACGCTGGCACCGCGAGATTGCAAAAGGTGCTTAACAACCCCGAGTACCCGCCTTGCAAGGCTCCTAATTGTTTACTTCTCCCTTTCTCTTTCAGCTGAGGTTGCATATATTTATTGTATTTGAATCACATGCAGGGAACTCTTTTTTGTAGAATACATTCAGTAGCTGAGAGCGCCTGATACCCTTTCCTCGAGCCCTCCAGCTCCAGAAAGGCTTCAATTACTCAGCTGCAGTTGCCCAAAACCCTCCGAGCACTTGTACCTTGCTCACTGCCCTAAACAAACCCATAGCCAGAAAGTTCTCAAGAGCTCCTTTTTAAGCTGCCTCGGCTCATGCATAAACACTGAGCAAAGCACGGGCTGAGCGAAAGGATGCCGGCGTTGCTGGCACTGCACTGTGAGCACGGGCATTACCTACGGCCACAGCTCGCTGCACGACCTTGATTCGGCTAACCCGGACCGAACTCTCTATAACCACACCTGCCACTGTAGAGTGCTTTAAGACCTTCAGTGAAAACACGGCAATCGTGATGATGATGCTGATGATCCTCAGCCCTGACTACAACGTCAAATAGTCGGTCTCCCCTTAAAGCGGGGTAGAACTTTACGTGTGGATGCAACCGGTTACGGGTTCGCTGCTGAGCTGAAGCACCCACTCGAGCCGTGAATTCTCACAGCGGCGTAGGATGCCTCCCATGCCGGCACTCCTCGCTCTACGGCAAAACGCATTTCCAACACGTTTCCCAAAAAAAAAGAAAACACCCTAAGGCTTTGTCCTATACTAAAACGCTTGTAAAAAGAAAAAGTAAAGACAGACAGAGAACGGTCCCGATTCATCTCCGACATCTGAGCGCTCCCGACGCCTTCTGCCTGGGAGTATCAGCTCCCTCTCCGTGCGCACGGGCACCGGGAGGCACCGGGAGGCTGCTGGAGGCCGTGGCGGGATGGGGCACTCAGGGACGGGGACACCGGCCCTTGCCTGCCGCCCGCGAGAGCTCCGTTCCGCATTTCCCCGCAGGTACCGAGCCCTCCGGGCGGGCTCCGCGCAGGTGCCGCCCCTCCAGCCACCGGCGCTGCCCGCCCCGCATCCTGCCCTGTGCCCGCAGCCGCGGAGCAGCCCCGCGCTCACCTCTTTG